>JAAGEH010000293.1:30888470-31157068 GCA_011751065.1 Lasiurus cinereus | reverse complement strand
ATCAAATTTTTAATTCACTTGGTTTTTAGATTCACTTATTGATAGTTATATATTTGTTGTTCCTAATTTTTATCTTTACCTTTATCTTCTTCTTCCTCTTCTTAAAGAAGACCTTTCAGCATTTCATATAATACTGGTTTGGTGTTGATGAATTCCTTTAGCTTTTTCTTATCTGTGAAGCTCTTTATCTGCCCTTCAATTCTGAATGACAGCTTTGCTGAGTAGAATATTCTTGGTTGTAGGTTCTTGCTATTCATCACTTTGAATATTTCCTGCTACTCCCATCTGGCCTGCATAGTTTCTGTTGAGAAATCAGCTGACAATCGTATGGGTGCTCCCTTGTAGGTAATTAACTGTTTTTCTCTTGCTGCTTTTAATATTCTCTTTTTGTCTTTTGCTCTTGGTATTTTAATTATGATGTGTCTTGGTGTAGTCCTCTTTAGATTCCTTTTGTTTGGGGTTCTGTGTGCTTCCTGGACTTGTAAGTATATTTCTTTCACCAGGTGGGGGAAGTTTTCAGTCATTATTTCTTCAAATAGGTTTTCAGTATCTTGCTCTCTCTCTTCTTCTGGCACCCCCATATTTCTGATGTTGGTACACTTGAAGCTGTCCCAGAGGCTCCTTACACAATCTTCACATTTTTGGATTCCGTTTTCTTTTTGCTTTTCCAATGGAGTGTTTTCTGCTTCTTTGTATTTCAGATCTTTGACTTGATTCTTGCGTTCCTCTAGTCTGCTGTTAGATCTCTGTATAATATTTTTTATTTCAATCAGTGTATGTTTAATTTCTAGTTGGTCATTTTTCATCTCCTCTTCAGGGTCTTCATTCTTTTTGCTATTCTGGACAAATTGCTCCTCTTGGGTCTCGCTAAATTTATTCATCTTTTCTAGGAAATTCTTGAAAAACCTTACAACCGTGGTTTGTTTTCCTCCATTTCTTTCTTTTGTGATCCATTCCTTTGTCTCTCTATTTTCGCTGCTTCCCTGAGTTGGTAGAGTAGCTTTGTGTGTGAGGTGTCCTATATGGCCCAGTAGCTTCACCTTCCCAGTTACCTGAGGTGGACTCTCTTGGTGTACCCCTTTGTGGACTGTGTGTAGTTAAAGTCTTGATTGTTGGTATCATTAGGGGGAATTGACCTCCAAGCCAATTGGTCGTGAGGATCAGCTGTGTCTATGTCCAGAAAACTTGTGTGCTGGAGTCAGCCTTATGATACAAGACTTACAAAATTGCAAAAACCTCTGTATTCAGCTTGGATGTGGCAGAGTCTGAGGTCTGAGCAGACAGCCTTGGCTTCCTGTCAGCCCTGTCCTACGTGGCCCCCGGGTCTCAATGTCCCTTGGTAATCGCTATAGCCCTCTCTGCATGTACTTTCGCGCCTCCAGACCTCTGCCTTTCAAGCTCCCCTGAGTTTCTGTGCTCTCCAGGGATCCGTATGAGTCTCGGTCCCCAGGGTCTCGTCTGAAACTGGGGTTCAGAAGTGGATTTCAGCACAGTTGTGAGTTTCTGTCTTCCTCCTGCTAGAGAAAGCCAGTGGCACAATTAGTAATCAGCCCTCTGTGTGCACACTTGTGCTTGCGCGCCTCCAAACGTCTGCCTTTTGCGGCTCCCCTAAGTTTCCATGCACTCCTCCCTTTTCATGACAGTCAAGACTCCCCCTGTATGAGTCTTGCCTGGAACTGGGCTTTAGTGCAGTCAGAAGTGGGGTTCAGTGCAGTCGGGAGTTTCCATCTCTCTCCCACTAGAGCAGCGGTTCTCAACCTGTGGGTCGTGACCCCTTTGGGGGTCGAACGACCCTTTTCCAGGGGTCGCCTAAGACCATCGGAAAATGCAGATATTTACATCACGATGCATAACAGTAGCAAAATTTCATGGTTGGGGATCACCACCACATGAGGAACTGTATGCAAGGGTCGCGGCCTTAGGAAGGTTGAAAACCACTGCACTAGAGGAAGCCAGCCAGGCACTCTGCCACCTGTCCACCTGTCCTCTCTATGTGCATGTTTCCATAACTCAGCTTTTTGCAGCTCCTCTGGGTCTCTGTGAGCCCCTTTCTTTCCTTCTAGTTGTAGAATTTCCACTCAACCAGTTTTTCTATAGTTCTGGATGATGTCTGTTCTGTCTTTTAGCTGTAGCTTTAAAATTGTTGTGCGAGACAGCAGTTTAGGTGTTCACCTATGCAGCCATCTTGGTTTCTCCAACATTACATTTTTACACAGTTCTTTATGTTTACACTTATTAGCCTTCTTTGGTACTTGTTCTTCCTTCTAGAAATGATAATTATTCTTCTTCTTATAGGAGAAGACTGCTGTCATATTCATCCATAATCTTTCTCCAGTCTGAATGCCATCAATTTGTTTTCCAGGGTCTTCATTCTTTTTGCTATTCTGGACAAATTGCTCTTGAAATGTTGTGTCAGCATGGTGCTACTGAGGTACTGTAGAGCCGGACTATCACCTGTTCTTATTCTGAATCTTGTTTTATGGAAATAACCTTGATAATGATATTAGTAATATGGCAAATAAACCATTTATTGAACACTAATTACTATGTGCCAGGACATTGTGTTAAATACTTGCCGTATATAATCTCATTTAATCTTAAAAGTCTAGTTTATGTAGCTTCTAATTTTTATCCATATCAGAGATGAGAAACAAGTGAAGAGAGATTAATTAATTCATCCATGGTCAGTGAGCTAATAAATAGTGGAGCTAGGATTTTAATTTATTTAATTTATTTATTTATTTTAATTAAATCTTTATTCAGATTATTACATTTGTTTCTCTTTTTTCCCCTCCATAGCTCCCCTCCACCCGGCTCCCACTCTTCCCTCTGCCCTTACCTCCCTCCCATTGACCTCATCCATAGGTGTATGATTTTTGTCCAGTCTCTCCCTGTACACCCCTCACCCCTTCCCCCTTAAGAATTATCAGTCCATCCCTTTCTGTGCTCCTGATTCTATTATATTCACCAGTTTATTCTGTTGATCAAATTTTTAATTCGCTTAATTTTTAGCTTCACTTGTTGATAGATATGTATTTGTTGTTCATAATTTTTCGTCTTTTACCTTTTTCTTCTTCCTCTTCTAAAAGAGTACCTTTCAGCATTTCATATAATACTGGTTTGGAGTTGATGAACTCTTTAGTTTTTTCTTATCTGTGAAGCTCTTTATCTGCCCTTCAATTCTGAATGATAGCTTTGCTGGATAGATTATTCTTGGTTGTAGGTTCTTGCTATTCATCACGTTGAATATTTCAAGCCACTACCGTCTGGCCTGCATCGTTTCTGTTGAGAAAATCAGCTGACAGTCGTAGGGGTGCTCCCTTGTAGGTAATTAACTGTTTTTCTCTTGCTGCTTTTAATATTCTCTTTTTGTCTTTTGCTCTTGGTATTTTAATTATGATGTGTCTTGCTATAGTCCTCTTTGGATTCCTTTTATATGGGGTTCTGTGTGCTTCCTGGACTTGTAAGTCTATTTCTTTTACCAGATGTGGGAAGTTTTCAGTCATTATTTCTTTAAGTAGGTTTTCAGTATCTTGCTCTCTCTCTTCTTCTGGTACCCCCACAGTTCTGATGTTGGTACGTTTGAAGCTGTCCCATAAGCTCCTTACATTATCTTCACATTTTTGGATTCTTTTCTCTTCTTGCTTTTCCAGTTGAGTGTTTTCTGAATCTTTATATTTCAAATTTTTTACTTGATTCTTGCCTTTCGTCTGCTGTTAGGACTCTGTATAATATTTTTTATTTCAGTTAGTGTATGTTTAATTTCTACTTGGTCCTTTTCCATCTCTAGTTGGTTCTTTTTCATCTCCTCTTGGGTCTCACTAACTTTATCCAACTTTTCTAGGATATTCTTGAAAAACCTTATAAGCGTGATTTTGAACTCTATATCTAGTCATTTGTTTTTTTCCATTTCTTTTGTTTGTGATCCCTTCCCTTGTCTCGGCATTTTCACTATGCCGGGAGAACTTCTGTGTTGGATTCAGCCTTTTGATACCACAGTTGCAAAACTGCAAAAGCCTCTCTGTTGAGCTTGGGATGGGTGGAGTCTCAGGGCTTAAGGGACCGCCTTGCCTTCCAGTCAGCCCCTGAGTCTCACGTGACTGGGTAATCACTGGAGCGGTCCTTGTGCGTGCGCAGTGCCTCTAGACCACTGCCTTTCTGGCTCCCCTGTGCTCCAGGACCACATGAGTCTGGGTCCCCAGGGTTTTACCCGAAACTGGGGCTTAGTGGAGTCAGAAGTGGCACAGTTGGGAAGATCTGTCTCCCGCCCACTTGTGAAAGCCAGTGGCACAATCAGCAGTCTGTCTTCTGCACGCAGTGCTGTGCGCACCACCAGACCTCTGATCTTTTGCAACACCCCTAAATTTCCATGCCACTCTCCCTTTTCACAGTCCAAACTCCCCCCGTATGAGTTTTGGCTGGATCTGGGGTTTAGCTTCGTAGAATAAGGGGTTCAATGCCTTTGAGAGTCTGTTTCCCTCCTGCCAGAGAAAGCCAGCCAGGTACTCTGGCACCTGCTCTCTCCACGCGTGCGTCTCCGTACCTCAGCTTTTTGCAGCTCCTCTGGGTCTCTGAGCCCTTCTCTTTCCTTCTAGTTGTAGAATTTCCACTCAGCTAGCTTTCCTATGGTTCTGCATGATGACCATTCTGTCTTTTAGTTGTAGTTTTGAAATTGTTGTGTGAGGCAGCAGTGTAGGTGTTTACCTATGCCACCATCTTGGATTCTCTCTGGAGCTAGGATTTTAACTCAGATCTCATTCTGAGTCCTGGTTGCACTTTTGTTCAAATTTGTTAGTAATTTTGGGAGGAGTTGGACTATTGAACTCATAAAGCCACCAAAAAGACAACTTCCCAAAGTTGTCCCAACTTAATCTCTCTTCCCCTGGTATATTTATCATGATTCATATTACATTGTATTTAAAATTATTTTTGACTCCTCTGCAGGCCCTTTGATTTTATATCTTGCATAATAATATTTGTCAAGTATAAGACATTCCCATGCCTTATAGTTTGTCAACAAATTATTAGAGAATCCATTTTTTATTTACTCCTAGCCAGTCCCTGACCACATGGATACATATTTTGCATAGTTAGGGTCAGTGCATATACTATTTTGCATTTCTGCTTCTTGTAACATCCGTGTGCAGATTTTTGTGTAGGCATACATTTTTAACTCCTTTCTGTAAATACCAACAAGTGCATTTGATGGATTGAAAGATGTGAGTATGCTTAATTTTGTAAGAAACTGCCAAACTGCCTTTTACAGTACCTATGCTATTTTGTATTCTTATGAACAATGAATGAGTTCCTGTTGTCAGCATTTGGTGATGTCACTGTTTTTGGCTTTTGGCTAGTAGGTATGCAGTAGTATCTAGTTTTCATTTGAACTTCCCTAATGCATATGACGTTCAGCATCTTTTTATATGCCTACTTGCTACCTGTATGTCTTCTTTGGTGAGATGTCTGTTCAGATCTTTGACCTGATTTTTTCATTAGGTTGTTTGTTTTTTCTTTGTTGAGTGTCAAGAGTACTTCATCTATTTTGGGTAACAGGGCTGTATCATATTGTCTCTGGCAAGCATTTTCTCCCAGTCAGTGGCTTATATTCTTATTAGAGGACTGGTGCACAAAATTCAGGCACGGGTAGGGTCCCTAGGCCTGGCCAGCGATCAGGGCCATTCAGGGCCTTCTGGTTGCCAGCCAGGCCCTTCCTTCCCTTATTCCGCACTGCCCCCTGGTGGTCATTGTACATCATAGCGAGCGATTGAACTCCTGGTCAAACTCCCAAGGGGACACTTTGCATATCAGCCTTTTATATATATAGATTCTCTTGACATTATCTTTCATAGAGAAGTTTTTAATTTTAATGTCTAGGTTATAAATTATTTCTTTCATAGATTGTACCTTTGGTGTTATATCTAAAAAGTCATCACCATACCCAAGGTATTCTATGTTTTCTTCTATGTTGCCTTATAGGAGTTGTATGGTTTTGTGTTTTATATTTGAGTGTATGATCCATTTTGAAGTCATTTTTGAGTATTTTTCTAGCACCATTTGTTGAATAAATAGTCTTTGCACAATTGTATTGCCTTTGCTCCTTTGTTCCTTTGTCAAAGATTAGTTGACTGTATTCATGTAGGTTTTTTTCCAGGCTCTTTAATTTGTTTCTTTTTTCCCCTCTTTATATTCACAACATTTTCTTCCTGGGATAACCTATGGAATAATTTTGTGGAATATTTTTTTTCCTATTAAATCATAACCCTGGTGTTATAGGTTGGGCCGGTAATATTAGGTAGAATTGTGGTAGTTATAGTAAGCTTCCTGCCAAATTTAGATTGTTGATAGACGTGGTTCTCTAAGATTCTACTGTGTCTTATAGGACCTTGTACTTTGCATACAGGAACTACTTAAAATTAAATTGAACTTTCAGAAAACAAAGTCTTTAAGTGTTTTTATAGAAATGGTCCTGTTGAATCCTGTTCAGAACATTTGCAGGTTTTTGAATCTAAGTATGAGACTTTGAATCTGTCCCTATTAGATTTTCTATCGTTATTTTGACAGGTTGTCTCCATCTTCAACCATTTTGGCTACTGCCTGAAATAGGTCCTCCTCACTAAGATGAGCTTCTATCAGTATTCTGTCTTCCAGCACTTTCACTGTCCTTCCCAGTTTTGTAGTTCTCAGTGCATATGTATCTACCTCCAAATAATTAAATCAGTGATATCTTAAGTGAGAAGATGAAAGCTAGGTTGAGATATAAAGGATAAGGAGGATTTGACAGTGTTAGGAAGCTGTAAAGAAGTAAAAATAAAGAGTGGTAACTTTTTTGAATAGTGGCAGATTTTTTTGAAATCGTATAGAGCCTTGATATATATTTGAATATATTCTAAATATCTATATATATATTTACATTAGGCAAATTTATTTAAATTTTATGTTTATGTCCTATCTGTTTCTTAGTGGTTTGCTGATGGCTGATGGCTAAATGGGACTTTGGAGTGTTGTTTGTAGAGTTTCCACACCATAGACAACTTATCTTGACATCCAATGTCAAGGATTAATCTTAATGCCAAGTATAGGAATTTCACAAAATCTTCTTGTTATTTTTAAGTTTAACTTAGAAATATTATTAACTTCAGATTATAGAAAACGAATGATAGAACTGGGAGTATAATTTAGATTTTGCTCATATACTGCTCCTGCCATCATCTTCTACAACTCCAATATGTAAATAATAATTACATTTCGCCAGCTTTAATTTAGATGGTAATATCAATTTTTAACCCTTTTCACCAGTTTATTATAATCTTAAGACTCTTCCTAATAAGATTCTTTTCCTGTTTGTGAGTGTACTTTTTACTTGACTCTGTTCCTAGAGTCTTAATCACATCTTTGACCTCTCTCCTAGGAGACACAATTTTTATGTATTTTATTGCTTTAGTTGCTGTAGTGAATCTCTATTATCTGTAAATCACGATAAAGGGGAAAAACCAGTTGGGTGAACTATAGAAGTAGCACACAGACAAAAGAAAATATGCTTAGAGAATTTAGATGTATTTTAAATACCTAATTTGTAGTCATGGCACTCTTATTTTGTTTCTTTTTGGGAAATTTTCTTAAATTCAATATTGTTTAGTCTTGAGAACTGCTGTTTCTTTTCCATTTAGTATAGAGATTAAATTTTTTAAAATTTAATTTATTGGGGTGGCATTGGTTAATAAAATTATATAGGTTTCAGATATACAATTCTACAAAACATAATCTGTATATTGAATTGTGTGTTTACCATGCCAAGTCAAGTCTTCTTCCATCACCATTTAGCCCCCCTATATCTTCTTCTACCTCCCTACAGCCCCTCTTCCCTCTGGCAATCACAATACTGTTGTCTGTGTCCATGAGTCTTTCTTTTTTTCTTTACTTAATTCCTTTACCCTTCTTACGCAGCCACTTTTTTTAATGGGAAAACTTTAAAAACATTTCAGTGTTCTCTCAATAAATACTCTAAGTATGGATAATAGTTCAAAGAAGGCACAGAGAAATAAAATAAAAAAAATACATCATATTTAGGTTTTTGTAAAAGTCTTACATGAGCTTGTTTAGCATATATAATAAATCAAGAAGTACTTTTTACTATGAAATATCATATATAACTCACAAGAATTAATCTATTTCTTCATTGAACACTAGAGGGCCATATAGTACTTTATTGCTGTTGATAGGAGCTGCTTTTAATGTATTTAAATATATTTAGTAAGTGCTTGTCTCTCTTCTACTTTGTGTTCTAGTACACTATTTTTTTTTCTCAGAATTTGAAATTAATATTGGGAGTACTTATGTGCATTGTCATGTAATATGTGAGGTACCTAAGGATTTTTTTAAAACTAACAATTAGCATATCTTTATTTTGCTGTTTCAAAGAAATAATACAACAAAATGAAAAAAATGAACTTTAGAATAAATGTACACATGTGCACAAATTTACTGTGTTTTGGGAATATAAGTATGCTTTTTGAAACTTTCTCAAGTATCTGCACATAAACACATTGAAAATAAGTCTTTTCATAGTTAGTTGCTCTGAGCTTCCTCAGCTTACATGTGAGAAAATAATGATCCCTTTAAATTCTTCTTTAAATTTTCTCTTGTATTAATTAGGTAGAAAGCAATATTGCAGGGTGTTACTACCTGGTCATCCTTAACTAAAGAATATTTGAACAGATGATTCTTCATCCTTAATTTCTTTTGGTTGCATGGGGTGAAGAAATGAGAAACATAATTGACATTGTGAATGAGTGAAGAAAGTCATGGTTATCCCAGTAGTAAGATGGCTCAGGTTCTTACGAACTAAACTGTAGGGTAATATGCCTTTTCTAAAAGGTGTTAGTGTTCAGTTAAAAAAAGAAAAAGGAAAATATTGTGCAGGCTTAAAAAAGAAAACTTGTCTTTGAGCTACATTTGACTTATGGATTACTACTGATTTTGATAGCTTCTAAAAATAAAGTTTAACATCTTATGTAGCATCTTAGTTAAATTTTTATTCTCCCTTAGATATACTTCAGAGAGCATTTTGCATTATTAATTTCTATATTATGTGTTGTTTTTTTTTTTTTGCAGGGGAGAAATAAGGACATTTTCTTTTAAACCAGTATTTACACTTCCTTTTTTGTGAAGGAAGATTAGGATGAATTTAGGGGAAACATTTATACCTTGAGGAGGTCAACATATAAAAAAACTGAGAAATTATCATCTAAAAATCTTTTAAGGATCTTATAACAGAGAAAGCAATAATACATCTGAAGATTTAGGAGAACCTTATCTTTTAAATTTTTCTTTTTTGAATTTGTTCATTTTAATATCTCAAATTATTTCTTCAAATTACTTACTATAATGAAGTTACTAAACTTCTGTCTTTAGTTCTCAGTTTGACTTAGTCCTCGTGAATATTGATGAACTCAATTTAAAGTCATTGCTGTGATAGTGATATTTTCAAATTGGTAATTATATATATTGTGTGTGTGTGTTTTGTATCACTACTTTTTGCTGTATTTAGACAGATTAACATGAGTTTAAGTGATTAAACACTGAGCTTGAATTCTGATCTTTTTGCACAGTTAATGAAATTAGCTCTTAATGGCACAATCTACTTGGTGAATGAATGTTGAATGGTCAAGTGTAAACAAATTAAAAAAAAGAGAGATCAGTATTTGGATATGGTGAAAAACACCAGAACTGCTCTTTTCTCAAGAAGGAGAGAGGGAGATTAGGTGTTATTGATGGACTGAAGACATTAAAATATTGCCTTTTTGACATGTATCTGGAGAGAACATTAGTAGTTAAAATTTGGTTGTAACATTATCGAGTTCTGAAAGAATGGCCATTTCTCTTTTTAAGATGTGCCACAATTTGATACTAACTTTTATAGGAACAGGATAAAGAAGGTGTGGTGGTGCACATTACTGTGCTAAATGCATACTTCCACTCTAAGGGCATTTCATTTCAGAAAGGTTAATGGGGAAGTTGCGAGTGCAGAATTGATGGTACGTAGTATTTTACAAAGGTAAAAAGACCACTTAGATTCCCTCAAAAGTCTGAAGGTTTGGGAAAATCAGGTTAGTATGAGTACTATAGATATTTCTAAAATACTTCCTATATTGTAACTAATCTCCATCAGTGATGCCTTGACTACACTGGAATGATTTCCAACCAGAAAAATTTTTTAGCCTCACTTCTTCATATCACAGTTTATAGGATATGACTAAGAGGTAATGCAGGCCAGAAACATAATTTAAGTGAATAAAATGGACTAAACATAAGACCCAGGGAGCCAAAGCCTCACTAAAGGGAGTGACTGTGAAAATTGTGAATCTCATATTGCCATGTTTTCCAGTTTCTCAAAAGGCCACTGGGACTCCTGATTTTTAGATGATAATTTCTCAGTTTTTTATATGTTGACCTCTAAATTTTTCAAGAGCATTTCTGTGGGCTCGTTTGACCTATAGGTCACCCATTTTCACTAGATAGTGTATAAAAAAGACTGTGCATGCAGTTCATTACTCATTGCAAAATGAAAGACGTTTGCATCCAGTGCAAATCAATGAAGGGAAGGAAGTTCTTTGCAGTGCAAGTGCAGCACATACATGGCACAGTAAGTGCCTTAGTCAGTGGCCTAAGGACTTTTTTCTTTATGAATTTAACATACTGATTTTAGGTGTTGAACTGACACATGAATTGGCCTCCTTTAAAAGAAATGTGTATGGTAACTTCCACAATGAATTCGAGGTGGCATATGTCTAGGAGAAACAAATTTAGTAAAATGATCAAGTGTACCTGAAAATCAGAACCGGGAAAATACTGGAATAGACTATGAAGACAAGGCCAAGAGAAGAGTAAGGAGTGAGTTATGATGAGTTGGACTAAGCTGTTAATAGGACACAGGTTGGCCACTCATCCGGTATTCCTTAAACCAAATCTCTAGGGTTGGGATGTGCATTTTGATTAAGCGCCCATGATTCTGATATAGATTAAAGTTTGAAAAATATTGTCCTATTAATGTGTTTCTACCCTTCCCTATGATAAAATTAGGAGGAGGATTTGCCAAGTACTCTCAGGAAGAAAAAATGTCATTCACACAGATACACACACGCACAAACAGCCCCTTTTCTAATATCATATGAAAAGAATTTCTCACATGGGGCTTCATAAGTAGGATGTAGCAAAGTATAGTATCTATAATGAATGCATTAATGTTTATAAATAGTGGTAAATAGAGAGTGTTGTGATCTCTGAAGTCGGACTGGAGTTTTCAGATACTAGTAACTCTATTCCTTGATCTTGGGCAAACTATTAACCTCTCTTATAGAATTAGTTTAAGGATGGTAGTAGTATTAACAATAATCTATACTAATAAAACGGTAATATGCTAATTAGACTGGGTCAACCAGACATCTTCCAGATATCTGACTTCCTTCTGGACAAAGCCACAGTGATGGGGGCTGAGGCAGAGGTGGTTAGGAGCAATCAGGCCAGCAGGGAGCAGTTAGGAAGTGGCCAGGCTGACAGGTGGGTAGTTAAGGGGCGGCCAGGCCAGCAGGTGAGCATTTAGGGGGAAGTCAGGCTGACTGGTGAGCAGTTAGGGGGAGGCCAGGCTGACAGGAGGGCAGTTAGGGGGCGATCAGGCCAGCAGGGGACCAGTTAGGAGGCGATCAGGGTGGGAAGCAGGGGAAGGGGCCTAAACTGGCAGTTGGACATCCCCTGAGGGGTCCTGGATTGGAGAGGGTACAGGCTGGGCTGAGGGACCTCCCCACCCCCTGTGCATGAATTTCAGGCACTGGGCTTCTAGTATAATATTATTGCCCAGCCAGTGTGGCAAAGTGGTTGAGCGTCAACTATGAACCAGGAGGTCACGGTTCAATTCCCTGTCAGGGCACATGCCCAGGTTGTGGGCTCAATCTCCAGTGGGGGCATATAGGATGCAGCTGATTGATGATTCTCTCTCATCATTGATGCTTTATCTCCCTCTCCCTTTTTCTGTGAAATGAGTAAAAATATATTTAGAAATATATACTATTACTGAGAAGATTCAATGAGATGATATAGTTAAAGTACTTAGAAAAGTGACTGGCAGAGAGCAAGCCTTTAATCTTACATTTCATAAGATTTATCATTATTATGTTATAAGACATACCAAAACTAGCTTAACTAACTAGTTCAGGCTAGATAATAGACAGTAAACTATTTTAATTCCAAAGATACCTACTTTTTTAGATGGGTTAAAACTATTCCACTGATTCTTTAGGTCTAAATTATTGTAACTTTCAGCATCAAGTTCAGTTATTTGATAGTGTAAATTTTCTTAGGGTTAACTATGAAGCATTTTTGTTTTCTGACAGGTACCATTACTCCCCAGTTGGTTATTAATGCTGAACCTAGAAGGAATTTGAAAGAAAACCTAAAATTAAATTTTGGTAATCTTGGAGCTTTGAGTTCTCAAAGAAAATCTTCAGGAGAAATGAAAATGCTAGTTCTATTCTATAACGATACTTGGCTGTTCTTGAACTGAATAGCTGGATTTAGAATAAATGCAAGGGAAGATTCTCTTTGCTACTTCTATAGAAATTTAGAATTACTGCTTGATATCACAGGAAATAGTTAAAATTTTCAGTTAAGAGATGGTTATAAACAAATGAAAACAGTCATTACAAATGAATAAGTTTAAAATAAATCAAGTTAAAATTCTTTCTAGGATGTGTCTTAGAGAACCTGTTTTAAAGAATGCTGCTATAGCTAAGAGCTGTTTCTGATGTAGAATATTAACTTGATTCCTACTAGTAGTAAGGGTGGCATCTTGCATGTAAACTTTAATTTTAATTAAATGAAATGTAAATAAAAATGATTGTTTTTACAGATCATTGGGCTAAAAATAAGATTATTTTTGGCTAGAAAAATATTTATTTTGTTCAAATGTACCATGCATGTCCTTCTGTTCATTTGGTCTTTGATGATGCTATTAAAGATAACTTCTCTATTTTAGAAATAAAAGTTGCTTTTATGAGATGCTTTACTTTAAAAGTGAAAATGCTTTAATTTTTTATGTTTCTGATTGATATTAAGTGGAAATTTCTGGTTATTGAAATCACATGCAATGAGGAATGGAAGGATGAAGGAAGTACTGGTGCATTTGGGAACTAAGTGTCAAGAGTTAATCATTTCCTTAGCTATAGATGTTGGTCTTCTATGTCTACATTATACATTTAATTTTCTAGAAGGAATTATTTGTACCTAACCAATATGCTGCCATCTATATTAGGGTCTAGTGAGTGAAAATTTTAAATATGCTGAGATACATCTGTAATGTTTATGACAATTTTAGTTTGCAGGGGTTATTTCTTATTAGAGGCCCGGTGCACAAAATTGTGCATGGCAGGGGGGGATTCCCCTCAGTCTGGCCTGCACCCTCTCCAATCCAGGACCTCTTGGGGGATGTCCCCCTGTGGGATTGGGCTTAAACCAGCAGTCGACGTCCCTCTTGCAATCTGGAACCACTGGCTCCTAACTACTCACCTGTCTGTCTGCCTGATCACCCCTAACCCCTCTGCCTGCTTGCCTGATCACCCCTAATTGTTCTCCTTGGCTGGCCTGATCAACCCTAACATCCTCTGCCTTATCCCCCACCACCATGGCTTTGTTAGGAAGGAAAAAGGGAAGGAAAGAAGGGAGGTAGGAAAATGTCAAGTTGACCAGGTCTTATTAGCATATTACCCTTTTATTAGTATAAATTACTAATCACTCCATTAACTAGTATAGAAAAGAAGAGTAAAATTAAGATAGAATCATTATTCTATATCATTTTGATGTCAGTAATATTTTTTACTGTATTTTATGCTTCTTTACTCCACAAAGAAATAGAGCAGAGATTACTAATTGGTTTCTTATATGGTATTTTTAAAAAACACATTTGAATTTGTTGCCATCATTTAAAAATTTGGCCCTAGCCAGTGTATCTCAGTGGTTAGAACATCAGACTTCAAACCAAATGGTCTCAGGCTCAATTCCGTCAAGGGTATGTACCTAGGTTATGAGTTTGCTCTCCATTTCCCAGTCAGGGCACATATGGGAGGCAATCAATGGAGGATGTGTCTATCTTCTCTCTCTCTCTCTCTCTCTCTCTCTCTCTCTCTCTCTCTTTCTCTCTCTCTCAAAACCATTGGGGGAAAAAAACCTCAGGTGAGGATTAACAACAAAATAAAATAAATAAAAATTTGGATAATTCACATAAAAATTTTGATTTTTCACTTTCTTTTTCAAATGTGGAATATCTGGGTTTACTGTGCCCATGTGCTTCCATGACAACTTCAATTGCATCTTTTAAATGGACTTTCTAGGTATTAAACTTTATCTGCCATTTCTCTTTCATTTTACTTACCTGCTCCTCTAGTTATTTGAATTAGCTTGGAATAAAGATAAAAGTATTATTGTAGGAAATCCAAAAGTTGATTTTTCTTTTATTTATCACATACCAAACTAGTTTGGATATAAATCCAAGTCAATGTAATATGTAAGTGTTTGTCAGGGTTATTATTAAAATAGCCAGAGAATTGCTAAACACCTCATTTCCAATGGGTATTATTAAAGTGAGAATTTGTCAGCAAGACTTTTGCCATGCTCCAAATGCCCACTACTTAAATTTTCATTTTGGATCATCCTTTTTTTTCTTGTTAAAATTTAAAGTTAACACTACTAGGATGATGATTTATCATATTATAGCAGTAAACAAGTGTTCTTAGAGCTCCTTATTTTGCAAAATATTTCAGTTATCTATAGCTACCTAATCAGTCACCCCAAAGCTTTGTAGATTATAACAATTACTTTATTATTTCTCACTAGAGCTCCGGTGCATGAAAATTCTTGCACTGGAGGAGGGGTCTCTGAGCCTGGCCTGCCCTCTCTCACAGTCCGGGAGCCCTCAGGGGTAGGAGGTGACCCGGTGATCAGGGGAAGGCAACGCCCCATCACACTTCTGCTACTGCCATTGCTGGCAGCACAAACCTCTGCTGGCCCTGGTTATCTGAGCCTCAAGTGGCCCTGGATGGCTGGGCAGCTGCTATCCCAGGCCTGCCTGCACCTTGGGCCAGCCCTGGGTGACTGGGCAGCCGATATCTGAGGCTTGCCTGTGCCTTGGGCCGGCCCTGGGCAGCTGGAGGGTTAAGGGGATGGGGGGACTCCGGAGGCAGGTGGGCCAACCTGGGGGCGGGCCTGGCCTTGCCACATGCCTGCTGCCCCAGCAGGGTTGATGGGACTGGGCCCTGCCATCTTGTGGCTGTGGATGCTGCCATCTTTGAGGGCAGGGCAGTTAATTAGCATATTTCCTCCTTATTGGCTATAGGTACTGCCATCTTTGAGGGTGAAGCAGTCAATTAGCATATTCCCTCTATTAGCTGTAGGTGCCACCATCTTTGCAACAGCGTGAGATTCAGTTAGCATACTCCCTCTTTATTAGATAGGATTGTTCATGTGAATTATGAATTTGGAAGGGATCACTTAGACATTGCTAGTTCAGGGTTGCAATCAGCTGGGGGCTGCCCAAGAACTTTTATTTCTTCACATAGTCCAAGGACTTCTTTATATATGGTCTTTTTACCAGGGCTAGTTTGGGCTTCTTCATACCATGGGGACCTTAGGGCAATCATTACTTGAGAAAGCACTACCTACCATGTGAGAATTACCATCAAGCAAGGTGAAAGCATAGTCTCTTTATCATTATTTAGCCTGGGAAATCACACAATGGACTTTTACATTCTCTCTTGATTGAAACAGACTCCACCTCCCAATGGGAGGAGTGTGAGAGAATATTGTAAGAAAAGCATGTGAGATAGGGGATATTGCAGTGCAATCTTTGAGAGAGAAACAATTTGCTGTAAGAGGTAATAATATTGCTCTTAGAATCTTTTTTAATCCTTACCTGAAGATACATTTTTATTGATTTGATAGAGAAAGGAAGGTGGGGGAGAAACATCAATGTGGAATAGAAACATCAATCAGCTGTCTCCCATGTGCACCCTCACCAGGGATCAAGCTTGCAACCTGAGTATATTTCCTGACCGGGAATCGAATCCACAACATTTTGGTGTACAGGATGATACCCCAACCAACCACCTGGCCAGGGCTGCTATTATAATTGTTTTTTTATTTTTCATTTGGACTTTACAAAAACCAGGCTTGCTAAACCAGATTGCATATACTGTATAATATGTCTTACGTAATATTTTATTTCAGTTATCTAGAACTCAGTTATCTGACAGATTTACATACCTGATACATAATAACAAATCTCCAACTTGATTAGAAAGTAACACAAATAGGCTAGGCTTAATATCCTATAGAATAAAATATATGTTCTATTACAAAAGCATGAATTTAGGAATCAGACATGCTAGGGTAGAAATCTCAACTCTACTGCCTTGCAGCTGTAATACCTTAGGCAGTTTTAAACCTTTCTGAGCCTCAGTTTCCTTTTCTGAAAATTGTAGGATAATAATATCTCATAGTCTTGTCTTGCTTGATATTTTAAGTGGAATAAAGCATGATCTACTAGGAACCCTGTCATTGTTTAATCCTTTCCCCACATCATTATACCAATCTGAAATAATACATTTGTATTTGTCCTGTAGCTGCAAACTTCCTTTACATCAGCTATTGATCTCTGTTTCAGGCATAATCAAGAATTGTAGGGATTTTTTTTGTTTGTTTTTAAACTTCCTTGATATCAGTTATTGGAAAGGATTTATTTAGTTATTATTTATTTAATTATTTGAAAGGATGAAAATGTGGACTGTCATTTTAATGTAAACTTACCCATAAAATTAATGTTAATGTTTATCAGAAAATGCATTTCCTTGAATATATAATTTTGACAAAGTAGAAGCCCAGTTGTATTAACTGTCAGCTTATTCAAAAATGAGGCCCTACATATATATGTATTTTCTATAGCTTAGTTCTATACTGAAAGTATTTTCTATTATAAAAGTAATTCATACTTAAATTTGATAAAGTGAATGTTGAAAAGTGAATATTTTTCAGTGAAAATTTTATTAATATTTAGTGGATATTTATAAATCTCACATGCTTCTACAGCGTGTTACTGAAAATTATATAAAGAAGTTGTGGAACTAAGTTTATTTCACCCAAAATAACTTATTTTTATTTATAATTGCATAAAAATGCAAATGTAGGAAACAATTATTTCCCCTCTTTTTACTATTTTAGTTTTTAAAATTGTCAACACTTAAATATCTTATATTTTCCTAAGTTCAGTTTTGTATTCTTCATAGAATAAATTCATTTAAAGTGTTAAAATATCACTTTAGTGAACTTCCTGCATTTTAACTTAATTTTTTAAAAGTTATATAGGAATACCACCTGCTATATTTTCTGTGTTTAAAAGAATTATTGGTATTATACCCTTAGTTATGAGCCTCTGGTCTGCAACACTCTTAAAATTTTACAGGAAAAATAAATAATTGATAAGTAACATTTAGTTTAACTGAAGTTAGCGACTCTTTTATGCTTAAATGTGTGCATAAAAGTAACTTAGATGAGAGATCTTAAAAACCTGATATTAAAAAAGTTTTTGTGTCCTTATACTTAAGTTATATTTTGAAAATTGTATAAAATTAAATTGCTTTAAATCACTTATTCTGTCATCACATGAGGCTTTTGCATGACTGAAATACCTATAATTACTGTGTCATTTTTGTCATAGTTGACTTAAAGGTATAACTATAATAACCATTAACTAAATTCTTGGTGAGCAGCTGTGTAAGACCAATTAACAGCTGGGGTAACCCAGCACAGACTGTAAGAATTAAACTTAAATTATGTTATAGTCATTGAGACTTTATATTGGGCATTTCTGAAATACTTAATAAATTCAACCCAGTAGTTGGATATTTTCTCTCAAATACTTCTTTAAATGCTTAATTAAAGAATGAGAAAAAATGTCATTTTAATGTTAACAATTAAAATTCTTAGACACAAATATGGAATAAAATCCAAAGTTTACTAAAAAAACTAACAAATATACTCTTATGTCATTGTTTAGGCAACTGTGGTAGGTAGGAAAGGAAATACATATAATGGTATAGTATGGAATAAAAAATTCTTGAGGTTTTTTTTTTTTTTAGTTTTACCTTTTAAAATAATTTTTATAAAAAAATCATTTATGCCCATAACTTTTTTTTAAATAAAAATGTTTTCTAATTAAGCAACACTAATATTCACAACACAGGGATAGAAGTCTATTTTTAGAAGTTATATACAAATGAATTGAAGCAGTGAATTTTCTTTATAGTTTGTAATACTGTACTTTTTCTTTATAGTTTATAAACTATAATAAAAGAAGACTCACCAAATTGACAATCTAACACATTACAATAAGACTCCATACTTGTTACTGCTAGCACTGTAATATATTCTTATAGCTGCAACGGACTTCATTCACAATCATCTCCTTATTCTAGCCTCCTTATTCTAGAAGTCTGAAACCTGAGACAAGTTAAGAAAGAGACTTATCTATGGTAATTGATCAGTGGAGGAGCTGAAACTTAAAATTCACCCAGTGAGGTAGTGGGGTGGATGGGGAGCCCATGGACACAGACAATAGTGTGATGAAGGCCTGGGGGGAGGGAGATGGGTATGGGATAGGAAGAGGTCAATCGGAAAAAAAGGGGAACATCTGTAATACTTTCAACAATAAAGATAAGCTTAAAATAATTCATCCAGTATTTTTTTTGGAAATAATTGGAAATTACCAGGAGAATTCAGAAACAATCGAAATGTCCAGCAAATAATCAGACCTTGATTATATAATCACAATAATTACAATACTTTATCAACATGGTATTGTAGCAGTTTTATTTTTATATATATGCAATACTTTTATTTTGCAACTGTCTAATTACCAGGTCACATTTTTATAGCACTTTTACTGGTATAAACTGTATGTACTGCTTCATTACCCAGGCTAATTTCTTTTGAGTAGTTAGGAGAGGCCTTTTTGCCTGGATAAAGAAAGTTATCAGGGAAATACAGTAATATATTTTGACCCATTAAGTGCTTACATGAATGTAATATCTCAAATACATTATAGTTGAAAGTTGTAATTCTTTGTGAACACTTTTAATGTTTTAAAGCATTTAAATGTTTTTAGAACTTTTGTTTTGAATGTGACTTTAATTTTTATAAAAGATTTCTATTTATTTACTTATGCCTTTTATGAATAATAAAACTTTAAACAGAATGTCATATATTTACATTTTTCTTCCATACTGAATCTAATTGTACTTTTGTTTCTACAATTGAAGTAATGATATAGTGTTTGCAACTTGTTCCTAATGCAAGCTTGACAGTTTATCATTAAACAAAGAACTTAATTTCTTGATTGTTATTGTTTTATACTGTTCTTAGATTACTCTCTGTCTTTGTACATGAATTGCTTAGACTTAGGGAGATACTTGAACATTCTGGTATCTAAGGTGTTAGCAAGGACTGAAACAATGACTTAGAATTAGAGATATAGAGAATAGTTTTTCACTCTATATATCCGAATAAAAGATTATATATCTCTTTGTAATAACATATTCTTGTCTCAAAAAGATATTAATTCTAGTTTATTTCATTTTAGTAGTGGTACAATTTTAGCATCTGGAATATTTTCTTCTTCTGTAAAAGAATAAATCTTGTGTTGCTTAAATTCACAGACATAATATTGAGTGTAAATAGCATATGTTCTCCCTTTCAAAAGTTTTTGATGTGAGCCTTTGAAAACCCTTGATTTAAAATCATTCATACTTGTCGGTAAACTTGGATCTTCCAAGTGATTGGTTTTAGCTCATCAAAAATAGTTTTTGAAAAATGGAAAATCTTTATGCCACTCTTAGGTTGTGGCCTTTGGTCAAGAGCAGTGAAGTCCTAGCTTTCTGTATCATAATGAATGAAAGGAAAGGTCAAAATCCAGAATAAACTGTTATAATCTTTTTGTTGTTGTTGTAAGAGAATTGGAGTGTATGCTACTGTAATACATTTTAGAAATACCATTTTGGTGGTATTTTATTGCATGTAGCATTTATATACAATCATCTAACCAAGGCAAGATGAAAAACCAGGAAGCAATACATGGACAAAATACCTCTTTACCATATGTTCCCTGGTGTTGAGTTCTTGGATGGATAGTTGGTGATGTCTAGAATCTTAAAATGCTATGATACTACAGCTTCATTTTTAGGTAAAAATTTTGACAGAATTGTGGGAGCCTTTCTAAAAATTGCCGATAATGATGTGTTAAATATTTTACTGTAAAGTTACTACAGGTAGATTTTAGAATCTCTGCCTACATTTCTAGTGACTTTTAAAATGAAATGTCATCTATAAAACACTTACTAGATGTGAAGCATTATTACTTACATTAACTGATTTGTATCCTCATAACAGTCCTATGGGGTAGGTTCTATGTACATGGAATTGAGGGACAGAGGCATCAATTTAAGGTCATACCATCAATAAGTAGAACCAGACATTGGACTAAGGCAATTTGGTCCCGATGACCATGTTCCTACCTACTATGTTATACTTCCTCAATATTTGTTGGTATCTCAAAAAAGCTTGTCTGTTTTGAAAAGTCTTAGTTTGGGAGGAGGGAGTTAATAATTAAGAGTTTCTTAAATGTTTTAAATAGTATAATTGGAACTATGACTTATTTTTTTCTTGAACACATGGAATTAGCTGCATTTTAAAGTATTAACAATTGGGTTCTCCTGTGTATTCTCTATGACTTTCCTCATTGACTAGGGTTTTCTTCTGTATTTGAAGATTTGGTATTTCAAATGTTTCTATGTTGATTGAGAACATTGCTTTAGAAGTATTGAATGAATGTTCCACAAAAGATGACATGTGGTAGTATAGACATTTGGAAATTAGCACTCATTTTGTGCAATCACTCTAAATGTCTCTTTTTAAAACAATATATTGTTATAGACATAATTTGATTTAGTGTTTGGTTTGCTAGAGTTGCAATGCTCTATACTGTCCAGTTGAGGGCAGCTATTTACTGATTTTTTAAAATGAGGTTGAATTAGAATGTCCCTGCTTTGTGTTTACAAGAACTTGGCATCTAGTGTAAAACACAACATTTGACATACTAGTAGAAACAAGCCTTAGTTTTCACTCCTATTATAATTGTAAACAATTTCTTGAAAATGAATTTTTACCTTGTAGGAATTTCTGCTCTCTTACAAGCAGAAAAATGAATACTTGATTTTAGTTTTAATTTTCCAGTCCAAATTCTGACAATTCCAGTTTTTCCTCCATCATTAGAATCAGACTCCAGAGAGATTATTAGAGAGCTTCATGATCTTTATTTTCTAAAGTGTATTTTTATTGATTTTAGAGAGGAAAGGAGAGGGAAAGAGAGAAACATCAACAAGGAGAGAAAATTGATTGACTGCTTCCTGCACACTCCCAACTGGAGATTGAGCCTGAAACCCCAGCATGTGCTCTGACTGGGAATCGAATTGTGAACTCTTGTTTTATAGGTTGATGTTCAATCACTGAGCCACACGGGTTGGGCTGATTTTTCTTATCTTTAAATTATCTATATGTTACTATAAAGTTCTTTGAGGGCTTTTAAATATAAAAGTAAAAAATTTAATATTTTTAGTATGTTATCATTAATTAACCAGCGGATTATGTGAAAGCTAAATTTGGAGTTGATAAGTTTGGTTCATTTTTCTGTGCAGAATGCATAGTACTCTTGTAATTTTTCTGCTTTGAAATAACAGTTTAAATTATACTTCTATGTGGTTCATAGAAAGGAATTTTGGGAGGTTAATTAATTTCAAAGATACCACTGAGAGAATATTTTTAAAATAAGGAATGTCAATCTGCATAAAAGTATATGTAATATTGATAGTAACTTGGAGAGACAGCATTCTGTGGGAGCTACTTCAAAATTTTTTTTTCTAGTAAGGAGAATAAGACAAAAAAAGATTATTGTTGTGCTAAAATATACAGTGAGTATCAGTGGAGATGCTGAGACTAAAATGAGACAAAGTAGTAGTCTAATAGGGCTGTATTCATGACTATCTCAGATATCTGGCTCATTTTTTTCTATCATCCCATCCTACAGATTTTCAGTATACGGTTTTCAATCCTTAGATCTCTTTTGGGGTTTTTGTTTTGGTTGATTATGGTTATATCCTTAGTTATTTTCTTTTTTTATTAAAACAAAATTTTTTATTGTGGTTAAATATACATAACATAAAATTTACCATTTTAACCAAGTTTAAGTATACAATTTAGTGGCATGAAGTACATTCACAATGTAAATTGGATTGGAAAATTAAAACTAAAATCAAGTATTCATTTTTCTGCTTGTAGCCATCACCACTATCTATCTTCAGAACTTTTTCATTTACTTCAATTGAATCTCTGTATCCATTAAATAATAACTCCTCATTCCCATCTTCCCTAGCCCCTGGCAACCAACCAGCTATCTACTTTCTGTCTCTATGGATTTAACTGGTCTAGATCACCTCATATAAGTAGAATCATGCAATATTGTCCTTTTTTCACTGACTTCCTTCTCTTAGTATTATGTCCTCAAGGTTTATTCATGTTGTAGCAGGTGTCAGAAGGCTGAATAATAACCCATTGTATGTATATACCACATGTTACTAACCCATTCATCCATCATTGGTTACCTGGGTTGCTCCCTCTGCTTGGCTATTGAGAATAATGCTGCTATGAACATGGGTGTACAGCTATCTGTTTGAGCTTCTTCTTTCAATTCTCTTGTATATATATCTAAAAGCAGGACTGCTGGATAATGTAGCAATTTTTGAGGAACCACTGTACCATTTTCCACAGTAGCTACATCCATTTTACATTTCCACCAGTGATGCACAAAGGTTCCAATTTCTCTACATCCTTGCCAGCATTTTTTATTTTCTCTCCTTCTCTCCCTCCCTGTTTGTTTTGTAATAATAGCCATGCTAATGGGTATTCATCAGTGGTGTTTTAGTGTTCATTAATGGGTGGACATTGGTGGTTTATTCCGGTTTTGATTTAAAATTTCCCTAATGATTAATGACATTGAGAATCTTCACATGTGCTTATTGGTCATTATATCCTCTTTGGAAAAATTCAGTTGTTTACTTTTGTGTAGTTAAATATGTCACCTTTGCTAATGGTTTTGCATTTTTAACTACATATTAAATTTGGTATAAGAGAAAGTTATACTTTAAGAAAGTAGTATCATGATAGAATTGGGAGTATTTCTTGTGTATGTATTGGCTTTCCAGCAGCTCACTTTATATTTAGTAAGACAGATCTCTCCAAAGTTAGAAAGGAAATCACCCACTCTGGCATTCTTCTTTTTAATTTTCTCCATTTCACATCCTAAATACACGCTATAAAGATCCATAAAAGCTCTTGGAAGGAGAAATAAAGAGATGAGTGGCTATTGAAAGAAGAACTTAGAATAGAAAGAGAAAACAAACCAGTTAATAGCATTGTGAACAGATTGTTTACATCTGTATCTGCCGTCTATTAAAACTACCACCACCCTCGCCAGTTTGGCTCAATGGATGGCCTGAAGGGTCTTTGGTTCAATTCCGATCATGGGCACATAACTTGGTTGCAGGCTCGAGCCACATGGGGAGGCAACCAATCAATGTGTCTCTCTCCCTCCCTTCCACTCTAAGAAATCAATGGGAAAAATACCCTCAGGTGAGGATTACAAACAACAACAAAACCCTACTACCTATTTTTTTTCTTATCATCTTTGTAACTGTTTAGTCCAAGGGTTTGAATATGAAATATAGTATAAAGTTTAGCAATGGTATAAGTGTTAATTTAGGGAAATATTTTAGATAATGATGGAAAGATTATTTTGGGGCCACTTAGTGAGGAGGTTTCATCTTAGGCATTGGGAGCCATTGAAGGTTCTTGAGGAACGGATTGTGCACCACATCCCTTTCTATGTTTTAAAAAAAGGTTTATATGACCTCAGTATGCTGGAGAAATTAGGCACTAAGGATTGGCAATGAACTGGTTAGTTAGTATTCATTTTACTAGGATTACTTCTCATCACAGGTTACATCTATAAATACTTGTTTTTTAAATATACTAATAAGTCACAATACATGCCTCTTGTACTTTCACATGGAATCACTGAGTTTTTCAGAATTGTAGGGATTGAAATTTGCAAACAACTAAAACATCTGTAAAGATTAACCTGAAATGCATATTAAAAGTTATAGAGATCTCAAGTCAATTCAGTGTCTTACTGAGTATGAGACAGAGAATGGTAGGTATGGAAAAAGAAAAAGCATGCTTAAGACTAACACTTGAAAATACAGTGCTCATACAGAATATATTTAAGGTAGAACAAATATGTATATCTATTTTTTGAGCATGCATAAGCACTGTCCTTGAATTTGAAGCAAAATCCAAAACATTCCTAAAATATTAATGCTGATATTTGGGTAAGAAAGGCTTAGATATTCATGAGAAAATACAATGTTTATTTTTTTATTTTTGTAAAGAAACTTTACTTTCACTTTCTAGGGAATGAATACCTACATTAGTAGTTGGAGAGGTTTTAAAAGGGCCTTTACAGCACAGCCCTGCTTGGGTTGTATTCACATTACTGACTTTGTATGGGAGGTTCACCAGCTGTTTGACTGGCAGGAGCAGAAGCTTTCACTTCAGTAGTTTATAATTCCTGGCTATTCTAGGATAGTTTGCACTTCACCAAGCCTCAGACAGGTCAGGACATTTGGTAGGAGAAGGTTGAAAGACAAAAGCAGCAGGCCTTGGGTTCTCAGCCTTTCTTTTTTTATTATTTTTTAATAGAAAATTATATTTTAATTTGGTGGTTAGAGTTTTTAGTAATGTGCCTGTATTACATGTAGAGGGTATTCATCAACCAGGAAGTTTTAAAATGTCAAAACTGGGGAAAACTACTCTAAACCATGGCTTGGTTCCTGTTGATTTTAAAAGTGCAAAAGAGCCTCTACCACACCAAACTGTGATGAAGATATTTAGCATTAGCATCATTGCCCAAGGCCTCCCCTTTTGTCGAAGACGGGTAAGTCTTACACATTTAAAAAATAGGAATATTTATTTAAAAGAAATACTTCTGCCTCCTTTAGTACAGAAATGCTTCAATTTTTAATTGATTTTCATAACTAAAACTCTCAGTACATTATGTAGCCAGCAAAAACTTTTATGTGATGGTTTTAATAATATGATAGAGAGCCTTGAGGGCAAGGTTATCCAATCCACCTTTATCTCTCGTTCGTTTATTTTTTTATGATATTAGACTCCTTATTTTAAGTTGGTAAATATAACAAGTATGTTTTGAAATATGTTGGTAAATACTAAAACCCAAAAATTTTAGTTGTTATTTTGTGAAAAAAGCAAAAACCTGGTGATATTCTCCTTATACATGGGAATTACAGCATTTAGCTCTTGTAAAGAGTATTCCAGGTTTTGTAACTTTATTTGGGTCTTTAAGCTGAATTATTTTTAAATTGCCATTTCTTAAATGCAAACTTAACATAATAGAGCTATTACTTTTTGCTGTTATGTAAAATAAAAATAACGTGCCATTGTGTGGCAGTTACGATAACAGTTTATATATAGACAGTCCTGAACTAACAAACATCTTGTAGAACTTGTGCTAATGTATAATCAAGTTATGATCTATTGGATATTTTTCAGAATGTTTTGCCCTCTCTCCCCACCAAATTTTGACCCTGTTAATATGAGCAGTTTTGTTGTATTTTCTGTATTGCTATTTTGAAATATTAACTAGAATGCTGAATTTTTAGATCTAAAATATGTTTATGGTTCTGAATACATTAAAAAAAAACCTCTCTGAGATTAAATGAGCGTTTGCATATATCAGTACTTTATATGTGTGTTTTAATACCCTTTTTTAAAACGTTGTTTAATTAAAGGGGAAACATTCTATTAAACAAGTAGATTAACTCATAACTTGTAAAAAATATTTTTTTCTTCTAAATAAGGAGAATCTTCTATTTTCTGGGACTTAAATAACCTTCATAAAATATGTTTTTTATTATCGTAGTTTCTAGTTGTGTTCCAAACAAGTAGTAGCCATGTTGAAAACCATTTAAATGCAATACAGTTTAAGTGTAATACAGTGCAAACATTGACAATGGAACACAAATATCTCCAGTACTCTTATTTTCTTTTCTACTTTGTTTTCAGAAATTGTTTCTTTTATTTTATCTTTTTTCACTTTGACTCTTTTATAACTTCTGAATGAGGTCACTGCTCTGATTTAAGCATTTACACAGAGGCCTCTAATAGCTTTAAAGTCATTATTAAATTAGCTTGTTATGTTAATACTTCTATAAAAGAAAATACCAATACAAGTACATTTTTTAAATGAGGAAATGTGATTTTTTTTAAATGAAAGGATTAAGATTCTAACAATAAAGATACTTTGTTCTAAAAATTAAGAGAGAACTTCAATATTTTCCCTTAGGGCTTCCTAAGGTCACTATTCAGTTTGACTTTTCTAGGTTACTATGTTATATTAAATTATAGCCTTGGAATTTTTAATAATAGAAGGGGACTAAATTAGAAAAATAAAATTCATATTAGAAAATTTTTCAGAAGATAGTTAAAAACAAAATTAACACATTCAATTTTAGACAACCTGCCTGCCAATAACTATTGCATAACTCATTGACTTGACTACTAGAAATATTAGAGGGATAGTGTAATTATATCCTCCCTCTCTCCTTTTTGCAACTGGTTTATTTAGGTAGTTTTAAATTGATTCACATGCTCTGCTATTTAACTTGCTAACATTTCCTTGGTAAAGATAATGATAGACATTTTTAAAATGGATTTTTCTTTATCAAAGATTTAAAAGAGACTTTTCGTGTGATATATAATTAATCTTTTTGTGTCTAGCATCTCGTTTATCTTTTACATTAGTTATAGGCCCTTTCAAGCAGATTGTTAAATACACAGTACATAAAACAGATAGACTACTGTATTTTGTAAGCATTATTTCTTCCAAGTAGTGAGCTAATGGAAAGTGCAGCAAACTTTGTAAGACTGTATGTAGTCTTGACCTAAAAAAAAATATTGTCTCTCCATCATAGACATTGGTCCTTTTAATGTTTGCACGATAAAATAACTATGAAGATTTATAAAACATCTTTAAAGTAGTTGTTAAAATGAAAACTTCAATTTATATCTTTTGAGTGTTTTTAGGAAACCCATTAATTGCATTATTAAGTATAATATTAGTACTGGCAGTCTAGTTATTGTTGGAATTATTCTGAATTCTTATTAGAGATACTTTGGACTTAATGCTAACAATAGTAAAGAAATAGCAATCTAGCTATTAATCAGTTACCTAAAAAAAGTGTTTTTAGTCTTAAGATCCTCATAATCCTATATAATAAAAGGCTAATATGCAAATTGACCAAACAGCAGAACGACTGGTCACTATGACACACACTGACCACCAGGGGGCAGATGCTCAATGTAGGAGCTGTCCCCTGGTGGTCAGTATGCTCCCACAGGGGAACACTGCTCAGCCAGTAGCCGGGCTCATGGCTGGCTAACGCAGCAGCGGTGGTGGAAGCCTCTTTCTCCTCCACGGCAGCGCCAAGGATTTCTGGCTAATGTCATCAGTTGGATATCCCCTGAGGGTTCATGGATTGCAAGAGGGTGCAGTGCAGGCTGAGGGAACTTGCCCCTCCAAGTGCATGAATTTCATGCACTAGGCCTCTAGTTTACTTATATTTGCTCAGACATACTTGATTATAAGTATCACCTAGAATACTTATTAAAAATGCAGAATTTAGGGTTTCTTCTTTTGGTTAGTCTTATTTAAGAGGTGTGGATAAGGCTCAAGGATCTATCTGTATTTTTTGAAGTCCCATAGGTAAGTCTCAGTATCAGGGAAATTTGAAAGTACTAGTTGAGTACCTAACTTTGTATTTTAAAAAGAATTCATTGTCCTTTAAGGAAGAGAAATTTTACAGGAAAAACTTATTTAATCTATAAAATCTCTAAAAAATTATTATTATTTTTTTGAAATTTGAATGTCTAGTTGTGGTAATAGTATAGTTCTTAAATCTTAAGATACATTATTTTTCTACATTTTAAATATACATAAACTAATGACACAGCTTCATGGAATTTCATAGCTTTCCTGGCAGCAATTTTTTTAAGTGATAAGAGAAATAATGCTGTCTTACAATTAAAAAATAGTATGTCGTAAGAAAATGCACTTCATTGCTTAAATCTAATTTCTTAATTCATTTTGTTTTTGTTGGAGACTTTAAAGCATTTAGGATGTTTTCATAAGGTTATTCTTCAATGTTACTATTTTGGTGGAGAGTTCTAAGTGCCATGTGATTTATATAGAACTTTTTAAGGTAATCTGGTTGACTGTCTAGATTATAGACAAATATTGCTTTCAGAGTGCCTTATATATTTTTGAGTTTGAACCACATAGTGATTGTATGCCCCATAAGTATTGGCAACACAGCTGACTTAGAGGACAGGGTAGAACTGCTGGTGGAGTGGCAGGGAGGTGAGCTGAGGACAGTGTGGGATGAGGATTTTTTCACCTGAAACCCAAGAGCAATGAAATATATGACTGGATTTCTGTTGGTTGGAAATAATTTTGTAGTCATTGTATTCCATATCAAGTTCTATTACATTAGTATATTTAAAATTTTTCTTTAAAGTGAAAATAGGAATAAAATTAAAATCAGATATTTGTATCATTTGAGGAAATGTTAATCTCACTCCTGTGAGTTGTTATCACTGAGGTTTAACTTAAATCAGGGGTCTACAAACTTTTTCTGCAAAGGGACCATTAAATATTTCAGACTTTATGAACCACATAAGTCACTATTATATATCAGATGTAGACAATACTTGGTGAATGGACATGTCTGTTTTAATAAAACTTTATTTACAGAAAAGTTATATACAGCTTTTTATGATTACAGTAATACAGTAAATCTTGTGCATGTATCTTTTTGCTTGTATATAAGTTTCAGTTTATGGTAAATTTTTACATGCGATATTGATAGAGCCTTAAGCCTTTCATTTTCTTTAAAACCCTCATTTGCTCTTCTTACTCTTTTGTAGTTAAGTAGGGAAAAATCTTCGTGTGTCTTATTACTAAGATTTTAACATACTGCTTATTATTTCCCTTCTTATTGTACAGTATTAGTATAATAATGCTATTAATAATTGCTATCATTTAAACCTACCATGTATCCTACACACTATCCCAGCTCTTTTGTGCACTTAACTCAGTTAACCCTTAAATGATTTAAATGTTAGTTTAATAATGTTAGGTAATATCTCCCTTCATTAGACTAAAAAACTAAAGTTCCAATAAATTAACTTTCCCTAAAATTTCTTAGTAAATAGTAAAGCTGGTATTTAGAATTCTCTAATGCTACAGGTAGTAGTCATTCTCTTTTTACTAAATTTTGTAACCTTTATACATTTTTTCTTGTAAACTTAATACTTTTTAATTACTGTTACATTAGTATTTGGGAGGGTAAGCTGGGGAGCCTATCACTGTTGACATTGTTTTTATGAGAAAATACATTCAAAGATTCAAACAGCTGACATACAAATAACTTTTAGTAGCATAGTCCATTATAAATTTAGGGTTTTTACTGTGTGTGTAATCTCTTAAGATGTTTCACTTATAAAGTTACTCCACAGATTATGCAATAATTATAGTTATAAAAAACTGGAAATATTTAATAGTATGCGTGTTTGCTGTCTTTTTGTAAGCTGAGGAATGAAACCAGCTAAAGAAAAAATGATTCATGATACTTTCTAAAGACAGACTTCATTTGGGGGACTGCCGCCATAGGTAGAGATTACTAAAAGAAGTTTTGGCAATAGGGAAGAGAGTGAATTCAACTCCAAATATAGCAAAGAAAAGCGAGAATTTATAGCCAAGGAACAGGGTGAGTTAGTGGATGGAAAATTGCTAAGAGGAAACATCAGGGAATTCTGGCAACATCATTTTAACCAAAAGCGATTAGACATCACCTGCAGGATGATGGAGGATGAGGAACCCAGCAGATATGGAGGGTGATCTGGTATGGAGGTTGGTCAGATATCGAGGTTGAGAGATTCTGATTAAACTGACTTAGTGGGATCCTTGGTAAAATTTGGCTCTTGAGAACATGCTGAAGGACAGGGCCTCTTGGAAAAGAAATCAGAGGAGACTTGACTAGAGTTTGGTCAAGGAACAAGTCTTTGTCATACTTCAGGATCTGTGTGAGGTAGGCAACAACTGAGAACAGTGTCTGACAGATGAACCATTAACCATGCATGCAGTGAGGTATCATTCTCATCAGTTTGCTCAATGAGTACCTATGATAATGGTGACAAAAAGTAAAAACAGTATTATACCTCTCTTAGCTTGTACTCTTCTGAGTTCAAGTTTTTTCTTCATTGTTTACTCGGTGAGGGTGACAATAGACAAACCTGTATTCAAAATCTTAATCTCATTCATGCATTGGTTTTTGTATGTATAATCTCCAATTAGTTCAAGCTGTATATCATTTTAACCTGTTATGCTTCTTTAATAGACTGTTGTTGAGCCCATTAGTATATTTTAACAAACGTGTCAATTTTATCAAACAGTTGTATTGCCTTTGTTTCAAAATAACATCTCTGTATTTATGATAAAATGTTTATTTGTATGAAAATTTTGTATGTAGCCCAAAAGTAGAATATCATAAGCTCTGTTGATACAGCAAATTTGTGAGTTATTACCCTCCTGAATTTAATAAATTTTAATTCCTCAAGTTTTCTGAGTTGATTGGTGATAAAAGGAATTTTTATTGTCTTCCGATAATTAATATCCGATAACTTCTTTTGATAAACAGAAGAAATGCTCAATATGTAAATTTAGAAAGAAGTTTCTTCACAATTTTCTAAATTATCATTAATTCCACTGCTCAGAAATAACCTCAATAACATTTTTTTGGAAAATAGATTTTTATTGATTTCAGAAAGGAAGGGAGAGGGAGAGATAGAAACATCAATGATGAAAGAGAATAATTGATCAGCTGCCTCCTGCACACCCTCTAGTGGGAATCGAGACTGAAATCTGGGCATGTGTCCTGACTGGGAATCGAATCCTGACCTCCTGGAACATAGGTCGTCACTCAACGATGTCCTAACTCAGTGATTGAGTAACACCAGCTGGGCTCAATAACAATTTAAAGATTTTTTTAACAAAGCAAAATTGGTATTTTAATTCATTTTTAAACATATTGCTGGTGGTTCCCTATGGCTGTTACTCAGATGTGCATAATCTGCCATTTGAATGTATCATAATTTTCTTACCGTTGTTGATTTGGGCAGTGACCCTCTTTGAACTCTTTTATACCTAAATCTTTTAATATCTCTATACACAGATATATCTACAAGTAGAATTACTGGGTCAAAAAGTATGAACTTTTTTATTCTTGTTAAATACTGCCAAATTGTTTTCCAGAAAGATTTTACCAGTTAAAAACCATCATGAGGAACTTCTAATGTTGCTTAAAGAGAAAGAAATCATATTCTAAGCCAAGTTATCCTACTATGGCAAAGTTTTGTAGGTTTTATTCAGTCGATACATGATCATTTTTCATCAGAGGAAATTGTTTTCATTGTAAGAAAATAATGATAAATGTTTATACCTAAAGCTTCATGAGGACAATATGTAAAGAGATAAAGAAATTATTTGTTGCTCATGGTGATTTTAGTTTTTTATTCTTTCTAGAAAATAATATTTAGCATAGACCTGCCACCTGTTATTTTTAGCTATAATTTTCTTCTACTCTTCCCATAGTAGTTTTAAAACTACTATGTCTCTGTTTTCATCTAAAAAGATGATTCACATGCATAATTTCATGATTTATCATTTATTTAATACATTGTTTTTACTGTAAGTCTTATGATTATCTCAAATTTTGTCACTTTAGTTCATTCTTTTACATTTCTAGGTTTTAGTATGATCTTTGTAAGTGTAAATGACAGCCTCTCCCAAAGCATATTGCTATTAATAATCTCTACTACAAGAGTACTTTTCGTGCTAGCAAGAGCAGCTGCCAGAAATACTTGCCTTTTCTTATGGCCCTACTACTTAGTCTTACATTTCTGACATAGTTTTGCCTCCAGCCCCAATCCCAGTTTGCCTTTTTTGTTTTTAATTCTAGCTATGATTAATTCTCATTTAAAGTAGTTAAATGCTCTTATAAAATGTCTTGATGCCTGAAAGACATTTCATGAAACTCAATATCTTAGCGAAATAGAAATATTAGATGTATTTTTTTAACATATACTAGAAAAATAAAAAGCCAGCATCAAGCTCTCCTTCCTCATATTAATCTATTCAGTATTCACAGTTACATTTGTACCTCTGTCTCTCCAGACTTTTTCCATGACTTCACAGTCTAGCTTCCCTCTCTGTTGGAACCTTTCTCATGGCACTGTTGTCTTTCATTAATGGAACATACTGTCATTGTTGCCATTATCTTTGGCCCTTAAGCATATATGTACTGTTCAAAGGTGTTATTTGACAGCTTCAAACAGGTCTCAATTAGGCTGTAAACTCAATGAGTTTAATATCTTTTAATACTCCCAGTGATATGAAGGAAAACGTGAGTACTATAAATATTTGTATGATCAGTTCGTTGTAGTGTGTGTTAAACTCAGAAAACTCTTTAAGGAGTTTTTTGTACTATAAAATTATGTTGTGCTTTTGTTTACTAAATGTTTTAAAATGACTGTGCAGCTGTGATTTTCAATATTTTCTTTTCTAAATTTAACTAAACTCAGATACAGTTTGACATTTAATTTTAAAAGTAATTACTACTTACCAATTTTGAAAATGAAGGAGAAACAAAGATAGGATGTAGTCATTTAGGTGGTACTTTTGAGTGTCTACAATAGCCCCCAGGTGTCAGAAAATGCTCAAATAAAGCAGAATTATTATAGTACGTTGGAGAGTCGGAAGAACAAGGTGATTGTATCAGCAAGTTTGGAGAGAAATTTCAATGGGGTGCCAGATTTTTTTAAAATGGAACTTCCTAAGTTTTTTTCTTACACATATATTTCATCAGAACTTCGGGGGAAATTGGCATTTTCAGATCACTTAATATCCTTTATTATCACTACCTATTTTATCAAGGAATTAATTGATTAGATCCTATTAGTCTTTTTCTTCTTAAAAATGTTCCATGTCTCATGCAGAAACATGAGTAAACATAATGTAAATTGTAATTTCTTGCAGTCTTATTCTCCTCACTTTGGAAGGCATTGCTTATAAATAAAAAGAAGATGATTTTTCATCCCCTCTATCTGTGGATATGTAAAAAGGAAAAACTCACATTGTTTTAAGCATTGTATAGTCTAGTGGTAAAATTATAAATAAACTCTTATAGTACAAAAGGATGCTTGCTTAAATGGGTCCACGTACAAAGTATTGGTGGGAGCATGAGCAGGTCCCCCCAAATCTCAATGCAAATGGCTGGGGAAAGGCTTCACAGTAACATGAAGGATGCTTGCTTACCAGATGATCCGAGAAATGATGGACAGAAGGAACTTGGGATAATAGCTTGTGTTTTCATGTTAATTATACTGCAAATTATTTACTATGCCTTGGCAAGGAATGTATAAATATTAATATCAGTCCAAAAATATGTATCAAGCACTTAGAACAGGGTTGGGAACTTTTCTAGAACCTGTGACTATAATAGTGAGCTTGGATTCTTATTTAGGGGAACAGAAAAGTAACTGTTAATGCTAACATTTTGTTAACTATAAAATAGGATAATAGTATAGTCTAATTTGGGATGCAAGAGAGGCACTATTCTAAGTACTTATGCAGCCCTAACCAGTTTGGCTCAGTGGATAGAGGTCCCAGGTTTGATTCTGGTTAAGGGCATATACCTCAGTTGCAGGCACATCTCCACTAAGGGGTGTACAGGAGGCAGCTGATCGATATTTCTCTCTCATCAATGTTTCTAGCTCTCTGTCCCTCTCCCTTCCCTTCTGTAAAAAATCAGTAAAATGTATTTTAATAAATAAATAAATAAACACTTATGCAAATGAACTCATTCTACTCTTAAAAATAACCTATTTTACAGAGGAGGAATATGAAGGATAGAAAGGTTAAATAAGTTGCCCAAAGCTACTAAGTGATGGAGCTAAGATTCTAAGTTGGGCATCTGACTCCATCATTATGAACACCACTTGCTATACTGGCCAGGGCAAGCATCTGGATCCTTAGTTTCCAGATGTTTTAAGGGTTAACTTGCTATGTAACCCTGTGTCTTTAAATATGGAATTCTCACTTTGCTACCACAATTTATGATGGTCTCGCTATCTAATTGCTGATAACATTGCTGTCTAGTTGTTTTTGCCATTAGGTAATAATTAGATTGTGCCTCAGTTGTCAGATGTGAATATGAAACAAATTATAGTATGATTTATAAATCTACAACTACATCATAGAAATAACTGACTTGAATTGTTATCCCTTTTGTTGGTAGATAACAATCTGTACAAACAGTTTAGTAATTTTAACATCACTCAGCAAGGCTATTTAAATTTGTAAGTTATGTTTTACAGAAACTAACAATATTGAAACTTATAATATGGGAGACAGATGAAAAATATGTTAAAAAGAAACTTAGTACTAAGCTTCTGGCAAGATAAACAAGTATGAAATAATAAATCCAGTTTTGTGCAGACCACAAAGTCAACAAACCCTGAGAACTAAATAAATTTTTTGAAGTTAGCCAGATCTGACTCTGAGACAAAAAAGTCACTTTTATTATTTACCTGAATATTCTTACATTTTGCTGTGAAAATATTAATGTTTAATGTACTGGGAGTATTCTATAATACAATCTACTTGAACCATATTACTTTCAAAACTCAAAAAAAGTTCTGAAGTCAGCAACACAGTTTTCTCTAAAGTTGTGGAAATAACTCTACAGACCTTTGAGTTTTACAGCTATCACCCACATGAAAAATGGAGTACACTTTGAAATGTCAAAGTAGCCTAACTCTTATCTTAAGTCCCCGAGTACATGAATATTTAAAAGCTTTAAAAAAACATATATTATATAAATGAATACCTAAATCATGTTAACCTAGTTATAGGCAGCTCCATATAATCTAATTCATGCTAGCATATATACACTTAAAATGAGGAATGGGATCCCTGGCCATATTTTTACTTCTCCCAGTATTTCCATAGAAAATTAACAGCACTAAATTAAATTTTAATTCTGCTAATAGATATTAGGAATACTCCCTGTGTGTGTTGCTAGTATAACAAAGATGAGTAAGGTAAAGACCTTTCCTGAAGAAGGACCCGGATGCTTTTCTGTCTCCGAGAGACTTAGCTCATTGTCCCCCTTCTTGGTCACATATCAAAGCCAGAAAAACATTGATTATTCATTCATTCAACAAATAAGTATCTGCTAATTGCTAGGCATAGGTCTAGGTACTTGAGATGCATTAGTGAACAAAGCAGGAAAAAAATCCTAGCTTTATATACTTTAACATTTTAGTGACTCAGAATTCTGTCTAGGCCTGGGCAGAATGTTTGGTCTGCTCCAGTAGAGTATGTCTCCAGACTCCTTTATTCAGTTATGTGCTTTTCATTTCTAAGTCAGCGGGATGATCATTTGTGTAACAGTTTCTCTGTATGTATATATGGATATCCACATACACGTACAAACATACACAGACATACTCTTTCTCTGACTTGGTAGGATTATATTGGTATGAAATGTATGATCTACTTGCTTTCAAATACTGTTAGATCATATTCAGTATAGAATATTATTTTGTCGCTCTGATAGATTAAATATTATTCCATCTTATTTCATGTTCTTGCAAGGAAACTTCAATCTTTAATATTCTATCAGGCTCACCACTGTGATTTCTTGGATTGTTCCTGGGCCACAGTTGAAGTTCTTGACCCTATACCTGATTTGTGGAAAGTTGTATAAGTTAATTTGTATCTCACAAATGAACCAGTTAAATAATGATAGATATAATTTATGGTAGATATAAATAATAAAAGATTAAGATTTGTAAATATGTAAATTTTATTGTAGAAGTAATAGCAGTTGGACTACCATTTGAGGTAAATCCAATGACACTCCTGATGTTAGAATTTACAATTCAGTTATTTCCTTTTACAAGTATCTGTTGATGCAGCACACCTCTTCACTTGTTTTATTCCTAAAATGTGAAAAGTAAAATAATTAAAGAAAAAAAATTTAAAGTAAATCTGATATTACTTTAATAAAGGTTTCTCTTGTGACTTTTGTAGTGTCTATAAATATAAGTGCTTATGTATATATTTACAAACTTCATTGATATTTATTTATTTCTGAAGGGAAACAATCAACAGTAAGTATTTCTCAGACATTAATACATTAATTTTAACCCAAAGAGATATGGCAAGTTAGTCATTTGTTTAGAGCTATTTTATGTTATCTTCATGTAATGATGAGGAAATTTGTTTTGATAGTAAACATAATATGATAAGGTTGGAGGAAATCCTCTTAAATTTCTCCTTGCTAGTATTGAAAATAAAAATTGAAACTTATGAGTTATTCCTATATTTAATTACATTTTTATGTGTGGGTGATTTCATATAGTTCACTTGGGTAGATTTTTAAGCTTAAACAGCTCTTCAGTAATCCACAGAAATCTCTGCATTATCACTTTAGAATTTAAAATGTCATTGTTACTATGAGTTTGAACATGTAGGGGCAGTATAGGACTGTTTTTGTAAACCTTGTCTGAATTTTTTTAAATCCATAAGTGTTAAAAGTTTGCTCTTCTGAGAAAATGCATTTGTGTCTTTTTAAAGGATAATTGACACTAGTCCATTAAGTTGGAATTATTCGTTATTCTCATATATATTATACAAAAGATTTTATGTTAGGAAAGCTCATGGCCTTCATTATATTTGAATTCAAGGAATGAATTAAACTTGTTAACAGGAAAACTGCATTTTTATATATAAACAGTAAAAATGAGGACAAGTCAATCTGTGAAAATATGTAAAATACTAAAATCAGTGCAATTTTGTTCTTATTCATTCTGTACTACCCTTTCAAAAATGAATGTTTCATTATGAGAATTAAAAAAATAGTCTTAATTTTTCAAACTGACAGGTGAACAAAACTTAGGTTACTAAGCAGTCTAATTTTAAAATTCTTTAGTCAGTATTTATTTCAATATTTAAACAATTAGGGTTAATACAAACTGCATAGTAGGTTTTTTTCATTGAAAGTGCTTTACACTTAAAAGAAAACAACTGAGTAGTTATCTCTTCCATCTATCCATGCAGTCTCTTCAACATTTCCAATGTGTCAAGAATGGCTTTAGGCATTTGGAGTACAAGGAGAAGAAATAGTCCCACATCCTTTCCCTGCTGGAGTTTCAGAAGCAGAGTGCTTAAGAGCATACGTGATAGAACCAATTAGACCTGAGGTTAGGTTCTTAACTCCACCACTTACTTAACTTCATCTATAAAGTAGAGATAATAGTATCTACTTTGTAGTATTGCTGTGAGGATACAATGAAATAAGCTATAGAAAGTACAGTTATGTAATAAGAACTTAATAACTGTTACGAAGCCCACATGAGACTTTTTGAAGATGTATTGGTAAAAAAATATAATTAATTCTCCTGATATGTTGGTACTTATTTCTTTTACCTACCCATAATTAGTATTTTCAATTTTAATTTCTTCAAATTGTGAACACATACAGCATCAATTTTGAATGTCCTTTTTCTTAAAACTGTTTTCTGAATGACTGTTAATCTCTAAATGGAAAGACTCTGCACATAAAAAATTAATGTGATTTTGTTCTGCTTACGTTATGTAGATTCATTCATCATGACTAGCACATATGGAAAAATTAACCCCATTATGTCTTCTTCAATTAAGAAGGTAACACGTGCCACCTTAGTATTTTGTTGAGTTTCTCAGATGTTCGAATAAATGTGCTGGCTTCAAATACTACAAATTAAAAAATTTAAATTGCTGTATAGGAATTAAAAACATAAAACTCATTGATTCACAGATTATCTAAAACGTCTAGCAAATAGTTGCTAAAAGTCTAACAAATAGTTGCCATTATGATTTTAAGTTCTAACTCCATTTTTCCCCCAGAAGGCCCCAAATAAGTTAGTTAGGAAATAGAACATACTTGTTAACATCTTTGAAAAGTAGTTTGTCAAAATGGTACGTGATTTTTGACAAGCTTCTTTTAACTATATAAGAATTGAGATTTTAAAAACATTTAAAGAATTGATTCACAAATTTTAACAAAAGTACTTAGAAATTTAGATTTTTTTTTTTTTACTCTGTGCTACTTTTTATTTTTAATTATGTGGAAATCCCATATTTAACATACACACTCCCACAAGGACATTCCCCTCATTACACATAAAATTCTCCCCCCTCTCCACTTCTGTTTATTAGCTTATCTGCTATGTTCATGCTGCAAATGCTTCATTGAAGGGGAAGTCTTGTTCTGCCATTTTCATATTAGCTTTGTTATCATGCAGTATTTTCAGCTGCCCATACTCATTACCATACAGCTGGTATGTAGAGAAGAGAAGGAAACAGGCAGAAGTTGTGCTGTCTACAAAAATAAGAAGCTCTCTTGCAGATGGGGTGCTGGCAGATGGGGCATGTGTTAGAACAGGTTTTACTAATAACAGAGTGCATTAAAAATCATTCTGAGAAAGTCTAAGGTCAGTGCCATGAATTCAGAGCTTAAGAGGTTATTCAGCCTTTGTAGACCTTTTTAGAATATTAATTAACTCTAATACAGAAAAGTAATAAATGGCCAACCACAACCTCTTCCAGAAATTTTTTTATCAGTTTTTTCCCTTTTTATTTTAATGTATTTTGTTTCTCTTTAATATAATTTTAAAAGCATCAATACTGTTAGTTTGCATCTTTCATAGTCTTGCACTGTAGTCTTCAATATATTTGCTTAAAATTTCCAAGCTATGTCTATATACAAAAACGTATATGCTTTTGGCAATATAATAACATCTTCAGCTTGGATATATAATATTAGAATGTGTATTAGAGGTTGAAAGCCAAAGACATTTTGAAATCCATATGTATAATGTTGAAGATTAAGATGAGGTATATTCTATCTGCATTCAAAGTTAGAAGTGAATGGTATACCGAAAGTGTGATTATTGTTAAAATTATTACTTGCACATTTTTCATATTCCCCAAACTGAAATGAATGTAGCAATTGAAATAACTATCAATTTTTTTAAAGTATTTCAGTGGGATTTTAGCCCTTTGACCCTTTTCATTAAGTGTAGTGTTCTTTGATACATTCTGTCTCAATAAAATATGGTTATAAAAAGCAGCTAAAGTAAAATAAAGCTAGGCAATTATATGTAAGATATGCAGTATTCAATGTAATTTTAATAGAAATGGAACTCAGCCTGTTATTCTGTTCATAGAAATTTAAAGGTGTTTTTGTTTAGCTGAAATTAATTATAATGCTTTTGGTAATTCTCAAAAACTTTCTTGTCTAAAATAGAGGTGCAAAAATGCTATCTTTTATGTCAATGCCTGCAAATAAATAAAATACTACTTTAAGATCTGTGGGAACGCTATACATTGTTATTAAAACTGTGTATTTCTTATAATAGTAAAAGTTTGTATTCTGTTGGGCATTTTTAAAGGTACAGGAAGTTCCAAATGAGGTTCTTTTAATAACAGATAATTGCATTTTCATTGCACATCAAATTGTTTTCTTTCCATTAAATTTATACGTGAATTGTGTAACTGGTAAATATCTAGAAAATTTTATTACTTTCCCCTAAAGGGAAAGTATATAAAATATTATAAACTATATGTAATACATTAATACTAAATTATATAAAATGTATTTTTCTCCATTTCCTATTTACATTACCTTACCTTATTTTGAAAATAACAAGTCTTTCAAATTAAGCTGAAAATAGTATTTTAGTTATTTTTTCTATAGTTCTGTTCATTGTTGATTAGAGTGTGTCTTTCATTGCTAATTATATCATAAATGTTATTTATTGATACCCTAATATGTGCAGGAACTATGTATGTACCATAAGAAGCTGAGGTACCACAGAAATCAAAATAGAAGTGGTCACTGTATTCATGGAATTTATAGTCTAATGGGAATGATAGACATGTGCCTACACTGTGGCAGGGTGGATCCGAGCACTGTGATCAACACCTTAAGAATGGGGAGGAGGTGACTCTATGAAGGAAATTGGAGATGGCCTATACATAGGTGATTCCCATGTTTTCATCTCCAATTCAGACATTTCTTCTGAACTCCAGAGCTAGTTCCAGTGTAGTATCCTCCAATACACCTTTCATGAAATATGACCAAAAGTGGAACTTGTGATCCTTTCTATCCCTGGAAAGAAACACAACGCTGCTCTTGTCCAATAGCCTCTGTGATCTTCCATGCAGTTGCATGAGAATACTTTGGTGTCATCTTTGATCAACTCCCTCTCCTTTACTTCTTCTCATGACCAATCTGCCACCAAGTGCTATCAGATGTATATTTTAAATATCTGTCAACTGTTCACTTCTGTCCATCTTGTGCCATGAGAGTGCAAGGCAACATTGTCTCCTGCCTAGTCTAGTGGAATAACTTGCTCCATATCCATTCTCACTTCCATTCTGTTTTTAACATTATATTCAGAATGATTTTTCAAGAGATTTATCTGATCATGACCTTCCTTTGGCTAAAATCCTACATTAACTTTTCATTACTCTTACGGTAAAGACCAAAACCTCTTAGGAGCTCTTGCATAATCTGGCCCTTGCCTATTCCCCTAGCCTTGTCTTACACCTGTCAAAGTACTTTTATTCTGAGCAAACAGCCATAGTAATGCCTCCTCCTCCACCCCAACATAGCCTTTCCTTCAGAGAAAAAAGGCTTCTGAACCTGCAGACTAATCAACACTTTAACATTGTGCACTTTTCTAACACTCTGTAGCATTTGCCATAGTTTCAGTTTTGCTTTGTTTTGTTTCATTATCTTTCTCCCATATGACACTGTAATTTCCAGCCATGAAGCAAAGATCATACTTAATTTAGCTTATGTATAATAGGCACCCAAATAAAAGTTATTGAATGAGTGAGTGTGGGAAATTAAAATAACCATATAAATCTACATTTGTTATAATTATGTATCCTAGGTAGAATAAAGATAATTACAGATAGTAGTTGAAACTATTGTTTCTATCCTAAGCATAGGATAGAAATATGCATGTGTCAACACGGTATTTACTGCTAGGAAGTAATAACCAAACATGGATCAAATTGACATATTAAAGATGGATTGGCTTATAGAAGAGGTCATATGTGGTAACATTAAGAAACTGTATCATTAAGAAACTATATCAAGTGATAACTACATACTGAAGAGCATGTTCTGTGTATATATATACACACACACACACATAAGTACACACATATAAGCACACACATACATTGACATGCACATGCTATTTGGTTAATAAGTCAAGTATTTTTAGGCTGTCTACTAAACTAAAAAATGAAGTAGAAGTCATAATTTCCTGTCAAGTATATTTGGGTTGGAGTAAACAACAAAGGACATTTGAAATTGTTTATTAACTAATGTTATTACCAGTTTTCTGTAATGTTCAAATTATTTTGGTAAGGGTAAAAGATCTATTAGTTCCTTCAAAAGGACATTCTAATGGAGCTGTTTTGCAGTATTCTGTTCTCAGCATTATTTTTTTGTCATTTTTTTCTTCAATCTTTAATTTCTTTATTGATTAAGGTATTACATATGTGTCCTCATCCCTCTTTTTTTTGTCATCTTATGTTTTAGGGAAATAAAGCATAGGGCATAAAAGAGTGAAGGTAGGATATAGAAGTTCTTATGGATTTAGGAAAAGGAGCAAAATCCACGTATCGTTGTGAACACCTTTTACTGTGTCTACTGATCCCTTAATTTAGCTTATATAATGTCAAAGATGATGGGATCAATTCTTCACCAAGGAAATATTGGCAGTGGTGTATTAATTCTTTGTCAAATAGCTTTTGGTAGATTCCCAGAAGTGTATCAGAGTACACAATTAGTTGCCTAATTTGTCTCTTGTTTCTTTGTGTCTGCTGTGACTCTTAATATATATTTCATTTACGCATCACACATTTGCACGTTGAAATAGTTCAGGAAGCATCCTAGAGATTTCTTAACTACCAATATTTCTTGCTATGTATGTGGAAAAACCTATTTCATTTTCTATAGACTAGAGACCAAAAACTGCCTGTATTTAAATCCTAACTCCAATATTTAATAGTTATATGACCTTGGAGACTTAAATTCTCTGTGCCTGTTTTTTCATCTGTAAAGCGGGATAATACTACTACTTCACAGGGTTTCAATGAATTTTAATTAGATAATATAATGTGCTGTTAATGAGTTAATATAAATAAAGCACATAGAAAAGAGCCTAACATATAGTAAGTTTTCTTTAGTTGTTTGTAGTGTCTTTGATAATAGGTGCTAAAGAAGCAATCAAGTCAGATTAAAATCTAGTATTTATTTTTCTTTTATTATCTTGGTTTAAAGTATTGCCATGTGCATTTCCTGAAAATACTTATCTCTTACTCTTTCCAACTCTATGCATTGCCATAAAAATTGAGCAGTTTCATTTATCAATTATATTGATTTGTCATTTTTTATTGACTTCTCTATTCTTCCTCCTGAATTGGGAGTACTTCTAGGATAGAGACTATATCTTGCTCAATTTTACAATCTTTATTTTTTGCTTAGTGTTTCATTTTCAGTAAACCTGCCTAAATATTCTTGAATGTGATGGATCTAGATCTATAAAAATAAAATGTTTGAATCACTGTTTAGTTTTTCCTTCCCTCTTGTTTTGTTGTTTAGAAAATAGAGAACCATTGTATAATGCATAGGATTCATTGGATGACACTGATAATATTATGGTGGAAATTGGGCTTAGAGGCTCACCATAATTTTTCCTCACAATAATTACCCTTTCCTATGCTACCTATCTATAAACAAACACAGTGAAATTATAAAGTTAATTTTTTTGAAAATGAATTAGTGGGGAATAAATTACATCTTGATCTAACAAAATCTCTTTATTGCAATTGTTTAATAAAGGAAGATGAGTAAAAATACCTTAGAAAATATAATTTAATTTAAATTTTTTGCTGTTTGCATTGTGATCATGATGACTAACATGTCTTCATTTTACATCTCTTGAAAAATACGTTATTTTGTCTCTTGATAGAAGAACTTCAAAGGAAAGGCTTAAAGTGAAGAGGTGTGTGTGTGTCTGTGTGTGTGTATCCCAAGTGCTAACCAAAGTATTTCAAATTTAAGAATAAAGTTCAGCCCCTTTTATGCTAGCTTTGACTCTATATTATTTTGTAGAGTTAAATAAGCTATTCCTCGTAGGCTTTTATTTTTTGTGGGTGGTTGTAGAAGTCAATATTCATTGATTCAATAAAAATATTTTCAGGTTCAATAAAATATTTTCAGACACAATAAAAAATTTATTATTTTCAGCCTGGCCAGTGTGGCTAAGTTGGTTGAGTGTCACCCCATGCACCAAGAGGTCACTGGTTGATTCCCGTCAAGGCACATGCCTGGGTTGCAGGCTTGATCCCCAGTAAGAGCGAGGGAGCAGGGGGATGTTGCAAGAGGCAGCTGATCGATGTTTCTCTCTCATTAATGTTTCGTCTCTGTGTTGCTCTTCCTTCCTTTGTCTCAAATCAATAAAAACATTTAAAAAAATATATAGTAAGATTTAGTTTTTAAAAGTGTTCTAAATCATCATGTTGTACTTCTCAACAGGCCAGCTGTATGTACAAAGCAATTCTTAAGTTGTAATGCACATTTGTTTACTAGTTATCATGCCATCATTAAATCATGCCTTCAGTTATCTAGTGGAAAGCTAAGGTATTCATCCTAGGGAAATAACTTTTTAGAGTTATGTATCAAATATAATAAACTTTCAAAGTTCATTTTTAAATATTTGGAGTCCTCCAATATTCATATACAAATATTTTTAAAATTATGTACTAAAATATTAAAGTATATTTTAGTAAAGAAAATGAACTTATAAATGAAATATTTTATTACAATAGTTTTGCTAAGATTATCAAAGTGCTCCTAACTATTAGGTTCACGGTCACTGAAAATATAATACTACTATAGATCAAGTATCTTTTCAAATTAATAGTTACTTTGAAAATATTTCCGTGACAAGCAAAATTATGACAAACTCTACCTTGACCCACATATTTCCAGCAATTTCTTTGTACTCAAATTTTACTTCCTCAGTCTTCACCGTCCTTTGGAATGTCCTGAAAAGGTGGGAGGATCATGTAAACATTATGCTAGTCATATAATTTTTAATTCTTTTGATACAAGGAATGCAGTTTGTTAAATTATATATACAATAATTGCTTCAAAATGTAAATTAATGCTTCTAAAATGAATATTTCTAATCCTTTTTTAATGTATTGGGAGCAAAACTACTAGGTTCTTCCCTACTCACTTGACAGCTACATCAAACTCTTAAATACTTAAAGAGCAGACAAGCTACTCTAAAATAAAGAATTGATTAAAAAATCACTGTGATGTACACTTTCTAAAGCAAGTGTGATTCATACTTCTTAGGAACCCAATACCAATATGGAATAGTTGCTTAATAGATGTTATTGAAGAAGTGAAATTAATTCATGTCCACATGAATTACACCTAAATTTTTAAATATTGTTTAAAGTAAACCTTTCTCACTTGGAATTCTTCTAGTATGTATGTAAGGTGCTTGAGATGAGAAGAAATGTTATATTTTTTAAATGCATTAAGTTTGAACCTGCTAGTAAGATATTTATAAGACATAATTATCAAATTTAGTAAGCCAAATAATAGAAGTTTGTGGAGTTGAGAATAACCTGTATTTTAGATTAAGAGAATCCTGAATGACAGCAATCTAGTGAGAGTGAACCTAAGAGTTGTACCTGAGGCTGTATTAAACTTTAATTGAAGGCTTTTTCCAACCTTGAAATTCTGTGATTATGTTCTGGATTCCTTTATAGTCATAGAGAATCGTTTCAAAAAAGTATAACCATAGGTAAAATCCTTCCATCTCCAATACAGGGTAAACATGTCTTTCACGATCATCGATATTTGCTAAAATAAGCCTGTAAGATGCATTGACAGTCTACAGAGATCTAAGCCCAATCTTTCTCTCTTTTTCAAAAAGAGTAAATTATCAAGTGGAATGATAAAATCGGAACTTAGAAAGTTAAAGAGCAAAGAATTAGAGATCTGATCTGGTAGAATTGACTTACTAGATAGAAATAGTTTAGAACAGTGCTTGGCATATGTTATAGATTAAGTATTAACCTGCTATTCCAATTCTCTCCCTTTTCCAAGTTTAGGAATCTTTTGAGATAGGAGCTGAGATTGAGAGTAGTATGAGGTGAGAAATGGTGAAGGAAATTGAAGAGTAATTGCTACATGAAAGAGTTGAAAAGAGTTTGCTAGTAAATCCAGTTATGTATTCTTTTCTCTATATCTCTAATTTCAGCAAGTGAGAATTTTTTTTGGTGAGTGGTCTTCAATTTTTGAAAATATAAAAATAATATAACACATATATATTGTGTTAAAATACTCCTGTACTAGAAATCCTCTCGTGACACCACAGTGTATTTAGAATTAAGTCCAGGCTCTGGACCATGGCTTACAAGATCCTACATGATTTGTACTATTCCCCCATATTTTAAGAGTACAACCTGCTTGCAAGTTTGATTACTGATATAAATGCCTTTTGAAACAGAAGGAGCCCTTATTAGTCAGTGTTTAAATAAAAAGTCAACGGTGTTCACACCCACACAGCAATGTTCTCCTTGTACAGAGATACATATATGAGCCCTAAAATGGAAGAATGAGTCAGGGCAGGAAGTACTTTTAAAGAAACTATTACTTATAAGTTAAAGATTATTCTAAGTATAGTATTAAATGTTTTAATTTAGAGATACAGAGCTAAATAGGTTATCCCTGAATGACCCTTATAAGACTAAGGACTGCTAGAAGCCTTATAGCTGTAGTTAATCCTTCATATTAATGGTTGTGACATTTCCACATATATCTTAGATTCACAGTCTCTTTTATCTTCAACATCTTTCAAATTTTTTTCTTAAACTTAGAAGAAAGACCATGTCTTTTATGAAATCTTTGAGACTATTTAAATTATTTCCCCATTTTCCAACCTCCTACACTATCCAGTTAGTCAAATATTATTCTCAATTAGTTTCTTGTCTTGCTATTAGAATTTTAAGAATCTTGCCGAAACTGGTTTGGCTCAGTGGATAGAGCGTCGGGCTGGGGACTGAAAGGTCCCAGGTTCGATTCCGGTCAAGGGCATGTACATTGGTTGCGGGCACATCCCTAGTAGGGGACATGCAGGAGGCGGCTGATCGATGTCTCTCTCTCATCGATGTTTCTGTCTTTCTGTCTCTTTCCCTTCTTCTCTGTGAAAAATCAATAAAATATATTAAGAATCTTGGGGGAGGAGGGTTATTGTAATGCTTTTATTTGTCCTGAGTAACATTTTGCAGTTATTAGGATGTAGTAGGTGATTATTTCTTATTTTATTGCTTTCTTTTAACCTAAATCTGTTTCCATCACCTTTTCCCCAATCATTATGTCTTTGCCTCAGATTTCCCACATATAGTGGAAGCGTAGTTATACAGTATGGGCCTACATAACCATTCCATGAACTGAATAATCAATATTTAGTCGTAGTTCATATATTTAATTTTTTTTTTTTTTGCAAAATATAACATTTTTTCTTTAGAAATGTATAATTCTTTTTGGATCAACTTTTACCATCATATATCTAATGTAAATCAGTTAAAAGTCATGAACTTGGGGCTAGAGTCTCAGGTTTTAATACAGCTGTATAATCCTGAGCCAGCCACTTAATACCCTACCACACCTTTCTCACCAAATACCCCATTTTATAGGGTATTTGGAGGATATATGTTGGGCATCTACCCGATCCTCATAGGGACTCTGTGGGTTAGGTTGGTAAGGTAAATTTTTACAAATAAGAGAAAACTCATAAAGATCAAATAACCCCTGATAGGTTACACTCTAATAATGGCAAAACTGGTTTTTAAACTCAGATTGCTCTGATTCCCAAGCTCATGTTCATTTCATAAGCAAAGGAAAATTAGATAAGATGATTTTCAAGGTCCCTTCTGGTTCTAAACTCTATGATTTTCTGCTATTAATGTTTTCCTGTTGACTCAGGTGATGCAGGTTTTATTTTATTTTTTTTACTTGTCTAGCTCTTTTCTCAAAACTTTCTGATCATGACTAATAGCTGATTTAAAAATATTAAATAGTCTTTGAAATGAAAGGTTAATTCTAAAATATAAGAATGATATGCCACACCTATAGAAAATTTTTCTCAAGTCAGGTAAATGTATTTGAACACCACAAATAGCAGTAAATAGGGAATTAGATTTAAAAAGTAGAAGAGTGAATAGGGTTCTAGGCCTTACATTGAGGAAATATTAATTTCATTCTTTCTGTGTATTAATTAAGTTCTTTCCACCAAAACCAGTTTGGCTCAGTGAATAGAGTGTTGGCCTGCGGACTGAAAGGTTCCAGGTTCGATTCCGGTCAAGGGCATGTACTTTGGTTACGGGCACATCTCCAGTGTGGGGTGTGCAGGGGGCAGCTGATCCATGTCTCTCTCTCATCCATGTTTATAGCTCTCTGTCCCTCTCCCTTCCTCTCTGTAAAAAAAATATATTAAAAAAATATAAAATATATATTAAAAAAATAAAAATAAAATATATATGAAAAAAAAAGATAATTAAGTTCTTTCCTGGTTTATATTTGCTGTTTTAATTTTCTTAAGGTCAACTTATTGTTTATACAGTGGTACCTCGAGATATGAGTTTAATTCGTTCCGTAACCTTGAGGCGTGGGAAACTATGAGACGCTCGAGTCGCGGTAAACTGGTGGGGTCGTGTGCAGTCGGCCGATTCGTGTGACTACTCCTATCTCAAATGTTGCTCCTATTTCAAAGCAAAAATCGCTCCCTCTACGGCTTGTATCTCAAAAATCTCGTATGTTAGGGCACTCGTATCTTGAGGTACCGCTGTAGTTTCCCACAATATTTTTTTTAAATATATTTTATTGATTTTTTTAAAGAGAGGAAGGGAGAGGGATAGAAAGTTAGAAACATCCATGAGAGAGAAACATCGATCAGCTGCCTCCTGCATTGCCCCCTACTGAAGATGTGCCTACAACCAAGGTACATGCCCTTGACTGGAATTGAACCTGGGACCCTTGAGTCTGCAGGCTGATGCTCTATCCACTGAGCCAAACTGGTTTCGGCCCATGATATTTTTACTTTACTAAAGAGGTCACTATAAAAATTTTATAATATAATTTGAAAGGAAAATTTTGGATATAAATTCAAGATACTTTCTGGTAGTTTTTTTTTGGGTTTGAAGCATGAGATATAAAAATTAATTGCCTTCTAGATAAAGTCCAGACCTATTAACTTGGCTAAATTATTGCAGAATTGCAGGCGTTGCCTGTCTAAAGTAGTCTAAAGAATATTTTGATACATGTATTAAGTCCCTCTGACAATTCTGTATAACAATATAAATTTCAGAAAACAAGCAAGAAAAATGAACGTACTCATTGTTTTCTTCTGTGGCTGAGATAAATAGAACTCTTAACTTCTATTATGTGTCAAACTCAAATGTAAATATTAATATATTGGTGGATGTATTCATCGGTGCTGTGTTTATCAGATCTCAAATTTCGCCCAATCTGAAGGGATGGAAAAATGCTTCTATTACTTGAATTAATGTTACAATTTGTGTTAAACCCTCAGATGCTGCATTTTTTGTAAAAGGAGTTATAGATACCTTAAAACTTAAGAAAAAAATAAAATTTGTACCATTTTATAATTATGGTTATTGTAAAAGAATTTTAAAAACACCTTGAGCTACCCTATTTTCCTGAAAGTAAGACATCCCCCGAAAATAAGACCTACTTCCAGTTTTGCCTCTCGCTGTAATATAAAGCATCCCCCCCAAAAGAAGACCTCCCTGATAATAAGGCCTCCCCCGAACATAAGACTCCCTCAATATAAAGCCCCCGAAGCTACTGTAAGGTGTCTGACTCCTGATTTAAAGAGACCTTGCACTGCCTGAACAGCTCTGGCTGCGCTGCGGCCAATTAGTGAGCTGGTTTGTGATGACAACTACTACCGTACCGTATACAGGTAATAAATTTCCCTTTTTTTGTTGTTGTTCCAACAATAAATGTGTACCACATTCTTCATAGAAAAATAAGACATCCCCTGAAAATAAGACCTAGCGCATCTTTGGGAGCAAAAATTAATACACTGTCTTATTTTCGGGAAAACAGGGTATGAAATTTTGACTTGTGTTTTGCTTTTCTGAGGTTAGCATTTTGTTATAATATTTGCTTGTATTATTATAAACATCCCCCTTCCCCTAAACAAATTTATGTGAAACAAAAGTTAAAATTGGGTATTAATACTAGTGTTTGGATTATTTTTCTAATGCAGTAATATTTCAATATTTGTTTACTTGGATGGTGATTTCAAACAAAATCCGGCTCACCTTGTTCATTTTACCTGTTATCAAAAAGTGTGAGTCCTAAGAGTCATATGTGTATGTTTATGTGTATGTGTGTGTTGCCTATTGTGTCTTAAATTCACCATAAATTCAGTAGAGGAAGAAATTTTTTTCTTAATTATATACTTTCCTGTGCCTGACACATAATAGGTGTTAAATAAGGGCTTAATGAATGACTATAGTTTATTGATCAATACTGCCTCCCACTTGCATTAGAGGAAATATAGATGTGAGGCATATATACTATTTTAATTGATAATACCTGTGATAAGTTTATTAACTTGCCAAGGTCAGTCATGAACCTGTTAATAAGAAGTTGCATCCCAGAAAGTTAATGACAGTGCGTTAGTGAGATTTTAAAAAAGTTTTTTAGCCTCAACATGCTTGGCATTCCTTTCTTTGATGTTGAAATATTGAACTGTCTCTAATCTAAATTCTATGCTCTGGGCAAGACATCTAACTGAAGTAGGTGGTTTTCCTGGTGTAATATCAGAGTAAAGAATGTTTTCATGATAATAGTAAAGAAAAATCACTGACATAAGAATATAAATACATTCTTCTACTATTAAAAGTGTGAGCAAGGCAATGAAAAGAAAACAAATAGTATTTATTGTATCAATTAATAGATAAACTTTAAGTATAATATACCATATTTAAAAAAATGATACCATGATTGATAGTATTTGTTTATGTGCCTGATTTTTCAAAAGTATTATATTTATGTATCATTTTGTACTATATTTTAAAGTAAGACGTAAACTTTCAAGGAGTAGATAATAGGGAAGAAAGATGTATAAAAAGAATGACAATGAGATGATAAGTGCAGTTATAGAAGAATATATTTTTTATCAAAATAATGAATTCTGGGGGTCAAAGTGAGGAGGAGAACTCTCTTAATTACTTCTTCTTGAATTGATATCATGTGCAAAAATACATACTTCTCTGAAGATACAAAATTTTACTGTTTGTTTTTCTCACTATTTGTTTGTAGATTAGTTTTGTTTCTGCCTGTAATCACAACTTGCTCTTAAAAAACTTGTTGCCTAACCAGTTGTTCAGAAAACCATTTCTCTTGTATTAGCTCACAGGTTAGTCATTCGATAGCCTTCTTTTGTTTTGTTTGTTTGTTTGTTTTCTCAGAGGCTTAGACACTGGGCAGTATGTCTTCATATCATTGTGTATTTTTTAAAATTAAGTTATTGCTCTCATTTATTCTTGTACACCCGGCTCATTAGAATTGTGATGTGATGAGCATTATGTCTAAGTTATCTGATAGGCTATAATCTTGGACCTCATTGTTAGTGATTCCCCTTGCTAATAGATCTTCAGTAAGATTTATAAGTTGTTAGTCACCACAAGAAATAATTTTTATAGAAAGGGAAAAGTGTTGCTTAGCTGAAATTACATGAAGATTTAGTATATTGCAGTGAAAATATATTTAATACATTGAGATTAATTCTGAAATTCTGGATGACAAATAGGTATTTTCTTAGCTATCATGGTTGACTAGCTAACCTTTTCATGAACTTACTAGTTAACATTCTGACATAAAGCATAAAATACTTCCTTTTTTTTTGTAAACTTAACATAGATATAGGCTGATCTTAGTTCTGAAATGTTTCTAGCTCACAGGTATAAAACAGATAGACAGGCTTTTTCAATCATACTACTAAAAGATTTAAATTTCTGCATCACGTTTTAAACATCTATATTTTAGCCAAGACTTCTAGAAATAGGAATGTGAAAATGATTTCATTTGCTGTGTTCATATGTAGATTAGGATGAAAATAGTATAATCACAATTTTCATTAACAATATCTCAGAGAATATTGAAAATCATTCATTTTTATTCTATTAACTTGAAATCTAGAGATAGAGACTTGGTTGACTAGCTTTGCTTGGCAAATTTTTTCTTCACAGTTTAAATTATCATGTAAACAAGATATTGTGGAAAATTATTTAAATACTTAGGAAAATAAAGTCTTCATGAGTACTTACATTCTCAGTTACAGGATAAGCTAATTAAAGAACATTACTAAATGAGAATCATGATAGATAGGAATTCTCATGGTAGTGAGAAGTAGGTGGTAGTAGAAAGTCTTCTCAATGTATATTTTATATACCTTCTTGATTTTTAAACCTTGTAAATATTTTGCCTATTCAAAAATGAAACATGAATATACTTAACCTACATATAAACATACATTTGTGGGGATCAGGTTTCCTGCAACTTCATAGAAACCATGTAATCCCAAGATCATTCTTTGTATATTCGTTGACTATACAAAATTAATATATATTTGTTTTTCTTTAAATAGCTTAGGTTTTGATACAGTGTCCCTGGTTTATTAAAGTTGGTCTGTGTCTTCAACCAGGTAGATTTAATTTGAAAAGGGTAGTACAACTAGAAATAGGAAAAGATTTCAGTTGAAGTCAAGATATAAACTATGACTGGTAGGCAGTCCATTTATTCTCTGACAAGCTAGGTACCACTGATTCTAGAGGTATTCATTTTACAATTAGTTTCTTCAGATAGCTCAGAAGGGGTTAGAGGAGTGGTTCTCAACCTGTGGGTCGTTACCCCTTTGGAGGTCGAAGGACCCTTTCACAAGGGTTGTCTAAGACCATTAGAAAACACAGATATTTATATTACGATTCATAATAGTAGCAAAATTACAGTTATGAAGTAGCAACAAAAATAATTTTATAGTTGGGGGTTACCACAACATGAGGAACTGTATTAAAGGGTCATGGCATTAGGAAGGTTGAGAACCACTGGTTAGAGGAAAGAGGAAGGTCAACTTTTTTTTTTTGTTAATCCTGAGTTCTCTGAGACCTTTAATAAAAAGGCTTAGGGGTTCATTCCTAATGGTTGGATTTCCTTTTTCTTAGAGTAGGGGATTTCTTTTTTAAAGGAACTTTCCTTTGAAGCAAGCTAATTTTTTATTTAGAAAACTAACTTCTTCTGGATGCACATGTGTATTGTTTCTGAAGATAGGGATTAATTTAAGAGCTGAGTAGAAGGTTTTTTAAAAAGATAATAGCCGAGACCGGAGACCGGTTTGGCTCAGTGGATTAGAGCTTGCGGACTGAAAGGTCCCAGGTTCGATTCCGGCTGAGGGCATGTACCTTGCTTGCGGGCACATCTCCACAGTGGGGTGTGTAGGAGGCGGCTGGTCAGTGTCTCTCTCTCATCGATGTTTCTGACTTTCTATCTCTCCCTTCCACTCTGTGGAAGATCAATAAAATATATTTTTTAAAAAAAGATAATAGACTATGAAATATAATTTCCAAGAGGAGATCCTAGATGTATATTTTTATAAAATTTTAGATTATTTCATTTATGTTATAAAGTAAAAGACATTACACAATATCTTAGTTATAAAGGTAAACATATTTATTTTTTAAATTATGATAATATTTTGTATAGTATTTAGAATTATTTCCTAGCAAAAATCATTTATTACCATATCAGAGAATATTAAAATGTAATAAGTCTAAATAGTATTTCCTTTTTCTGAAGAATTTCTAAGTACTTAAATAACTACAAGCCCACAGTTTACTTGTAATAAAGAATGTTAATGGGGAGGGTAAGAGTTAATTAACTAGACCCTTAATAATGGGCCTTTCTAGTCCAAGGAATCTTATAATTGCCTCTGAAGCTAGTTGTGTAGCAAGTTGCAAGGTGAAATATCTAGATTTCTGTAGTAGTCATTTTAAGAAAAAGGTTTTCTTCAGGCAAACTTTGGTACCTTTATTATGTAAAATGCCTTTTTAATGATAAGCAATACATATTGTCAAAATAATTATGGAGATAGAGGTTCAGTGCCTCCTATTTACGTAAGATTAAATTAACAATAAGACTAAGACTCTTCAATGACTACAATTTTTACTCCCTTTGGAGAAATTAACCTTTAGGCAAACTTTATATACATAGTAATAATAGTTTGTTAATCTTAAAAATATATTCCTATAATTACTAAAGATTATTGAAGTGTGTGGTAATTTTCTTGAAAACTGAAACGAATGAAATAGAAAAGCATAGGGGATATTTTCATTAAATCTTAATATAAGAAGTATGCAGGTTGAAAAATAACTTAGTGCATATTTTCTGCAAATGTTATATGTTCCAAACTGGTTTACTTTTTTATAAATCCCCCAAAGGATATTTAATACCCTCTCTTAGGGATTGCCCATTTTGTACCATTCAGCTACTTGCAAAATCTGGTCAGTCTGTGCCAGGACTGCAATAGGATAAGTTAGTGAAAATAGCCTGTTTGGCTTCTGTTGGGAAGACCCGATGAAAATATGTTCCATTTTCAAAATGTTTCTAAAAGGACTTATTTGTGGATACGATGTTTGCCATTTCAAACTCTTCAAAAAGGCAGGTTTTACAAAACGCAAAAATGATCTCCTGAAAGTTTGAAAGGGTGGAGGGGGCTGCCGTGTGGGGGCGGTCTCATTTGCTGCCCACATCCTCCCTCTGTTCAGTGCCTTGTGTGCTCACGGGTTCCCTGGAGCGGATCACCATATAATTGATGTGCAGTCTGCATTGCTGAATCCTGGACTGCACCATTCTGTGTTCAAGGGAAGATGTAATCTGATCCCTCTGCTGCTGAGGGAGGAATCTGTTCAGTCAAGGCTTTGACAGGGCATAGTCTCCTCCAATAATCTTCTCCGTTCTCTCTCATTATTCCCTGGAGTTCTCCTCAGTCAGGCTGCATGTATGTATGTGTGTCCCAAGGAGCGGTTTGATACTGAGCTGCATTTGCCTTTACTGTGGAGTTTTGTTGCCGGTTCTGCTCCCTAATCTTCCTTTTCTGACGTGCCCGAGCATGTCCACATTAGAATCTGTGACATACCTACCTGAAAAAGGTTTATATTGTCAGAGACTGCCAAGCAGCCGGACACACGGGGGCACAGAATCACTGAAGGGGAAAAATACAGAAAACATGGGTTTCTACGGCACGCTAAAAATGATTTTTTACAAAGTAAGTAATCTGTTTTCTTCCTGTGTTGTATGAGTGTGTGTATGAGTGTGTGTGTGTGTGTGTGTGTGTGTGTGTGTATGTGTGTGTGTGTGGGTCTGCCTGAGAAGAAGGAAAATCTGTATCATCAGAGATGGCTGCAGTATCCTCTAATTTTGGTGGGTGGCTGGATGTCTGGTAGTCCGTTTTATATTGTGAATGTAAGCAAATAAGGGAAAGACGTGAGCTGTAAAAAAGCTTTAAAATGAAAAGAAAATGGATATTGGAATCTGAGAATTTTGCACTAAAAACATATTCAGACTTTAGAAATGTGGCTCCGTTAAATGCTGACCTGGAAATACTCTACCCTTAGTTGGCTTTTAGTAAACCCTTTGCCTTTAATTTTTCCACACCTTAGATCTATATGTCTTTTTCTTTTTTCTTTAGTTGACTCTTTTAAAGTGCAGAATTGCTAGAGTATTGGGGATTTACATTTAAAGAGATCATATTTACTGTCTGTATCCCTTAAAAATTGCAGAATTAATTTTTGGTTCTAAACTCGGTATTTTTCATTAACAATATAATATTTAAAAGACTTCTATAGTCATACAAGAACTGCTTTATTTTATAAAATATTCTAAAGATAAAAGCCATTTCTCAGTGGTTTCCTTGATATGTATATTGGGCATTTTTATTAATTGAAGGTTTTCTAAGATGGAAATAAAGTTTTCTTTTTGTGGCAAATGACATTTGCACCAATGTGTTTACAAGATATCTAGGGAAGTTCTGAAAGCCAGTATTCCAAACTTAATTAGAATTCATATCAAAGTTTTTCATAATAATTTTAAAAATAAGAATCTGTGGAAGTTATTAAAAACACACACACACTAGAATTTTAAAGTAAAATGTACTTACTGACCTTCCTGATGGATGGATACATTTGGGTGTATATGTACGTGTCTATAATTTATATCCATGCAAGCACGTGACTACCAAATATTAAATCTTTTATACTTATTTTTTATTTTTATTAAAATCAGTTGGAAAAAGAAAATAATGGTTTTTGAGAGGAAGCACATTAAAACAATGTAATGAGTACAGAAAGTTCTTAAGGGTTGAAATGAGACCACTTCCATTTATTTCAAGCCGGTATTTCATGAACTAAGGTATACATTGTAGATGAGCTTATACTCTCACCTCTAGCCCCTAATATTGTACGATTGTCCCTGTGTTTTGCAAGACTTTTTTCATGATGATAAAAACATAGTCTTTATTATTCAGAATGTGGTTCAGAGAGATTTTTAGAGTCATGTTGGTCCTCTTTAGTATTTACGGTGTAGCATAATGTGTTATGATGTCTCCACGTGAGGCAATAGGTAAGAAGATGAGGCTGCTGCAAAGCAAGGGTTTTCACCTTGTTATGCAAGTAAGAGCTAGCTATTGCTCTGGTTTTTCTCCTTGTAATTTCCAGTAATATAGTAATTAATTAGCAGACACATATCTGAGAGGGGTTGTTGAAATACAAAAAGTTGACTCCTATCACATCTTATTTCCTGGTTTTATAATATATGTATAGTTTGATTACCTAAGTTAACCAATAGTGAAATATAAAAAATAAATATTTCAGTATTGACAAAATATATTTGAATATATTTACAGTATTACATAAATATAGCATAATGAAATACGTTAAAGCTATAATTGTTGGACATACCTTACAAAGATGGATAACTCATTCTTTTCAAGTCTTTTTGTTGTTGCTTTTCAAATTAAAATGTTTGTCCTGAGTATCTGTCTATAGAACTGTATTCTGTATGAATATCAATTGATGGCTTTTCCCCATCTTTATTATAAGATCTCCAGATTTCTCTTACTATGACTTACTTTTTTGCTGTCCTCATTGCCCATAATCATTGCTTTATGTCTTTTATTACTTTTGAAGATCTTTTTATTTGCCTTGCTCTTTTTACCTTTTATAATATATGTTTTAAATGTAGTTACTGTTACTTTCATTTTGAAATTTTGAATTTTATTTATCTTTGTTAAAGTATGTTTTTAAAGAAAAATGACTATCAGTAAGAAAAGCATGTTAAATATTGTTCTTTTCATGACATTTTCCTCTATGTTGGTTCTTAAACCGGAAAACATGAAAGGTATGTTGCTCTTAAGGAATATATATAATGGATATCTATTTTTAAATCCTCAGACACTGTTCTCTGGACAAAATATTCGGTGGAAAATTCACTTTTCCAGTCTTGTAAAGAGTAGAAAAAAAGTAGAACTAGTAGAAGAAACTGTGAAACATTTATTTTCTATAATATTTAACTATTTTTAATTAACATTTTAGGTATATGAACATTTAAAATATCTATTACAATTTGTTAGTTGGACCAATGATTAAAAAAAAAAACTTATTTGTTTTACCTTATAGATGAAAAGAAAGTTGGACCATGGTTCTGAGGTCCGCTCGTTTTCTTTGGGAAAGAAACCATGCAAAGTCTCAGAATATACAAGGTAATATTAAGTATAATAATTGAATCTCTCATGATTCTCATGTTTCTTTAAAGAGTTGATGATTGTAAAAGCATTTCTTTTTATTTATTCTCATATAATGTCATTAGTATTGTTGGCTGTCTAACACATTTTGAGATCATTGAAAATTGGGAAATAAGGAGAAAAATGATTACCACTATAGCTTTATATTTTTTTACAAATACATTGAAGTAAGACACAAGCAGAAATACCTTGTCAACAAAATTTTTAAATCACAATTTTTCAAGAATTCTGAAAAGTAAACCCATAAATATGAGCAAATGTATCTTGTTACTATAGCAACAACTGTTCTAGGGAGTATATTTATAAAAATATGCAAAATAGAAGATACATTTATTAGCAGTGAAATAAGCCTCACAATTACTAACTAAATCATATTTCACGAAATTACTGTGTTAGAAATCCCCTTTTATTTGCTTGGTAGGTCTGTGTTTTTAACACATACATTTCTACACCAGTAGAATAGTTTCCATAACAACTAAATACAATTGTAGTCTTGTTTCCTGCACCATTCCATCATTTTTGGATTTTGCATCAGTATAGAACTTCCCACTCTCACGCTAATTAGGCTAGGTTAAGCATAATATCTATTACCCAGCCAATTAAAAATGGCTTTGGATGCTACTTGGAGTGTGGTATTTTAAAATTCAAATGACAAAAGTATCTTAAAAACTTTCTTTGGTCTTTTTTTTTTTTTCATAATTATCAGTTCTTCAGATAACTGAAAGTTAGCTATAGAAACCATAAGAACTCATGATGGTGGCATTACTTTTCCCTAAATATTCTTAGTTAGAATTGTTTTTATTCTATAAGCTGCGGTAAAATTAACTTTGCTCAAACATAAGTTTTTATGATTGAACATTGTTACAGATTGCATTTCCCCCCCTTTTTTTTTTCAGAGAAAACAGCTTATGTTTTTATTTAATTCATTGTGAAATATATTTCTTTCAAAAGCTTCTTTGTGAAATTTAGAAATGATAATAATTAGAATAGTTTTATATAAAAAAATGCAAGGATGATACAGAAAAGTAAAGCTCTCTCTTAGTTATTCAGGAAATGCTTTTAATATCATTTTCTCATGTTAGCTGTCCCCTTCCCTTTACTTAACCCTTTGCCTTTTTGACAATTTGACTGTGTTTTGGTATTTCCACCAGAGGATGTGGAATGATGTAGAGATAAGTGAAACTACTCACTTCATTTTTGCTTTTTCCTTCTAGTCTTGATAAAGTATTTCTCAGATGAGAAAGTTGAGTGTAGTGTTAAAAATGTGCTATTTTTTAAAAAAATGTAGATTTCAAATAATCATATAATTTTGATATTTTATTAATATGGCTAATACCAGAGCAAAGGTATTAAATTGTTCAGTTATTTTTAATGAACTTATAAATGAATGCTTATAAATGAATGCTGACTTTTTACTACCATTATAGTTAAATTTGTCTTTAGTTGTTTATTTTTATATTGAGAAAGCACCTGAAAAGGTGAAAGTTTTATTTTTAGCCTTTTAACATATAATATTATTAAAGCAAACCAAACAGCATACCCTATCTTTTGGGAAACATCAGTATATATTTTATATTTTTAAAATTTTTGACATTTTCTAGTAATAAAATGAGAAAAATTTCCATCATTTTTTTAGAAAATATAAGTTATAATCACTATTTAAAAATTATTTAATTTCAGAGAAAAAAATAGAGCATATCTTTGAAATTTAGTAGAAGAAAATAAATAGATTTAATTGTTGAATGTTAGAAATTGTCATAGATCTACAATGTTAAAAAGTTTAAAGGTGGTAGATTTTTCTGTAAAATCTGGTGACTGAGATACATTTTTTTAAAAAACAAAATAATGAGATATGCTGGCTGGAAAAGCACTGGGGAGAGATGTTTTATTAGTAACTTATCAGAGCTTGATATTCAACTATTAGGGTACAATTTATATGTACTTTGGATTTAAAACACTATTATTATAGCTCAGTAAATTGAAGATTTATTGTATAAATGTAACTACTTAATGGTTAAATCTTTCTTCTTTTATTAACTATCTCTAAGAGATGTTTAGTATGTACCATGAATTTAAATAATTTAGTTATTGAAACTAGAAAGTAAAGTTTAATATATAAATAACAATTATTACTATATTCTTTCTAATTAGTCATTTTTAGGAGCGTTGGACAACTTTGGAGATTGATAATCTAGTCTTAACTCCTCATTTTACTAATTAATGATAGAATTGAATTTGGGGTGTTTGAAAATTGGCTCAAAGTTTATTGGATAAAACTGTTTGGATGATTACATTTAATTTTGCATATAATATGTTTTCAACACTTACCTGTTTTGAGTAAATACATTTCTAATCAAGGTTTGCTCCTGTCAAATATTATTTAAACTAAGCTTTATAAATTACAAAAATGAAAGTGAAATAGACAAATGTTATAAATAATTTAGAAAGCATCTGGGGCAAACTCAAGGAATATTGTGAACTATTCAAATGTCCAAAATATTTGGACATACTATTTCTACATTTGAATTTTTTAAAGTATTTGTAAATCTCACACCCCTTTCTATATAGGAAATTTTAACTTTTATTTAGTGGTGTCACTAAAGACCAGTCAAAAGAGAAGTGGAACCTGTACCTTATAAGGAAATATTTTAACATTACTTGTATGTATCAACAACTTGTAGTTTTGCCATAGAGATTCTGTCACTTGGATGCAATTAGCATTGCTGGGATAATAACAGGTGGTTATGTAGGAGGGAGGAAATTTACTCTAAGAATAGAAGAATAGATTTTATGTATCCTTGCTCTCTGAAAATAAGCAAATAAAAATAATAATTTGATAGATGTTTAAAATGTGCCAGGTCATAATTCTTATTTAATTTGAGCTTGTTATTCTTAATACATATGTCTTTACTTTTTCTCTTATTTTTTTTATAGTACCACTGGGCTTGTACCATGTTCAGCCACACCAACAACTTTTGGAGATCTGAGAGCAGCCAATGGCCAAGGGCAACAACGTCGCCGAATTACATCTGTCCAACCACCTACAGGCCTCCAGGAATGGCTGAAAATGTTTCAGGTGACATGTCTAAACACAGTACTTGAAATCCTTCACTTAATTGCTGCAAAAAAAGTAAATAAATAAGAGCTTATTCAGCCATGACAAGGAATTGTTACAGGCTACACCTTAGATGAACCTTGAAAAAATTATGCTAAGTAAAAGAAACCAGACACAGAAAGCCACATATTGTATGTTATATTCCAGAACAGGCAAATTGATAGAAACAGAGAGTGTATTGAGTGATTACTAGGCTATGGTGGGAAGGGAGGTAGAAAGTAGACTAACTGCTAATTGTACAGGTTTCTTTTGGGGTGATGGGGGAGTGTTCTGGAATTGGATAGTAGTGATGTTTGCACAGCAAGATGGCTGTGTTGGGAACCACTGAGTGTACATTTAAAATAGTGGATTTTATGTTATGTGAAGAATATCTCAATTTAAAAATGCTATTAAAATGGAGAAGCTCATCTTAATTTTTAAGTGAATTAGTGAGGAGAGTCCAGTGCTTATTTTATGGAGGTGTGCATTCCCCTTCCTTTTTTTCTTTTTAAGTAATAAGACCTTTACTTCTCTTTATGTTTGGGTTTCTGGGATCACTAAATGTATTTGTGTTCTAAACTACATTGATAGGAAGTTACTAGTAAGCATTTAGGAGTAATGTGAAGAACCATGTTGCTCTACCTAGTAGCCTCCGAGGGTTGATACAGCTTCTTTTCCCTGTGCCATTCTTGTATGTGGCTCACTGAGCTCAAACTCTGATTACTACATTTTAGTAGCATTTAAATTCTTCGAAAGTTTACTAAGATATTAGCTACAACCAAACATTGAAAATTATGAATTTTATAATTCATGATAGTGATATTAAATTGATTTCTCTCTTCTTCCAGTGAGATTATATATATAAATGACATATTTAGCAAAATAGTTGGCATGGATTAAACACTTGCGTAATTATTCTTTTATAGTAAATAATATAACTTACGGTAAGTGAAGCTTTCTGTGATATTGGTCACCATTCTAATGTAAAATGAATATATTTTCTTATGTAGCTTGATTGGTGGTATTTTATAAATACATATGGGAATAATAGTTGAATAGAGGATACTTTATTTGACATTTCAGATTTTTAAGATGTCCATTTATGTAAATCCTAATATTTTAAATACTTCGGCAAAAACTAAATAAATGTCCCAATTTTTTTTCTTCCACAGCTAGAAGAATTACTTGAAGCAATGTTGCTTTCAAATGGCTTTTAAAAAATTGTTTTTTACCCTTAAGATAATTTCAGAGAAAGTAGGATAACCCTCCTATTCAACCACCCCACCACCCCGCCTGTTGGTAACTGAAAAGTTAGAGCAGTGATTCTGACAAGGGTCAGATTTTCCCATGGCTGAAACAAATTCAGATGTTACAACTGCAGGCATGGGGGAAGGCAGGCAGGAGGTTTCTGACATCTGTTGGGTAGAAGGAATTTAAGGATCAGCCCTTCACAACCGAGTTATCCCTCCCCGAATGTCAATATTGCTGAGGTTGAGAATCTATGGTTAGAGGAATGAAAAATGTATTTTATTGTTCTAACAATATTATGAACCGCTATAATTATAAACAATTGTGATGTGTGGTTTAGTGTTTTTCTTTTTCCTTTTCGTAGTCATTTATTGATTAAATTTATCTTCCCCCAAGGTTTATCCTTTCTCCTCTTCCCAGAATTGTGATTTAAACTTTAAAAAAATTTTTTTTTCATATGCATACCCTCAAGTTTAATTTTTTTGTTGCATCCTTTTCAAAAGAAAGTTATCCATCAATAAGAGGTGAAAATAGAACTCAGACAATATAATCTTTAAAGAAATACTTTAAAGATTTTTATTGTCTCTGATTAACTGACAAAATGGGAATATGTGTGTGTGGGTTATACGTGCACACACATGTTGTGTGAGCAACATGGCACTTGAGAGCAGTGCAAAAACTAATTTCATCAGATTTTTATAAGTAACAACATGATCAAAAATTATCATTGGTGTAGACAGCCTCCAAATAGTTGTTTTATATGAAGAACTTTATTTCTTACCAGAAGGTAGTCTAAAGTGAGATTTAAAATGAGTATGGGTCCATTTTTTCCAATATCCCAAAATATTATTTGCTAACCATTTAGGCTTCCTCTCCCTAATTTTTAATGGAACTTTCTCAAATACTGGTATATATACTAGGGAACAGTTGTGCATTATTTTGCGAAGGACTGTTTTAGGAAGTCCTTTTATAGTATTTGCTTGTTTAGATAGCTTAGGCTTTATTTAATTAAATGTCCACATTACCACATACTGTATGTCAGCAAATCTGAGATACAATCGATATTTAGATGCATCGCAACTTCAAAAATGTTAATTTTTTAAAAAAAAAGCTTGTTTCTTAGAATTAATGAGACTCAGTAAACTAAAGAATATTAGACTATCTTTTGTTCAGTAAAAAGGCTCATTTGATCACTTTTTATATGAGAAGTAGATGCAATGAAGAAAACTTGTTCTTAGTTAATAGGAATTACATGTAGAATTGTCCCTGTAGGTATCATACTATTTTATTTTCAGGTAAATATTCTGTAGCAAAGATATCCATTAGCAACCAAAGGTCAACTAGACAAATAGATCAGGACCTTGTCTTTCTCCAACACACCCAGGGCCTCATTGTCATTCATTGTCCTTTATTTTCAAGGCTGATGCCAAAGTAACTAGAAATGAATCACTTGCCTAAGGACTTACAATGCTTTAATGCCTACCTAACTTGCAGAGAGATACAGATTTCATAGTAAGGTGGGGAAGTCATGAGTTGACCTATGCTCGATAGTTGAGGGATAATTAGACTGGCATGATTTCTACAGACTTGCTATAGGGGCATTTAATGATGACTTTTCTGTTGCATAACAAGTAAAATGGGAGAGTTTGTCTCGTCACTGTTCTATTATTGCTCCAACAGCAATGATACAGCATTGTTTTGGTCCAGTTCCATCTATTCTGACAAAGTACTCTGTACTCAATTTATAAATTGAATGAGAACAAATGACACACCATTTTGGATAAAGGGAAATTGAAATAGAATGTCACTGCAAAATAGCAGTGCAAATTAAAAACAAAACAAAAAAAACCTCAAAAATTTTGTACTGTTTGAATGTTCAGTAGCCATTGATTCTGTTTGCTTTGGCAGCCAGATTAATGCTTTACAATGTTAATTTTGGGGAAAAGAAAAAAATTGTGTTGTTTATGTCATTTGGGTGTTAATAAATGGTTTTTCACTTGAAAATTTTAGCCTAGGTAAAGACACCAATAACGTCAACATTTTCTTATGTTAAAATTTATGTTCAAAGGCATTCTGATAGAATGAGAAGCACATATAATTTAGAAGAAAAGCTCTTAGTACAAATTCTGGCTTTGCCTCTTAATAACTGAGTCATTTTGTTGATATTATATAACCACTCTTGCCTTTATTTTTATCCTCTGAAGAATAGATATTAACACTAAAAATTGTCAAAAGGGAGAAAACATGTAAATGTGCTTAAGTTATACTTGGAAATACAGTGGAGAGTCAATAAAGATTAGTTTTCTCTCTTGGTCAATAAATAGCTATTGTGAGCCTCAGTTTTCTCAGATCTAAATGGGGCTGTTAACATTCTGTTCATAGGGATGCCATTAACTTAACATTATTAGCATTATTTTAATCAAAGTATATTTGCATTGCATTAAAACTGTAAATGTATCTTGAAAATAACTTATATACTAAAAATACTGTTTAAAATGATAAAGTAGATAATACTTCTGTGTTTTGAAATTAAAAGTAGAGAAAAAACTATTCTATTGAAGGATTTAATCAAGTTTCATTGTAACTTTTAGAACTTGTGCATATACTTTCTAATTTATTTAGATCTTTTTTTAACAGTCAACAAAGTACAAAAGCAGGAAATGAATTCAGTATTACTTTGTAATTGTACTTGAAACAGTATGATCAAGAAACCTTGTTGTATAAGGAGGAGTTTAAAAGGCCAGAGAAAAGTGAAGGAAAAATATTGTGTGTAACATTTTGTAGAATTGCGTATAAAAAATAGGATCAGGCTGATTCTTGGTACTTTCAGAAAACAAAACCTGGATCATATTCTTTGAGTCAGAGTTTGATGTAAGTTGAAATTAACAATTAGAACTGACCCACAGTAGAATGGGAAATAGTTGGCACTCCACTCCAAGAACTGGAAACATAATGATAACCGCCTGCTGGAGGAAATAGTAAAGGGGGTTCACTCCAGTACTGTCCAAAGTCACAAAAAAATATATCTGATTGGACACTAAGGATCATCCAGGTGTTATTAGTCAGTTTCACTGCTGGTGTATGAGTCCTCTGCATTAATCCTGGATGAATTATTTAAAACATAAAATGTCCTCAGCCTCACCTTGACCACTGGACCAGACGCTTTGATGGTGGATTGTAGGACTTCTATGATTCTTGCATTCCTCAACCAGCATTTGTGAATCACTGGTCTGAACCAAGCCCCTTATTATACAGGTGGGGTCTCTGGGAATCAGACTAATTATGAGACTTCCAAGTAGTTCCATAGTGAGTTTGCTGGTGAAACCCAGGCCCCTGATTATAGTTCAGTGCTCCTTCTTTTCTTCTCTGCTACCTGTATTCTCTAATTACCTGAAATAAAATATCAGTTACATGGGGAATTTTCAAGTCAGCATTTGCAGTTTAGTCCATAAATTAAATTTTTTGTGTCTTGTGAACCTTTCTGAATTTGGAATGTTTTTCCTGTCCCCTCTAATATGTTTCCACCTAACTTTACCATGAAAGACCAAAGGAAGATATTTTTCTTTTCTAGGATAACTACTTTTCAGAACAGAAATAAAATAATTATTATCAGACTTCTGTAACACTTTTTCAGATAAAGAAACATTCCTAAGGCTCCAGAGATTAAATGGTAACTTAATTAGTGACAGTATCTCCTCCAAAAGTTGGATTTTCTAACCCCCAGTTCACTATCCCTCATTACAGGTTGGTATAGGTTATTATTTTACTTTAATATAGTTATTAACTGCAGCATTTTCAGATTAATACATATTTTCCCTTTCTGCTTAACATATATATATATATACACAAAACTTGCACCCAATCTTGAAAGTAGATTAAGCAAGAAAGTTCTAGTAATACCATCAAATATAAAGGATAGAAATGTTCCAGAGAGAGTGTTGAGATAGTTTGGTGCAGTATTTCTTGACTTTGGGTATTCATTCATTGATTCAGCAAATATTGATTGAATACCTGTTAGATACTAGGGCCTACTATGGATCTGGACTACAAAGAAGATCCTCCCCATCCCTCACCATCCCATCCCCCCAAAATAAAGAAAACAGTTTTGTAGAACATTTTAGTCAGGAGGGCAATGGGTTGGGGGCTTGGAACTGGTTTGTCCTCCAGAGGAGAACATATGGAGCAAGCCACGTGGGTATCCAAGGGAATAATGTCCTTGGGAATAGCACGTGAAAAGGCTCTGACACAGAGCATGCTTGGTATGTTTGAGGCACAGAAAGCATGTTTATGACTAGAGTAGGAAAATAAATAGGAAATTATAACCTTGTAGGTTAACCCAAGACTTTGGGTTTTTCTTTGAGTGAAGTAGTTCTGGAGGGTTTTAAGCAGAAGAGTGAGTGCCTTTTAGCAGTGCCAGTGACCACTTTATGGAGGTTAGAACAAAGAGGGCAAAGGTGGGAAGCTGGGAGGCCAGGTAAGAGGTTTTAGGTATAATCCAGGTGAGATATAATAGTTTAAACCAGTGTAGTAACAGTCAGATTCTGGATATGTTTTGAAGTTTAAGGCCTTAGAATTCACAGATGGTTTGGAACCATCTACCAGTGAGAGTAGGGGAGTAAGATGGAGATGGCTCCAGAGTTTCTGGCTGAGCAGCTATATTACCGTCTGCAGATAGTGTTTATATATTCCTTTCTTTTTAAAGAGTATAATAATACAAAATTCTAAATCTCTCTCTCTCTCTCTCTCTCTCTCTCTCTCTATATATATATATATATATATATGCTTTAAAAATATTTTGGTAGTGTTTATGGTTAAATTTTAATATAAAAATAAAGATATCCTATGTAAAATAAAGAAAAATCAAGAAGAAACATTAATCATATATGGTATGTTACTTTAAATTAAAATTATTCATAATAGCTATAAATTGTATATAAAGTAGTAATACATTGAAATAATTTCACTGTCTTTTTGCTATAGAGGATTACATAGGATATCTTTATTTTTATATTAAAAGTTAACCATAAACACTACCAAAAATATTTTTAAAGCAGGCATATATACATGACTTTGGTATCCAGTATTGACAGTTTAACAGTGTTAATTAGCATATATAGTATATGATATATATAATATATGTAAAGGAGATTTAGAATTTTATATTAAAATTATTCTGTTATCAAGAATAATTAAAGTTGCATTTGAATTAAGTCAGCATAGTTATTCTTTACTGAAAATGGGTATCTCCTTATGCTAGTGTCCATGAATGTTTATAATGTAGACAGAGAGGAACCATATATAAAAAGCCATCTCAAATCTTGTGAGCAATATAAACCAATAAATCAGCGTTTATAGTATTGATACTAATTGTTCAGAGATGAGTAGAGATTGGTCAGTGTAAGTTTCATCAAAGAGGTTAGTTTTGAACCAGGATTTAAATCTATGTGAGGGAAACTGAACAAAATAAATCAAACTTCAAATTAATTTCTTTTAATTGGTCATATATATGTATGTGAGTATTTTTAATTTTATGAGTGAATTCTCACCCTAAACAAAAGGCTACAAGGTGAGTGAGTACTCAAGGACAATGGTCTGGGTGTGTATGTATAGAAGTGAAAGGAAAGGATGAAGTTTATTAGATAGAACCTTTGTTTTCTCATATTTGGTGATAAAAATGGGGATAGTTCCCAAGTTTTGATAATGGTCAAATGGAATAATGTTGTGACAGGTACTCTGGAAGTAATACTGGAATGTTTGATAGTATTATCATAATCTACACTATATGATAGGAAAAAGAGATGAAGTTTATTGTAGAGTCCATATAAATACTTTTAAAAATAAAAAGTGTTCTATCTAAGGCTTCCTGTGTCCTCAGTATATCTCAGTTTTCAGTTATCTATTTCACATATTATAAAATGCAGGTTCCTTTTGAAATATAATTATGTGTAGTTTTATTCCTTACCCTCTTTTATTTTTTGCTCATACTCTAATTTTAATACTAAGTTAACTACTATTTTGTTTGCTTTTTTTTATCTGAAATTATTTTTACATAACTTAATTTGTTGAAGACACTTGTCAGATGTGCAGTATCTAGTTACTCATTTTTCTCTCAATGTTGCTGCTAGTCTTCTTAGATGAGTGCTTCATTCAAGCTTTCAAGTTTTTTGGTACCCACTTGAAACATGTAGGGAAATGAAGAAAATCATCTATCACAATTCCCTATTTATTCAGTAACCCAAATTGATGTTTGTGAATAAAATGTTGGTGTCTAAATCAGTATCTTGGTGGTAGATGAATATATAATAATTACAGTTATGTAATGCAAAAATATTTTTTCATCAAAACCATGACATTTTTTTAAAGCTTTTATAAAATAAAGGTATGTGGTACATTTGATGAGACTAAATGATTATCACTTCATTGCCTTCTGGAGAAAATGTCACTGTAAGCAGTTACTTTTTATTTTTTATGTAAATGAGGATTTTTCTTTAATTTGAGATGTATGAAAATAATAAAATTTTCTAATTCCTCTTTGGTAGAGCTGGAGTGGACCAGAGAAATTGCTTGCTTTAGATGAACTCATTGATAGTTGTGAACCAACCCAAGTAAAACATATGATGCAAGTGATAGAACCCCAGTTTCAACGAGACTTCATCTCGTTGCTCCCTAAAGAGGTAAGGGAGGTCGCTTATATTCTTCCTTTTGTGCTATTTGAGAATATAACAGTTATCACCTTTAAACATTATCATCCTTTGGTATCCAGTATTGACAGTTTGACAGTGTTAATTAGCACTAAAAAGGGCTGTAAATGAGAATCTTCAATGAATTAATATAATTTTCATATTAATGTATACTTATGAACTGAATAACTTCTTTCTCCCACTGGAATAAGTCATTTATGGGAATAAGCTATTGAATTTCATTAATTTGATTGTTTTTTTACCAAGATTTTTTCTCAGGTTATTTGAAACCTAATTTTTAGTTTTCTTGGCATGTTCATTATAGTAGTAGATTTTTTAAAAAATACTGATTTTATTAAAACAATATTTTTTATTTGGTTGTTTGTTTATCCTAAGTCCCTTTGAAAGTGATAGTTTTATGATTCTATTGAATTGTGACTTTCTGTTACTTACATTGTATAATTATATTGAAATATATGGAATTTCACATGCATGTCTTTTTCTACTAAGCATCCCACTTCTCTCTCTCTCTCTCTCTCTCACACACACACACACACACACACACACACACACACACACTTATAGATTCCCATGCCAATTGCATTCTTATAGCATTTCTTTTGTAATGAAAAAAATATTTTTTTAGAGAGTTAGGAAGGGAGAAGAATAGAGAGAAACACTGATGACAGAGAAGGGAGAAACATTCCTTGATTGCGTCCTGCATGTCCCCTACTGGGAATCAAGCCCACAACATGGGCATGTGCTCTGACTGGGAATCGAACCTGTGACCTCTTGGTTCATGGGTCAACACTCAACCACTGAGACAGATCAGCTGGGCTCTTTTGGAATTTTGTATGCCCATCAGTTTTTGACTTTATGTAAGCTAATGCTATTTTTTAATCGTAGATTGATTTTAATCAGATGGGCATTCTTGACTGTACAGATGAGGCATAGTTTAATTGTAGTTTTTATTGATGTTATGGGCTACATAGTTTCATTTTTGTCAGCAAAGAGAAATAGTATACTGTTAAGTAATTATGTCATCATATTTTCACAAAGTATGTGTGTGCCACTGACATGTCAATTAAGAAGGCTAATATACCATTGCAAATGATCCTTAAACTTTAAGTTTGCAGAGAAGCAGTCTGTTGTTTTTTTTGTGTGTTTTGTTTGTTTGTTTGTTTTTCAGATAACCATTCTGAAAATATCTCAAAGGCATTTTAAGATAGTCTCAATAATAGTTTCATACTATATATGAATGATATAATTTCACTATATTTAATGTACAGAGCTAAGCATAATTACAGGAAAAAGCAAAATAGGAAAAACACCTCATTCCTGAAATGTTCTTTGGAATTTTTTTTTTAAATGACATTCTCCTAGCGGGGAAAAAACTTTTGTTCTTGTTGGTGTATTCTAAAACAGAATTCTTTGAATAGATTTGGCTTATGAAAGTGATATAAGCTCCTTTTGCCTCTAGTAGAAGGATATTAATAATAGGAAATGCTTTTTTATAAATATTTGACTGAACATGAATTTATTCACCTTTGCTATACATGTCATAGTTCCCTTGATTTTTATTTTATTTTAGAAGTTAGTATTTTTTGTTGAAAGATAGATTTTCTCTTGGTCTAGTTTGTCCCCTTATCTCTGAGAATGCTGAGTTTTTGTTTTATCTTTATTTGTATTTCTACTTTTTAACACACAAAACTGTGATTTTAAATAAACATAAAAACGTATTTTTAAGAGTTTAAGAATTAAACACAACTAAAACTTTTATTGGATTAAGTGTTCTTTTCAAGATTGCCTGAAGAAAAAGAAGTGAGGCTAGGTTGGAGAATAAGAGTGAGCCCAGACATAGAATAGCATCTATGTTTCCCCCCATTTTTCCCAACTACTAGAAAAAAATTTTTTATTTTGAAAAATGCTTTATGTTATATGCAGAGAAATCCTATATAATAAAAGCCTAATATACAAATTGTCCCCTCAACTGGGAGTTCGACTAGGGAATGGGCTGGCTGGCCACCCACCCATGGCCTCCACCCATGCAGCCTGGCCTGATGGGGGTGGGCCAGCCAGACCCTACCTGTGTACGAATTGGTGCACTGGACCTCTAGTAATGGTATATGTCCTTAAGGAAATGAATATTATTTTATCAGAGACTAATGAATATTATTTTATCAGAATATCATTATTTAAAACATTCCCTTCATGTCAGGAAATGGACATATAATAATTTTCTTAAAATTTATTTAAACAGATCTCAAAATTCTTTACCAACATTTGCTTATTAATCTCAAAAACCTTGCCAAAAATCCCACTACTTTCACTCGAGAGTCTTATGATAAACAGCATTATCCTTATTTTGTAAATAAATACTAAGAAAAGTATGGTGATATAGTAGATGACTTAGAACAAATCTAAATTCTTAACATAGGATCAGCCACTATTTTCTTTATTCTTTCACTAATTTAATCCACTGAAATATAGCAATTCTGGAAAGGTATTAGCTACCTTTAAGTATAATATGGTGATCTTTTATATAGTTTATAGAGAAAAATTAAAAAAGCAACTCTCACTTAAATTAAAAATTTGAGCAAGGAGAAGGTAATTAATTACCTGAAACAGACTATCAATTTAATAGCATCTATCTGGTGGAACTGGTCCTTAGGAAGAATAATCTAGATCTTACCTTTAAAACTAACAGGTAGAAAACTGCATTAGTTAGACCATGCCCGTTCTCTGTCCCTTATAAGGAACCTCACATGACAAATCTTTGCTTGCTTTGAGGAACTGGTATACTTCCCTATAACCCACATTAAGAATTGTGTAAATAATTGCTGTTCTCTTTTTACTTGACAATTTAATTTAAAGACTATATAAAATATTGTTGCCAGCATATTTTTGTTCTACTTTTTCCCCAACTTAAACCTTCTTTTCTAATTTATATTTTTTCTGCTTCTGATTTTTTCATGCATATTTCCCCATTTTGCTGTGTGCATTTTCCGTAATACCTAGATGTTTTCTTGGAACTGGCTAGACGTAAATAGACAATCATTTACTACACTGAAGTTCATGGTTGAGTTCCTTTGCTATTTTAAAGTGTGCCCCTTACCTATGAAGTTAGCACTTCAACTTTCTTTAGTACATGATTGTTTCTTTACATTTATTTGTAATGCATGCACACATAGGCCTAGATGACCTCTTAGTCACTAGTAACAAAGGAACTTTTACCCTTTGACTTTGGGATATACCAGCAATTTTCAACCTTTTCATTTCATGGCACACAGAAACTACTTACTAAAATTTTGCAGCACACCAAATAAAGGTATTTTTTGCTGATCTGACCAAAAAATAGCCATAATTTTGATTCATTCAAACCAGATTGCTATTGTTGTATTGCTGTTATTTTTTTATTTGACAATGTAAGGGAAAAGAGGTCAATGCCCCTAACTAGTCAGATTGCATGTTCTAAAAATTCTTGTGGCACACCAGGTGCCTGCCATAGCACACCCATGGAAAATCTCTGGGATATACCTTTGAAATCTGAGCTGCTCTGGATTTGTTTACATGGAATATTTCATTAAATTATCTGACTTCTACTCAGCTAGAAAACTAAAGCAAAAAATAGACCTTTTTTCATATGATATTCTAAAAATCTTTTGTATCATTTACACAAATATAATTTTGTTCCTAATAATTTCTGTGTTAAATATCAGTAATACATGGAAAATTAATAATGTAGTATCACATTACTGTTAGGCTGACTCTAAGCAAAGTTGCTAGGCTTTGATTGATAACTTTCAAAATTAAGTAGCATATGAAGTATTCATTAAAAAATACATTGTTGAGCTGTACATACATTGTTGAATATAGCCATGCCTTATTATTTTAAATTATTCTGTTTCTGTTTATGGTATCTTTTCTGACAGACCGAAAATAATTATTCCACAAAATTTTGTACTGTCATTAGTCAATATTAGTAGTAAATTGAATACTGACTAGTTGAAGTATTCTCTATATAGAATGTACTCAATAAGTTTGTGATTAATGATGAACTCCATACATACACATTCATTGGGAAAGCTTAATTTATGTCATTTAATTTTTATATAACATTAAAAAATAATTCAAATTGTACTTTTACTCCCTTATGTGACCTTTAGCCCTTTAAATGATAGTTTGTTTTAATCCTTGTAATTTAATTTATATGAAAACTAAATTTTATTGCTTTGTTTATTTTTTTATTGCTCTGTTTAGATAATTTTTGTCCTGCTATCATAATTTAGTTTCTTTGTGATTTGTGTGGCTAATTGAATGAGCATACTCAGCTTTCATCCTCCCCTCCCCCACCTTTTGTTTTCTTTTTCCTTTTCCTTTATTTATTTTAAATGACTTTACTCAATGAAAAAGAAATTGATGATTTGCAAGTATTGGAAATAAAATTTTTAAATCAAGAAAGAGCTAGCCCACCAAGAAAATCCCCTAAGCAATGTAAAGTAATTAGCACCCAATTACTTTTGTATGTAGATGGGAAGTTTGGTAATTGTCCCCTTTTTTCACTTAGAGTAAAGGGTGGAAATGTGTGAAAAATTTATCATTGTACTAATAAACGCTTTGATGTGATAAAGAACTATTAACTATATCTATCAGAAGTGATCTCAAATCATATCATGCAGAACATAAAGAAATCTTATTTCTTACCTTATATCTTACCTTGGATGAATTTACATTATACTGGGGAGGAAGACAACATTTAAATAACTAATAAAATAGGTAGGTGATAGATAAAATTGAGTTGAGAGACTCAGCAAAGGCAAGAGCAGAGGCTGGAGGTTTATAATTATTCCTTGAAGAGGTGAGGCATTAAAGGTGTGAAGTTCATTTATGAAGTTAGAAATTAGAATGTAGAGTTGCATTACATTTATCTGTAAGTGCTTTCCCCATAGAGAATACATATTATTTTTATATATGTAAAAATATGGGTATACTATGCTTTTTCTTTCCATAGCTGGCACTTTATGTGCTTTCATTCCTGGAACCCAAAGACCTGCTACAAGCGGCTCAGACATGTCGCTACTGGAGAATTTTGGCTGAAGACAACCTTCTCTGGAGAGAGAAATGCAAAGAAGAGGGTAAGGTTTCCATAGGAATAATGTTCGAACTCTGAAAAAGCAAAGTGATTCTGAAAACAAATAGAAAAGCATAAGTTTTATGTGCAAGTAGAATAAAGTGATAGGTAAATGGAAAAAGAGAATTTTTGGCAACCTATCAGGGAATCAAAAATGAGTTTTCATTTGCATGCACCTACTTACATAAAATCCACAGGTTAGTCCATATGTTAAAGTGGGTCAAATCTTACAGCTAATCCCTTTAAAGAACACTATAACTAATAGCAAGTGTATGGAAAAAATCAAGATGAAGATGACTTAAAGGAAATCCAAAGATATATTAGCAATTAAATATTCAAATTTTCTGTATTCTCTTTGTTCCTCCACAAATATTTTTTGGGCACCTCTTATGTTTAGTGTTTTTGAGGAACCACCATATTATTTTCCATAGCAGCCACACCATTTTATATTCCATAAGCATTGCATAAAGGTTCCAATTTCTGTAGTTCCTCACTAACATTTCATAGAATCATTTTGAAAAAGAAATGAAATGGGTGATATAAAAGAGCATCATACGAAAGATAAACTTTACATTATTTTTTTTGTAAAACAGTGTTAGAAATTAGACAATGTCTGCATTTTGGTGGTTTTCAGTGTAGGGGAGAATGAGGTACATCATAAAATTTGTAATATCTATTATTGGTGAAGGCAATGATATTCTTTAACTCTTTAAAACTAGGTATTGATGAACCATTGCACATCAAGAGAAGAAAAGTAATAAAACCAGGTTTCATACACAGTCCATGGAAAAGTGCATACATCAGGCAGCATAGAATTGATACTAACTGGAGACGAGGAGAACTCAAATCTCCTAAGGTAACTGAATTCGTGCCACTGTAACAGAATCCATTAATCAGTGTTAGTACCTACTGTGTTTTATAACTTGACATCTATTTCCAGAAACAAAGAAAACAATATATTTTAAAATAACTGTAAGCATAACTGATAATATCCTTCTATCGTGAATCTCTCTAGTTAGGTCTGACAACTCATTGTCTTGAATAAAAGATGAGTTGATTGGTATTTGGTTCTTATGTAAATGAAAAATTTTCTGAATATCATGTTGAATTTTGTGTCATATACATCCTACCTAAGAATTTGCTCCCTCTCTGACCATATAGTCTGAATATGATTTTTGAGGAGTGCCCATGTTTTGGTTTGGTGGCTTTTATGTGTTTTATTTTTTAAATTTAACTATTCTCACTTTTTTATCTTATAACATTTCAAATATATAAAGAATAGCAAAAATGCTTAATATTCTTAGACATAGCTTTATAACTGGAAAAAAGCCATTTGGGGAGATAACTATCCTATTCTTATGTATACATTATGATGGGCTTTTTTGTTTTAAGTTAAAAAGTTGATGATTATTGTTCTTGTCTTTCTAATTAATAGGTGCTTTTGTTTTTGTATGTCAAATAGTAAAACTTAGATACATATTCTTTTGGTTTGAACAAATAAAATAGATGACTATAAAATACATTTGTGTTTGAACCATCTTTATGAGATCTTGACCTGGTAAAATTATAACAGTTGATGTCTCAAGTATAAATAATGGATATGGAAACAATAAAATGTTTAATACTTGATTCATCAATGAGGGTTGATAATACTTCATATTTCATATAAACTTTAATTCTAGAAATAGACTATAGATTACTGTTTCTATTTATTGCTTCATTTTTTCTTTTCACTAATATTTTAAAAGACATAATTTGGTAATATTTCTAACTTGTACATCTACCTCCTAGGTGCTGAAAGGACATGATGATCATGTGATTACATGCTTACAGTTTTGTGGTAACCGAATAGTTAGTGGTTCTGATGACAACACTTTAAAAGTTTGGTCAGCAGTCACTGGCAAAGTAAGTTTACTTCTCTCTGCACATCACAAAGTCACTATTTTGTGTATATCTTTGCGAAGATTAGCTAGTGAAAGGAAAACAAAAACTCATTTTTTTTCTCTAGCTTATTTTAATAGCAAATATCAGAGCTTCTAATTTAGCTTCTCCCTTGGTATGAAGGTGATATTTCTCGTGATAGGAATGTTGTTAGTGTCTTCTTTATTTAAATAGTTTGTCTCTGTGATATACCTATTAAGATTTTAGAGATGTCCTTTATCATTTTCTTGTCTCAATTTTTCCCACCTTTTTAACTGTCTATATCTTCTTTCTTTTTAATCTTTTTCAAAACTATGATTGAGGGATATTTGATTTTCCTTGTTTAACTGCTTTGTTGATAACCTACTTACAGTTATACATAAATCATATTAATTTAGACTTATCTTAAACCCTGTGAGATGGAAGGTAAGCAGACCAGGTATTAAATAGGAGTTTGAAGAAAAAAGGAGTCCAAGCAATCAATTTCCCTTAAACAGTATTATATTTTAGTGGTTCTCCAGTGAGAACTTATATTTATCTGTCCAATGGAGAATGTTTTTATGAACTGACCACCTAAAAATAATGGAAGAAAGTGTAGGGACAAAAATCTGTCTTTTAAAATGTTTTATCACATGTTGTTTGTTGGGCAAGAGTCTTCTAAATATTCTAAGTTTGATGTTAAAATTTTTAAAAGGAGCTTCATATTTTCATAGTTTAATGTTAGTTTTGGATTGACTTCAGGGCTTTAATGTCTGTCTTTACTTGTCTAGAAGTACCTTACCTGGCTCTTAACTACTGCCTTGTGGCAGATTGAGATGGAATGTGGTATGTAGCCACACCCAACACCATCGACATTCTTTCATTGAATCCACTCCCATGAACGAAACCAAGTTGCAATTTTAGTATTATTTCATCAAAGAGGCCAGGCTGGAGCTTTTATGCTCTAATGATAACTGTTTACTTTCTATGTTCTTATTCCTCAGATATGTGTGTACATGTATAATATGTAGTACTACTGAATTTAAAAAAGCAATAAATTGCAGTGGGGTCATGTTATATTGATATGAGAAATTATTTTCTAATATGCCAAATAATCCTATTGAGTTAATAACTTTACTCCAAGTTTTAATGAGCTACTGAAATGTTATTTAAATCATTTTTCTTTCTACCCAAAAGTAATCATCTTAAGTGTTTTTCCAGTGTCTGAGGACATTAGTGGGACACACGGGTGGAGTGTGGTCATCACAGATGAGAGACAATATCATCATTAGTGGATCCACAGATCGGACTCTCAAAGTGTGGAATGCCGAGACTGGAGAATGTATACACACCTTATATGGGCATACTTCCACTGTCCGTTGTATGCATCTTCATGAAAAAAGGTGAGGGAAATTCCTCTTCTATCACTTGTGACTTTGGAGCCTTTTGTGTAGAGTTCAAGTTATATAATACTTAAACTGTATCTAATGAAGAGATAGCAATACTGTGCTCTTAAACTAGACTTCAATGATTAGATTTTGGATGTTTCGGTACTAAGAAAGCAGTAGTGTATTGGCTTACAATTGGAGGGTTATCTTTACATTTTCTTTTTCATTTATTAGTGTTGTTGGCTTCCTCCTTGAAACTCTCTACTCTTGAATAACATCTGTATTTCTCTATATCTTTGATGACTCATCATCTTAAAAAAATCATTGTTTTTTTTTTTTTTTTTTTTCTCTTATATTTCTGCTAGTGGGACAGGTTCAGCTATTTAGGTTTCAAGACTTTCAAGTCTTTTTAATTATGTACCTAGCCTACCCTCACTCCATCATATTCCCTATATCTAGGCAAAAGCTGAGGCCTGCATTTTTAAATTTATTCTCTCATTACCTATCACCTTAACTATTGACACAGTTTTCAGACCTGGACATCAAGGACATAATCCTCAATTCAATTTTCAAAATTGTTTCATCAAATCAGACAGATTCCTCTTTTTTCACTTAGTGCTTTTGTTATTTGTTTATCTCCTACAAAGCCCTCCTATTTAAAGTCCTTTCTGCCTTCTTTTGGCATGTCTTCATGGTAACACACACACACACACACACACACACACACACACACACACACACACATTAACCAAATGTGATTTCTACTCTATTTGTCAGAACAGGTCTTTATGAAGTGTCCTTTTAGAGACTGTATTCCAATCTTTACCTTTAACTCTGCCCATAGCATCTTCTTTATTAAGAACCATAACATTGAGCATATTTCACCCTAAATTGGTAATATGTGAAGAAAAACTATCTTTTCCATTGTAATTTGAATCTATTTGAATTTGGGGAATTGTTAAGAAGAGACCTTGCCTTTCAGTTTCTATTAGTTCTGACTTAAATCTCTCAATGATTCCACTTTCTATTCTTCCAAATATGGAAACGGTGGCCTTTCTTTTTCTCTTAGGAATGATATAAAGATGCCTTGTGTTTTCAGCTCTCCTTTGTAACCCAGAGATGGTTGCAGTATTTGTATCACTCTGGTCTTCAGAAGAGTGTGTAACTTCAATAATGTTGGGCCAAATTTTGAAGGAATTTATGTTGCCTCAACATATGTGTCTTCTAAAATCTGTGTGTTAAAATGCCCTGTATAGCTGTTGAATACTTATAAGCATATGCAGCCTTTGAGGACATGTCTAAAACTGGTTCATTTTACCAGTATGTAGGGTGTAAAGCACATACCTTTTAAAATACCATTAAGTAGTTTTCAGACTGTCCCACAGAATCCCAAGGAGCTGCTCGATCTTTCACAGGTGGGGAACCAAATCAGCCACGTCTAGGCTCCTCAATTTCCCATCCCAATCAGAGTAACTCAACTTTCTTATGTTTATATATCAGGGTTTTTACATCAGAGTTTTTAAAAGATACTTAACAAAAGAAAGAAAAAGTTTAATAATCACTGACTTTATATATAATGCTTTTTCATATTATTAAAAATTGTAATACTTTTTTTTTCTGTTTTCCTTTCTACAGAGTTGTTAGCGGTTCTCGTGATGCCACTCTTAGGGTTTGGGATATTGAGACAGGCCAGTGTTTACATGTATTGATGGGTCACGTAGCAGCGGTTCGCTGTGTTCAATATGATGGCAGGAGGGTTGTTAGTGGAGCATATGATTTTATGGTGAAGGTGTGGGATCCAGAGACTGAGACCTGTCTACACACGTTGCAGGGGCATACTAATAGAGTCTATTCATTACAGGTAAGAGATCTTATCTTTCCTAACCCTTAAATGCTCTACTGGTGAATCACAAGATAGTTTTACTCAGATAACCACTGTCAAATTATTGATCAAATGCAATCCAAAAAAGACTGATCAGATTACCTGTTATTTACATATACTTTAAAATTAGCATAAAAAACATAAATCTTGAAATTATTTATATGACTTGTTTTAGTTCTTCGTGATCTACTTCCCCTCCAAAATATAAATATTTGTCTTAGAATCTGGGATTTTGGAGCCCTAAGCTTTTTGCTATATTAATTAATGGGTAGATAGTCTCTTAGGAGAATAACCCAGATTTTAATAAACTCCTTAGCAGAGGATTAATTTGGCCAAAAGCTGCCCCTTTTCCTTGATAGCTAAAGGTTGATGGACCATATAATTGTGATTCCATCCCCATTCAGAGAAAAAGTGGAGCCTTCCTGCATAAACTCTATTTTCGCGGGGCTGATTCTCAGTCATAAAGAAATAAATATGACTAGATTTTTTGTGTGTGTACATTTGAACCTGATGTCCTTGGATAGATTGCCATATTTTGAGATAAATAAATTAATAGCAAGTTTAGAAAATGGGTCTTACTTTATTTTCTGAAAGATGGCATTTCCATTCAAAAATATTTCCAATTACTTATATAGTTCATTTAACAGTTATTGCCCATTAGTGATCAGCAAATTAGTACATAATCCCAGTGCTGGCAGATCTGTTTTGGGGTATTTGTTTCTTAATTGATAAAATACTGACCATACCACAGATATCAACACATAATAAAGATGTTTGTTAGCTTAGAAAAGGTTATAATTTGGAGGATGAGGAATTGGCTCAACTGTTTTTGTTTTGTGATATACTCAGAACCTTAATGAATATAATAGTCTTATTTAAATAAACCATTAGGTTTAGAAAAGAAGTAGGAACATTTTATAGATCTGGTAATTAGTAGATACTTAGTGACTTGGGGGAAACTGGGAAGCAGGAAAAGTGCTGTGTAGCTTACTTTTATTATAAACGTGCCACCTCTTCTAATTCCAGATTTAACTATCTATTGGTACATTTTCTAATTGGCATTTAGGTTTTTGTAAATGAAATTTTTATTTTACATACGATTTTTATTGAAACTATCTTTAAAATATCATGAAAGTTAACTTTAGCCCTTTTCATGCCATAGGTGTTGATAGGCACAGCCTTTATCACAAGCTGTATCAGTACTTTCAGCTTCCTATAGGGAAATAAAGCTTGAACGGTAGTCCTTGTTAAATTGTTCATAGTATGTGGCTACTGTATGTAGCCAGATGATCTGGAAGTAATGTGTTCATATAAGTTTTGTGTTTTCTTTTTAATTGTTTCTCCATCTTTTGGATGGAAGCTTCTGAGAAGATGCACTATAGAGTTGCTTGATTACATGCAGTTTATCCTAGTACCTCATTTGTTCTTGGCATTACTTGTTCTCCTTGCCCTACTCCCCTCCCCTATTAAGATTAAGATTAATAAATAATATCAAGAATTTCCACACATTTAGTCTAATACAATGTGTTTGTTGTAGTTTGATGGTATCCATGTGGTGAGTGGATCTCTTGACACATCAATCCGAGTGTGGGATGTGGAGACAGGGAATTGCATCCACACGTTAACAGGACACCAGTCGTTAACAAGTGGAATGGAGCTCAAAGACAACATTCTTGTCTCTGGGAATGCAGACTCTACAGTTAAAATCTGGGATATCAAAACGGGACAGTGTTTACAAACATTGCAGGGTAAGTATTGGCTACGCCCTTTTAGTTGTGTTAGTTAAAAATTAGATTGTTAGTCAAAAGAGAAATATGGAGCTTTCGTGTCACAAAAAGTTTACCTCATACAAAATGAAAATGCTTATTTTGGATAAGCTTATGAGCATTTCCACTCTTGACAAAACAAGGCTACCTTGAGAAAGTGTGTTAAATTGTGGTTTTGATATAAAATTATTTAACCACCTCCTGCATGTATAGTCAACTCTACCCAACCTTGGCAGTATCACAGAAGTAGCATGTTCATTTTATTATTTGAGTGATCATTTCATTTTGAACTTGTGGGCCAATTTTAAATTAAAAAACTCTCTTGCTGGGGGTGGGGAGCTCTCTAATCTGATAGAAAATTCCTTTGGTCTCAACTTACACCCTTAACCATCTGTTTAACCAGAAAGGGAAGGAATGATAATGCCCACTCAACTAGAGAGAAAAATGTGGAAGCCACCATTATTAAATGAGGCACAACAGTGTAATCTTACATCATGATAATGTCTTCATATTAGTCACAGCCCTTAGAATGTGTTTGTTTGTTTTGAGTGAGGCCATGTGGTGGGCTGGCCATATTGCAGCTTTTATTCATTGGTTTTGTCTCTTAGAGTTTTGGAATAGTATCCATTCAGCCTTTGCCCTTGACTGACCAGTTCAGAGCAGTAGGGCAGTAGATCTCTTATGCTCGTACCCCTTATAGAGTCCATGATGCTGGCCTATCTCTGCCATCACTAAGAAGAGTTCTCATTTCTGCAGCCAGAAAGCAAATGTGTGCTGGTAGCTAACCAAGCTTCTTGGAAGACAGAACTCTTGAAAGTTAACGTTTCAGTTACAAACACCTACCAGATTTTCTTACATCCCTGCTGATCCTAAAATACTCAGAGCGCAGTTTCTAAATATGCAGCATTTCAAATATTCTGTGTATTGTATGTTCAAATGTAGAAGCCTACAAAATTACAAGGTAACCAACTCGTAGCCATAGTTCTAACCAGTAATTAAATCCCTTTGGTTTTGCCTAGGTCCCAACAAGCATCAGAGTGCTGTGACCTGTTTACAGTTCAACAAGAACTTTGTAATTACCAGCTCAGACGATGGGACTGTAAAACTGTGGGACTTGAAAACGGGTGAATTTATTCGAAACCTAGTCACATTGGAGAGTGGGGGTAGTGGGGGAGTTGTATGGCGGATCAGAGCCTCAAACACAAAGCTGGTGTGTGCTGTTGGGAGTCGGAATGGAACGGAAGAAACCAAGCTGCTGGTGCTGGACTTTGATGTGGACATGAAGTGAAGAGCAGAAAAGATGAATTTGTCCAAATGTGTAGACGATATACTCCCTGCCCTTCCCCCCTGCAAAAAGAAAAAAAAAGAAAAAGGAAAAAAAAAAAGAAAAGAAAAAGAAAAAAAATCCCTGTTCTCAGTGGTGCAGGATGTTGGCTTGGGGCAACAGAATGAAAAGACCTACAGAATCAGAAGGAAAAGAGGAAGAGATGACAAACCGTAACTGACAAGAGAGGCGTCCGCTGTCTCATCACATACAAAGGCTTCACTTTTGACTGAGGGCAGCTTTGCAAAATGAGACTTTCTAAATCAAACCAGGTGCAATTATTTTCTTTATTTTCTTCTCCAGTGGTCACCGGGCAGTGTTACTACCGAAACATCGTCACAGATTCTGCGCGTCTGTTCTCTTACCACTGAGACCTTAGAAAGGAGCTCTTAGAAAGGAGCTGCAATAACATCGGAATAAGTATGGTTGACTTTCTAATCAGAGAGCATCTGCAACAAAAGTCATTTTTCTGGAGTGGAAAAGCTAAAACTATATATTACTGTGAATTGTTTTTGTACAGTTATCATGAAAAGCTTTTTTTTTTTTTTTTTTTTGCCAACCATTGCCAATGTCAATCAATCACAGTATTAGCCTCTGTTAATCTATTCACTGTCGCTTCCACATACACTCTTCAGTGCATATGTTGCTCAAAGGTGGCAAGTTGTCCTGGGTTCTGTGAGTCCTGAGAGATGGATTTAATTCTTGATGCTGGTGCTAGAAGTAGGTCTTCAAATATGGGATTGTTGTCCCACCCCTGTACTGTACTCCCAGTGGCCAAACTTATTTATGCTGCTAAATGAAAGAAAGAAAAAAGCAAATTATTTTTTTTTATTTTTTTTCTGCTGTGACGTTTTAGTCCCAGACTGAATTCCAAATTTGCTCTAGTTTGGTTACAGAAAAAAAAAAAAAAAAGACTTTTTTGCCACTGAAACTTGAACCATCTGTGCCTCTAAGAGGCTGAGAATGGGAGAGTTTCAGAAAATAAAGAGTGAAGTTTGCCTGCAAGTAAAGAATTGAGAGTGTGTGCAAAGCTTATTTTCTTTTATCTGGGCAAAAAATAAAACACATTCCTTGGAACAGAGCTGTTGCTGCCTGTTCTGTGGAGAAACTTTTCTTTTTGAGGGCTGTGGTGAATGGATGAACGTACATAATAAAACTGACAAGATATTTTAAAAAATATATAAAACACAAAAGTAAAATAAAGTTGCTGGTCAGTCTTAGTGTTTTACAGTATTTGGGGAAACAACTGTTACAGTTTTATTGCTCTGAGGAACTGACAAAGCAGAAACGATTCCGTTTTTGTAGTAAAGGCATCACCTGCAAACAAACGAGATGAATGAAAAAATCAAATGGTTTGCCTCATTCTCCAAGAGCCACAACTCAAGCTGAACTGTGAAAGTGGTTTAACACTGTATCCTAGGCGATCTTTTTTTCCTCCTCCTGTTTATTTTTTTTGTTTGTTTTATTTATAGTCTGATTTAAAACAATCAGATTCAAGTTGGTTAATTTTAGTTATGTAACAACCTGACATGATGGAGGAAAACAACCTTTAAAGGGATTGTGTCTATGGTTTGATTCACTTAGAAATTTTATTTTCTTATAACTTAAGTGCAATAAAATGTGTTTTTTCATGTTAGTATGCCTGTTTCTTCCCCTGGGGTCATAATACTTGATTATAAATATTTAACGTTTGTCTCTTATCTTTAAAAGAGCAAAGACTTGGTTTCTTTGCATTCCCTAGTGTTACTTAGAAATCAGTGCTTCCCGGCCCATGTGATACTAAAGTAAGAGTGAAGTGCTGTGAGTGCAGGTTTTCTTCCTCTCCTTACACTCCAAAGGATGCTCCATTGGGTTCGTCTCTGTATTACTTTGGGATGTTTAACTAAGCGGCAAAAATCACAAAACTTGTGACCGCTATAACAAATTTAATTTTAAGAATTTGACCTCATTTTGCAAACGTGGTCACTGCACATTACAAGCACCAGGAACTTTCTAGGCATGATCTGTGGGGCTCCCACCACCCTGTGAAGTAGGCACAGTAAGTCCTCAGTTAACACTGTCCATAGGTTCTGCAACTTGAAGCAAAATGACCTACAAGGAAACCACTTTTACTGCAGGTTAATTGATATAAATAAGTCAAGTTCCTATGGCATCTGTCAACATTAAAACAAAACAGCCTTGAACAGAGTGACGTTATATGAGGACCTGCTGTACTATTGTCTTCACTGTAAGGACGAGGGTGCAGCTCAGACTGCTTAGGCGACTTGTTGGAAATCAGACAACTAGTGGACTTTAAGAAGAAACATCTAGAATTTTGACCAAAGCAAGGTGGTACTTCCAGGCTCTTCTGCCACCATTTTATAAAGTGGTACATCTCATATAAATGAAAAAAATGAAGTCAGTTATTCAAATGATATAGACTCTTAAATAGCAGGTGTTCTCTTTCCCATATATGCATATATGTGGCTACACGTGTGCATATATAAATATAAAATCTCCAGTAATCTCAGCTATCCAAGCCACAGATGAAAATTTACAAAACGGGTGCTTCTTAATAAATTTCTCACAAAGCATGTGTTCTTTACTCATGGGGCCTCACTTTCCCAAAACTACTAAGTCACAACATCTAGGAATGGGACCCACATCTCTGCCTGTAGACTAGCTCACCGGGTGAGTTACGGGCACAACTTCGAGAGCCACTGCCTTCAATACCTCTCCAGTGTGGATGGTGATTTGGTTTATTAGTTCACAGCACATTACAAGCACGAGGATATCAGGGAGGAGTGACAAGTTACAGGGAAAGACTGAAGAACACAGCAAAAATTCTGAGGCCATGAAGTGCAGGGGCCAGCAGCCCTGCCCACTTAAGGGTAAATATTGACTCTTCATTAACATAATCGAAGAAAAACATCATTAACGTTATTGAAGACAATGAATTCACAGGCTTGCAGACATATAGGCCTGAATTCAAATCTCAGTTCTAGTACTACTTTTTAGTAATGGGACCTTCATCAGATTTTTTTTTTTACCTCATGTTTCATCATCTAGAACGTAGGTTACTCTAGGGATTAAACAAAATGTTGCAAAGTATATAGCATGCATATGATACTTAAGAGTTTAATAAATGGTAGCTACTATTAGAACTTTAGGAAAATTGACCCAAATAATTGTAACTTCTGTATCTGGGAACAATTGAACGCATTCATGACTCATCCAGGATTGTAATAAAAATAGCATTTCTATATGTAGCAATTTACATGTTTTAGAGTAAAGTCACATAAATGTCTAATTTGACTCATCAAAACCTTGTGAGATAGACTAGTATGGACCACCTAATGGCAATTTTGTACATACTTAGGTGTTCATTTTTTTATTCATAAATGAATAATCTTTACTATTGTTTCCAAAAGAGAAAATGTTAACCTCTTTCTAAAGAAATTATTGTCATTATACTAAGAAAGGTCACGAAGGGGACTCTGCTTTGTGACCTCCTTAATGAAGATATTCACCACCTTCTATAACTGAATTTTTAAATCTTTATATCAGAATATAATCTGTCTCCCACATTTAGATGTCACTAGTTCCCAAAGATCAGACATTGCCTGGAACTAAAGCTAAAATTGGGTCACAAAGGTAACACATAAAAGCCCGAAGCAAGTGCTCAGTGAATACTTGTTGAATTGAGTAAAAGGAGTCTCTCTCTCTCTCTCTTTCTCTCTCTCTCTCTCTCTCTCTCTCTCTCTCTCTCTCTCTCTCTCTCCTTCCCTCCCTCCTTCCCTCCCTCTTCCTTCCCTTTCTCCCTCCCTCCTCCCCACTTCCTCTCTTATCTCCACCCCCCATTCACACACACCTCATTGGAAGTGTTTTAATTTTGACACTTGGACACTCTTACTGAGATTCAATAACCACAGCTATCTCATTAATTTGCAACAGCAACTGCAAACCAAATTGTTAATATTTCAACCTAACTATTGGTTTAATTTTAAAAAGTAATTAACATTTAATTATTTGTGTTAACTGTTTTTAAGCAGGTTTTTGTATGCCTTTTGAGCCTGTGTGTTACAAAATCTCCTTTCTATTTCTCTGTCTTGGTAAGAGTCTAATTCAAACAACAGGAAAAGACCTCTGTGCTTTTCCCTGAGGTGAGCCAGGATCAAGGGCAGCCTCCCCAGACCCTGGTGGTACCTTGCTTTCTGCACACTTTTCTCTGCACTCACTGCATGATGTGGAACAAAGGGATGGGGTAGAGGAGAGAAGATACTCAAAGGAGCCTGTGCAACTCCATCTTCCTCCTATGCTTCCTTCCAGTCCATGTTGAAACCAGGAACAAGCAGCTTGTCAGGAATAGATTCATGCATTTTTCTGATTCCTTTCCTTAGACACACTTCATTCTTTTTCCTTCTATTCGTCACCCCCAACCCCGAAAGTCAGGATTGTAACCTCTGTTCCATCAGATTATTCAGCCAATGTGGGATTCATCCTCAGCATCCCTTACAACAATTCTAGGGGAACCTCCTGTTTTCTTTGCACCATTTGTAGTTAGTTAAACTGGTAGCAAGTGGTTTAGTGCTGTCGATAAAAAGATCTGAATAAGTGCTTCTGATGCAGGTTGTTTTCATGTTCCCTGCCTACTGCATTTCGAAGATAGATTGTGTGTGTGTGTGTGTGTGTGTGTGTGTGTGAACATGTGTATACACACACATAAATGCAAGGATATATTAGAAGCTGGGAATAAGCCTCTTGTTCCCAGTGAATGATAATCTCATTTCCCTTAATCTGTTCCCCTTTTATCCAAGAGAAAGAAGAATGGGACATAGAAAGGGAAGGTGTTGGTGGCCAAGAGGAAACACCTAAGTCTTTTCCATGATAGGTGAGTGGCCTCTGAAGACGTGCTCTTGGGGCCCTGCTTTAAGTAACCATATACTATTTTGAAAAGTTGGTACACAGTGTGTGATTTTGGCATTTTCTATTGTCCAAAAACAAAAAACAAAATTAGATCCAAACCTGAACAGTTAGAATGATAAAGATTACAACAACTACTGAAGCCTTGGCTGCCGATCCCTTTTCCCCCCTGAAATCTATCTTATTAAAATCTATTTACTGTCCAGGAGATAGGTTTCAAGTTAGAGCCAGAGTGGCTGCACCAGCTCTCTGTCAGTGAGAGTGCTTAGTCACTGATTTGAATTACAAACAAGCAGAGCATGGCATTGTTCATCAGCCAACACCTCTCATTTTCCACTCTATTAGTACTAGTGAGGCCCAACTGTGTGAAGTTCTTGCCAACTTCATCCCTCTGCCGCCTCCTCTTTTTAGGTAGAGGAGACCAAAAATATCAAAAGGTAATTTCAAAGGTTCTTTAGGGAAATGAAAAGCACCAAAAGCTGAAAGGACTCAGAATGCACCTTTCCCCACAGTGTAGAGTATGAATACATTCCAGATCCAGTTCCTAAGAAGACACATTGCTGAGAGGAAAGGCTGGCCACGTCCCCATTTGCAATTGGGTATAAAAATAGCAGTTTCTATTTCAGATGATCCGATTCTCCCCAAGATTTTTAAGGACAAGAAGCCAGTGAATGGACATTCTGATGTTTCATTCTCGGCTTTGGAAAATCTATCTGGACAGCACCTCTGAAGGCTGTTTACCTTTGGGTTTTGTTTTGCTTTGGCAGTCATGCTCTGCAAAAGAAAAATTACGTCAAAATCACTCTTACAAATCAAAGGTTCAAATATAATAGACCACAAAAATATATTGCCAATATGCCCTGTTTTAAGGAGGTTCATAGATTATAAAAGAGACATCAGACACTACTCACCACAAGAGGAAAGTTATTTGTGAGACATTTTTAAATATATATATATATATTTTAATTGATTTCAGAGAGGAAGGGAAAGGGAAAGAGGCACAGAAACATCAATGATGAGAGGGAATCATTGATCGGCTGCCTCCACTCAGGATTGAGTCTACAACCCAGGCATGTGCCCCGACAGGAAATCGAATCCTGACCTGCTGATTCATAGGTTGAAGCTCAGCCACTGAGCCACGCTGGCCGGGCTTTGTGAGACCTTTTAAACATGTATTGATGAAGCCCATTAAGATTTGACCAAGCCTGATGCCTTACTAAATGTAATCAGAAAGAAAATACAGTCCCCAACCACCAGGATCTTTCAATGTGAGGATGCTATCCAACTCTGTCAAGTGAGGTCCAGCAGCTTCAATAAACTCTCAAGGACACAGGAAGATATAGAGGTAAACAGTAAAACTGCATGCTACTCTGGTAAGGTTCTGGAGGACCTGAAGCTTATAAAGGACCCTCTTAAAAAGCAAAACTAGATCCAAACTTGTACAAATAGAATGATAAAGGTTACAACAACTACTGAAGCCGGGGATGCGGATCCCTGTTTTTCTGGGATCACTTTGGGCAAGTGAGGAGAGACAGGGCCATGCAGAAGTTATATTGGTACACAGTACATCCATAACTGTTAGCAGTTATTATTACCGGCAGTATTAATGAAAAAAATACAGCTGCGTTCAAATTTCATCTCAGCCTCTTGTGTGACTCCGGAAGATTTTTTCACTGTTTCTGAACCTCTCCCATCACCCACAAAGGAGAAGGTAATTGTTATAAATGTCAGATGAGGTAACACGTGCAGCACCTGGTACAGGGCTTGGCTAATTATGTGCTCAGTCTTGCCACTAACAGTAAAGAAGTTGGGGACTATCTTTCAGGCCATCATTTCAAGCTTCATCTAGAAGAGATCTATAAGACTTCTGAAACACAATGGCCACATAACTTTCCCAATGTGCCGGGAACAAAAAAAAAAAAAAAAAAAAAAAAAAGGCAGAATCCCCTGTTAGAAAGTAAAATGCAATCCAGATTAAGATGACAAATTATCTTTCTCCCCAAATACCTACTTAAATAATAGTAGAGAACTTGAAAAGGCATAATAATCCCAAAATGGGAGCAGGAGAGAAAAAAACAAATAGACAAAAGGTATCAACAACTTTGGATGAAAGGAAGCAGATGGCAGAATGGTCTCCAGATAGTAGATGAGAGAAACTACACCTAGGTGCCCAGGAAGAGGGGGATACAAATGAGAAGTGGGCTAATTCCTTTATTGGGAAGGCAAGGGCAAGACATGGGGCTGAGAACTGGGGGCTGATTGAAAGTGACAATACATGACATGGGTGTCACCCAATACCCTTCTGGCAGCCAGGAGACCACCTATGCAACACCCTCCCACACACAGTTTACAAGAACTCTGAAGGGGATGTGATCCCAACTGGGTACACACCACAGGAGAAGGCTCAGAAATGAAAATGGAGATGATGTCGCAGTCTGCAATTCTCCCTCACCTCCCAGAGTGCCAAGAGGCTGGCACATACCAGGGGATCCCTCCCTAGAGAAGTGAGCAAGCCAGGAGAAAAAGTCTCCATAGACAGTCATTGGAGAAAGAAGCGAGGGTTCCTCCAAGTAAACTGTAGGCTCCCCCCTCCATCCAAGTAGAAACTTCCCATTCAGTGAGTCCCAACCACACAGAGGGAGCTCCTATCTGACAGTGAGTGTGTGTATCTTAAGTGTGAAAAAAAAATAGTCAAGAATCCCCAAACATCTGAGAAAGACATCTACTAAGTAAGCCAAGAGATCCATGAAATAAACTTGGACAAAGAACTATAATTAATAACCTCGACAAGATCAGATACCGTATCTCATCATACAGGGACAGAATGCAATTTTTAAAAGGCTTCATGGATATTAAAATGTGATAGAAATTTAACGAGAAAAAGAAAAACCTTTGCTAGAAAATAAAAATTAAGGAAATCAGATAAAAGTGAAAAGAAGAGATGGAAATTAGTAGAGAAACTATAAAAGACTTAGAGGATTAGTCTGAGACAGCTAACATTTAAATAGCGGGACTTTCAAAAAAGAAAATAGTACAAAATAAGTTATTCAAAAATTAATACAAAAAAATTTTTTAACAGAATTGAAGGAGAGAAAATTCCTAGATTGAAAGGACCTACTGAAGGTCCTTTGAATAAATGAATGAAAAAAGAAATCTACACCATGATTCATCATTATGAAATTTTGGAGCAGATAGGCCAAAAATAAGCCCTAAAATCTTGTGGAGAGAAAAGTCAGCTTAAAAGATGAAAATCAGAACTTTAAACTTCTCAGCAGCAACATCAGATGCTAGAATGAAAAAGTCTTCAAAATTCAACAGGCAGATTATTTTCAATTTAGGATTGAAATTATTGGCCAAATTATTGATCAAATCAGAGGAAGAATAAAGACATTTTTAGACATATAAAGTCTCTAAACACTACTCACAAACTCTTTCTTAAGAAACCTATGGATAGGAATCCAAGATGGCAGCATAGGTAAACACCTACACTGCTGCCTCGCACAACAATTTCAAAACTACAACTAAAAGACAGAACGGACATCATCCAGAACCACAGGAAAGCTGGCTGAGTGGAAGTTCTACAACTAGAAGGAAAGAGAGGGGCTCACAGAGACCCAGAGGAGCTGCAAAAAGCTGAGGTACGGAGACATGTGCGCTGAGAGAACGGGTGCCGGAGTACCTGGCTGGCTTCTCTGGCTGGAGGGAAACAGAGACTCCCAATGGCATTGAACCCCTTACCTTATGACACTAAACCCCAGATCCAGCCAAAACTCATACGGGGGGAGTTAGGACTGTGAAAAGGGAGAGGTGCACGAAAATTTAGGGGAGTCGCAAAAGATCAGAGGACAGATTGCTGATTATGCCGCTGGCTTTCGCGAGTGGGCGGGAGACAGACCCTCCCAACTGTGCCACTTCTGACTCCACTAAGACCCTGTTTCGGGCAAAACCCTGGAGACCTAGACTCGTGTGGTCCTGGTGCGCAGGGGAGCTGGAAAGGCAGTGGTTAGAGGCACTGCGTGCACCTCGAGCACAAGGACCGATCCAGTGATTACCCAGTCACATGAGACTCAGGGGCTGTGGAGGGCGGGGCCGACTGGAAGGCAAGGTGGGACTCCACCCATCCCAAGCTCAACAGAGGCTTCTTCGGTTTTGCAAGTCTGGTATCATAAGGCTGAATTCAACACAGAAGTTTCCCCGGCATAGTGAAAATGCCGAGACAAGGGAAGGGATCACAAACAAAAGAAATGGAGGAAAAAAAATGACTGGATATAGAGTTCAAAACCACGCTTATAAGGTTTTTCAAGAATATGCTAGAAAAGTTGGATAAAATTAGCGAGAGCCAAGAGGAGATGAAAAAGGACCAACTAGAGATGCAAAAAAGCCAACTAGAGATGGAAAAGGTCCAACTAAAGATGATAAAGGACCAAATAGAAATTAAACATACACTGACTAAAATAAAAAATATTATGCAGAGTCCTAACAGCAGATTAGAGAAAGGCAAGAATCAAGTCAAAAATTTGAAATATAAAGAAGCAGAAAACATTCAACTGGAAAAGCAAGAAGAGAAAAGAATCCAAAAATGTGAACATAATGTAAGGAGACTCTGGGACAGCTTCAAGCGTACCAACATCAGAATTGTGGGGGTGCCAGAGAAGAGAGAGAGCAAGATACTGAAAACCTATTTAAAGAAATAATGACTGAAAACTTCCTACATCTGGTAGAAGAAATAGACTTACAAGTCCAGGAAGCACACAGAACCCCATATAAAAGGAATCCAAAGAAGACCACACCAAGACACATCATAATTAAAATACCAAGAGCAAAAGACAGAGAGAGAATATTAAAATCAGCAAGAGAAAAACAGTTCATTACCTACAAGGGAGCACCCATACAACTGTCAACTGATTTCTCAATGCAGGCCAGATGGGAGTGGCAAGAAATATTCAACGTGATGAATAGCAAGAACCTACAACCAAGAATACTCTATTCAGCAAAGCTATCATTCAGAATTGAAGGGCAATAAAGAGCTTCACAGAGAAGAAAAAGCTAAAGGAGTTCATCAACTCCAAACCAGTATTACATGAAATGCTGAAAGGTACTCTTTTAGAAGAGGAAGAAGAAAAAGGTAAAAGACAAAAAATTATGAACAACAAATACATATCTATCAACAATTGAATCTAAAAATTAAGGGAATTAAAAATTTGATCAACAGAATAAACTGGTGAATATAATAGAATCAGGAGCACAGAAAGGGAATGGACTGATATTTCTCAGGGGGAAAGGGTGAGGGGTGTACAGAGAGAGACTGGACAAAAATCAGACACCTATGGATGAGATCAATGGGAGGGAGGTAAGGGCAGAGGGAAGGGTGGCAGCTGGGTGGAGGGGTGCTATGGAGGGGAAAAAAGAGAAACAAATGTAATAATCTGAACAATAAAGATTTAATTAAAAAAAAAGAAAAAGAAACCTGTGGACTGCTTCTAAATCTTCCAGCTCACCAGCTTCTTTACAAAGAGTTTATCAGTAGATGAGCGGATAAAAAGACTGTGGTACGTTTGCACCAAGGAATACTACTCTGCCATTAAAAGGAAGGAAATCTTGCCTTTTGACAAACATAGATGGACCTAGGGAGTATCATGCTAAGTGAAATAAGCCAGTCAGAGAAAGACAAATATCATATGATTTCACTTATATGTGGAATCTAATGAAGAAAACAAACAAATAAAATAAGAACAGATTCATAGATACAGAAAACGTATCTGCCAGAGGTGACAGGGTTGGGAAGAGGCAGGAGCTAATAAAAAGGTGAAGGGATGAAGCAAGAAGACAAAACTTCCCACACACAATAGTATTGGAAAAAGGGAGTGGGGAAGGTATAAGAGGGTAAAGGGGGGATCAGTGACAGAAAGAGACTTTACTTGGGATGGTGAACACACAATACAATATAGAGATGATATAAGTTGTACACCTGAAACCTATATAATTTTATTAATCATTGTCACCCCATTCATTCAATACAATTTTTTAAAAAAGCTTGTGAAAAATGTGGTCCAATAAAACAAGGAAATACCCACGAAAGAGGAAAACGTGGTATACAGAACATAGAGATTCCAACATGAGCGAGGGGTGAAGGGAGCTCTAGGATGAGAGATGGGCGGTTGGATGCAGGAACTACCAGGGAGGTGTGAGGAGGAGGGCCTTAGGGGAAAGGTCCCAAGACTACAAAAGGAAATGACACATCGTCTTACCATGGGACAGACCATTTAAAGAAAAAGCTCCTCAGTACTCAGGACATCTAACGATACATTTAGAAAATAATTTTACATTTCAATTCATTAAAAGCTGTACAACAGATAAAAAGGAGGTAATTATTAATTCACTCTAGTGTGTGAAAGAAGCAGAAGTACAGTACCATGCACTATTAGCCCCGCAGCAAACCGTATTTATGTAGCCATACAAATGTAAATACTGATCAATGCTGTTGCTGACATGTATTCAGGGGAAGAGAGTTAAATCCTCATCTACCATAATTAGAGATTATTAATGTCTAAAATGAAAGACTCTGAGAAACAAAAAGATATGCATATTATAAAAGGAAAATCAGCTAAAAAGTTATGTGTTTGCCTTTGTGGCAGGGGGAAGAAGATGGGCTGCATGCTGATATGCTTTTCTTTCTTTTTTTTTTTTTTTGCATTACTTTGCTAACATATATTTTTTAAAGCAGAGCCAAAAATAATCAGTATAGCATTTTTCAGAAATAATGACATTTCTTGACTCATTCCAGTCAGTATCCATTACAAGGCACTGCCCTTGCTCATCACCGCGAGTGGCCTAGTCTGTGCCACTCCAGCACTGCTCCTTCCAGAAAGTTCCAGCACCCAGGAGAGGCTAGGACGGGAGCTGTGTGAGGCAAGTTACCTGGGTTCTCTTGGCCTTTTTTTTTTTTTTTTCTGTATCAGGATCCCAGTAAGAATCCCCTCCTATGAGGCTGTTGGAGGACTGAATAGATGATGCTTAGCAGCCTCTCTGGCTCAGGAGCTCTTACTAAAGGGGTCTTTGTTATTACCACCCTCCTCCTGTCCCAGGGTGAAAACTTGAATTAAGTCTGGAACTAGTAGGACCCAGAGCTTTGGTCTTCGGGTTCTGATTGGAGCGTGTGTGTTGGATACAGAGTTGTAGCCCCAGTAGCTTAGATGAAGAGGACTACCACGTCTGAGGCCCCAGAAGACAGTCCCCTCTCCCCCCATCCCATCCCACCCCAAAATGGGTTTCTATTATCTCTTGCTAGTGAGCAAATTTTACTTCCAAATTCTCCCACCGGGTATCTTACACATTCTCTCTGCTTGGAAATACTTCTCAGCAAACGGAAACTGACTGAACTTTCTGTAAAATGAAGTTCAGGTTATCTCTTTTGGAACCTCTATTTTCCCCTTGACATTCCAGATCAGAATTTCAAAAAGACCATAGTGGGGCCAAGTGGAAGTAGAAGCAGTAGGCTGCCAGGAACTTCCTTTGTGCCGATGTTCAAGGTCTGTGAAGAGCAATTCGGGAGGGTGAGGGCACAATTTCCCTGAGGCCAGAGGCTTCCTCACCCCGCGGGTGGGGAGTGGGGGAGGGAGGTGTGCGGTGGGGTTTAGTCTGGAGCCTATCTATAGGCAGCCCAGCTGCGCAGGGTGCGGTCCCCGCAAGCTACTCCCCACAGTCCTCTGCATTGTCTGCGGACTCTTCATCTGCCCTGGCTGCTGTCTGCAGGCTCTAGAGTCAGTGTAAGCCCCAGGCCCACAGGCTTGGGGGGCCAGGTGGGCGGGGCTTGCTGCTGTCTGCTCAGCCCCGCAGGCTGAGTTCTAAGGTCTGAAGGACAGACAGACAGGCTGATCCTTCTAAACTCAGCCCGGGTTGCCACAAAGCCCCAAACCACAGCCCTGTGTGATCCGTGTTTGGGTGTGGTAGCTACAGGCTATTTATTCATTCGCGTGTTTCACTGTGGCTTTCTGGTTGGCAATCTAGACTCTTACCCAGAGATTCCTGAAGGTTTCTAAGCACCCAGAGGGACCATTCGCAAGTTTTCCTTTTTTTGGGGGGGGGAGCTATTTAACCATCACTTGTCAATTGAAGACAGTTGTTTGTGGAAGTGGGCAGATTCTTACTGTCATAAAGTCATAGGTGACCACATAAACTGGATCCTCGAATCTTAAGTATGTGTGACACATCAGGCAGTATCACTACCCTCAGTGAATTATTTATTTTCTTTCTTTCTTTTTTTAAGCAGCCAGCAGGGACCCAGGGCTAATTAAGCAAGTCTGCTTCCTAACCAGGAAGCCATCATTCCAGCGAAAGAATCTCTCTGCAGTGACTTGCTGCTCTGGAGATCGGCCTGAGGTCCCACACAGGGGCGCCAGGTTGGAAGAGAAACACCAACCCCACGAGAAAGGTTGTGACAGTGCCTCTTCGTCAGAACCAGGTCTCCTGCTTTGGGGAGTGTCACCCTCTCAAACTCCTGGGAGAGGGGCTCTGGTCCTGTGCTCCCCGCAGCCTCGCACCCCCTCCAACCACAGAGCCTGAGCCCGAACACACCCCGGTGTTTCTGTTCATTCCCACTCAGCGAAGGAGTCACAGTGATGGGGAAGATAAATTAGAACTAAATGAGACTGAGGCTCAGCGTCCTGGAAGCATGACCGCCCGTGAGCATTCCTGGCAGTTTAATGTCTCCCTGGCCCAGGGTGCGGGTTGGGGGCCTCCCGCATCAGTAACCCGCAATCCGGCTAATCTGTGCACAGGACAGAAATTTGGACCTCCCGAGGCCTGACTAAGAAAGAGAGGAACTTCCTTCAAGCTATGTCCACCTCTAAGAAGAAGAAGAAGATAAAAAAAAATCACTTACACCACAGAATATGCTCAGGTTGTTAAAAAGCTCTTCCTTCACTCTTTCCCCTTGCTTACCCAGGAGAAATCCAAATTAGAAAACTTAAGATAAATCAACAGAGAAGAACAACAGATCAACTTGGGGCTAATATCAGTAGCAGGGAAGACCAATTAACACATTCCTGCATTGTGCTGTTTACACTCCTGTTCCTAAGGTTAATTATGCGATCAAGTAATAGCTTTCGCCTTGATTACAGGGCCCTCAGGAAATAAAAGTGGGTTTCCACTTTACAAGTGTGTTTGCATTTCGGTCCTGCATTGGTAGCAGGTACTGGGCTCAGCAAATATTGCCTTACACATAGTTATCATCAAAGGAGAGGGTCTTAATTTAAAGAGCTTAGAGAGTAGATGAGTCAACAGAAGCATAATTTGAACAAGTGCTCACACCCACCTATACATCCTCTCTCTCCCTGCTCTGGACCTCTGTTGACTCTTTTCAGGTGCTGTGGCAGGTCTTCTCCCACGATGTCCTATTGGCAAGAATCAGTAAAATTCGCTGCCTGGCCTTAAACCTATGAAAAGAAACAAAACCATCCCCTGCATTGCCAGGGGACATTCTCAGAAAGGTCATGGCCGCTTACACGTGTTGAGGGATTTTCTTAGGGCAGGCACCTCACATGAATTAGCTCAAAACATGTTCACGATAGAGGTAGATGCTGGCATTATCATCACCTCTCCTTTACAGGTGGGGAAAGAGGCGTAGGGAGGCTGAGAGTATGCATACCGCCCCAGCCCATAGCGGCCAGTCTGGCTCAGCAGTCTGGCTCCAAAGGCTGCACACTTAACCGCTGGGTGTGGTGCTTCTTTCTTCCCTTCGGGGCCTGACTTGGGTGCACAATGTTAGAAGGTGGGTTATTTTAACACATTGGAGAAGGACACCTAGAAAGGTATATTGTGCCATTTGTAAGCTTCAAGTGAGGCGCAAACTACCTCTGCTGCCTGCAATCACTTCTGAGCAGCCTGCCTCAAAGTAATGACACAGAATATACTTTGGTGCCCTGGGTGGGGTGGCTCCCTTGGGCATCATCCCATGCCCCGAAAGGTTGCAGGTTGGATTCCAGGCCAGGGCACATGGCCAAGTTTCAGGCTCAACTCCCTGTAAGGGACATGCAGGATGCAGCCAATAGATGTTTCCTCTCACATTGATGTTTCTCTGTCTCTCTTCCTCTCCCTTCCCCCCACCTCTCTAAAAAAATAAAATAAAAAATAAATCAATTAAAAATATTTTTTAAAAAATGTATTGGTGTCTTTGTAGGCTGTTGAACATGTCCCAGAGGTGTGACCAGACACCTGTGAGGCTGAGTCTTCCGTGCCCTGCTGGAGCTCTGGGCTGGTCCCGGTCTGGCACCCAGTGAGTGCTTATTGAGGGTGGGTCCAACTTATGGCAACACAGCCATGCCTGGATGGATGCCCACCTCAACTGGCAACATGGGTAAATGGAAAATGGGTTTGTGGCTTTAACCAGGACTCATCACAGACTTCTCCGGATGAAGGTCAATGTATCAAATTCATTTCATACCTTCCTCTTGACAAGAGTGCCAACTGAGAACGGGAGGCAGCAGGTGCAGCAGCTGCGTGTTCAGGCTGCAGAGGCTGGAAGGAATCAAGGCCAGGCTCTGCTGCTTTCAGCCAGGCCACCTCAGGTCCACTCCTCACCCTTCCTGCATGTCACTGGCCTCATCTGTAAAAGAGTATCTACCTCATAGGTTGTAATGAAGACAAAATCAGATAATCCAGGTAAAGGGACACCGGCCGCGTGTGGTCCTGGAACCAACGGCGGCAGCAGCCTCACCGGGGAGCTCCTGGGAGAGGCAGAATCTCAGGTCCCTCCAGACCTGCCCAATCAGAATGGTCGTTAGTCCTTCAGGCCCTGCACCTGAATGGTGCTTCCTCTCAAATGGCCCTTCTCACCGCACTGTGGGAAGTCATAGAAAAGTGAATTGCGGCATCAGCATTAGCCCTGAGATCAGTGGCCATCGAAGTGCCTAACCTGGTAAAATACTATAAACACAGACACTTGAGAAATGGAGCCGGAGCTGCCATCCCAGAGGAACTGCCGCACCTTCGTCTGTGGACTGTGAAAACAGGTCAAAATAACCTTTGGGCTGGGGCTAACGCAACATTGTGCCCCAAAGATCTGTTTGCAAAGAGAGCAAGAAAGCAGTTATAAATGATCCCTGCTGGACTGGAAATTGAAAACACTGCGTGGGATTAGCATCACTATGCTAGCTTATCTGCACCAACAGACGCCTTCCTTCTATTGATGTAACTGTGCCCCTTCCCTTCTCATAAATACCTAATCCGAGCACTCTCAGGGCTTCTGCCTGAATCAGTGCGTTCTGAAGACCTACTCTTTTTTTTTTTAATAATCCTCACCTGAGGACATGTTTTTATTGATTTTAGACAGAGAGGAAGAGAGAAGAAGGGAAGGAAGGAGGGAGGGAGGGAGGAAAGGAGAGAGAGAGAGAGAGAGAGAGAGAGAGAGAGAGAGAGAGAGAAACATTGATCTGCTGCCTCCTCCCAGGGATCAACCTGCAACCTGGTCTGTGCCCTCACCAGCACTGACCTATGACCCTTTGGTGCATGGGGTAACGCTCCAGCCACCTGAGCCACACTGCCTAGGGCCCAAACAGCTATTCTCATTGAGCTCAAATACTAGTAAATGCGTGTTGCCTCTCACCTTGAAAGGCCCTGAAGTTTTAGGTTAACCTCAGCACCACCCTTCCAGGAGTGACGTGTTATACACAGGGAGAGGCCCTGGAAATGCGGACCAGGCCCAGGTGGACTCCCCGCCCCTGTCTCCCCTGTCCCTCCTTCTCTGAATCCTCAAGAGAGGCAGGGAGAGCCCCTGAAGAAAGCAAGAGCCCTTCCGGGGGGGAACCAAAGTTGGGACAACAACCACCACAAAATGTGTGGCTTTTGCAACAGGCCGTGATAGGACCTGGCAAGGCACGCCTGGTCCCGGCACTAAGAGCCTTTAAAAGTTATTATGACTACTTTTAGCACAGCCCAAGTCTGCTGTGGCGTTTGAACTAAGTGTACAGTTTCAGCTCAGCAGTGACTGGCCGGGGGTAAGAGCCCTCTCCCTCGGAGGTCTGCGCGGCAGGCAGGCAGGCAGGCAGAGGCTGCGTGTTGGCAGAGAGGGGTGACTGTCTGAGGGTTCCGTCTCCCGGGGGCACTTCGACATTTTACAGCGAGACAGGGTGGGCATGAAGCCGTAAACAAGCCAAGGACATAAAGGAAGACGTGGGGCGTGCCTGGAAGCCTCGTTCCACCGTTAGGTGAGGTCGCGCAGGTCAGCTCAGGCCCGCGCACAAAGGAAGGGTGTGCGGCCCGGGGGCGGCTGCGAGGACGTGTCTTCCCGCGCTGTTTGCAAGGAGGCGAAGCCGGCGCCTGCGGACCGCGTGCAGTCCAGCTTTAACTCCCCGCGGGCTTTCCCGGCCCGGGGTCTGCGGAGGCCCCGCGTGGCTCCACGAGCAGAGCTTTGGCCGGCCCACCTCCGACTGCGCGCACCGAGCCTCCAGCATCACTGACGGTGCCCGCCTGCCCGCCAGCCGCCCTCGGGAAGGCGGTTCCCGGGGCTCCTGCTGCTGCGCCCCGGCCTCCTCCCGGCCTGGGTTCCGGGAGGCGATCCCAAGGAATGAACCCCAGGGCCCCCGCCCCGCCCCGCCCCGCCTAAAGCTTGCCTGCCCAGCAGCTGAGCCACAAGTCCGGGAGGGAGCCCCTCGGTGCCCGCCCGCTTCCAGGAGGCTCTGGCAGCCAGGACCCCAAGGCGGAGGCCTGGGCGGGAATGGAGGCGCTGGTGCTTCCGGAAAGTGGGGAAGCACTCACAGGAGAGAAGGACCCCAAGGAGAGAAGGCGATCCTGGTCCCCCACGTCCTCTTCCCCCCCATGTCCTCTCCCCACCCCACTAGAGTCCAGGGCCCTGGAAATGTCCTAGAGCCCTGGGTGTGGGAGCGCAGCCATGAGGGAGCCAGGAGGGGTGCGGCGCCAACCAGCCCTGGAATGACCCCCCTCTCCCCACCCCCGCCCCCATGCCCCCCCACCACGTGTACCCTGACCCGAGGACAGCAGTGTCGCCCCGGGACACTCGCCCACGGAGGGAGCAGGCCTGACGCCAGGCTCTGCCCCCGCCCCCTGTGCGGCTGCTGGTGCGCCCTGGCCCGGAAAGCGGGTCCAGGCCCCTGGGAAGCGGCCCTTCCCGAGTCCGCGCCGCCAGGCCAGGCCCCTCCCGCAGGCACCGCGGAGTGGCCTCTGCCTGCGGAGTGTGTGCTTCGTGAGGGGCACAGCCAGCGTTCCCAGTGGCTCTGGAGCATTTCGGAAGCATTGTGGAACCAGGCGAGGAAGGAGGAGAGGGAATAAGCAGGGACGTGGAGGAAACGCCAACACCCTTCTCCCCCCTCTTCCCCCCCAGCAGCGATCCTCGCCGGGAATAGCAGCACCCAGCACCCGGCTGCTTCCGGGGCTGGGTCTGTCCCCACGGGCTCATCACCAGCCCATCGTCCCCAAAGGCCCTTCTCGCGGGGCGGCGGGTGAGGCACTCAGAGGGCTGTCCTGGGCATCAGCCGGGTAGCTGACATGAAATATTATGTAAAAGAACCCGCCCGCTGCCCTGGAGTCAGCACAGCAGCACCAGGATGCCTGGGAGAAGCTGGCCTGGCAGGAGGACCCCCCCAGAGAGGGCCAGGGAGGCCCCCGGAGAGACAGAGTGTGAGCTGCAGCCCGGCAATGGGATAGGTGGGCCTTGGCCATACAGACACCACTGTCCTGGGATTTCCAGGGCCATTCTGATTCTTGTCAGTAAAGTTGTACCGGCGTTTCTGCTCTAACATCTTATGTGCATGGCTAAACACCCCGAGCTCCACAGAACGGCCTGCTAAAAAGTAACAGGGCTTCTGGGGAAGATAGAGCCGTGCAGTCCATAAAAATCCGTGCAATTTAGTAACCAGAGCACTAGCAGGAGCTGCCACAGCCCTCATAAAACCCGAGCCTGCTTATGTCTGTCTTGGCATGTGCACTGGGCATCACCTGCTGTGAATTTTTTTAAACCTCAGGCCATCCTCCCTCCTCCCTCCCCTGGGGCCTCACTTTCTGCTTCTAAAGGCAGGTCCTGGAGGGTGTTCACTCCCACTGGAGATAAGTTCCATCCTAAGGAACAGTCGGTTTCAAGGTGTGTTTTTAAATTTGGAGGAAACATAATCAAGCTTCCAGGTCTAATTTAGTTTATTGCTAATTTAGTGAAGGTAGAGGAACATCTTAAATGGCACCATGACCCTACAATTGACAAAATCCATTGTAGACCTGGTGTGAACAAACCAATTATAAATATGCTTTATAAAAAAAAAAAAACAGGGAAAATTAAGCCCTGACTTGTAAAAGGTGATATTCAGGCATCAGTGTTCATTTTGTTGGTTAGGATAATGATATTGTGATTACGTTTTTAAGATCTTTACCTGTTATCCATAAAGACAAAAACAAATATGACACAGCTATGTCAACAATGTTAAAAGTTGTGAAATCTAGTGATAAGTATGTGAGGTTTATGGTATTCTCTCTACATTTATTTTTATTTGTTTGTTTGTTTGTTTACTTATTTATTTATTGCAATAAAACAATGGGATCTGCCCTAGCTGGTTTGGCTCATGGATAGAGCGTTGACCTGTGGACTGAAGGATGCCAGGTTCGATTCCAGTCAAGGGCACATGCCCAGGTTGTGGCCTCAATCATCAGTGGGGGACCTGTAGGAGGCAGCTGATGAATGATGTTTCTGTCTCTCTCTCCCTCTCTCTTCCTCTCTGAAATCAGTAAAAATATATTTTTTAAAAAATTACTATACTGCCAGGAAGTAAGGAAGGACAAAAAAAAAAAAAAAGAGTGGAAAACAAAACACTCAAAATTCTGAGAACAGGACAAGTGTATGAGTTCCCAATGGCCAAAGTTGGAACAATTGAGAATAGAAAGAAAGAAAAAGTACTTTAGAAAGCATAAAATAAAAATTCACAATAATATTAAATGGTTGAGTGCATAAAAAAGTGGGGAGAAAAGACAACTGTTCTGTGCAGAGAATTCTAAATTATTTATGGGGTTCTGTCTACTCTGCTCTCAAGGAGGTGGAGTGTAACTCCCACTCCCTAGTGTGGGCTGTGCACAGTGACTTCCTTCCCAAGAGTAGCAAAGGAGGGGAAAGGAGTCACCTTATAAGTGAAGAAATCAGCGAATATTAAACTCAGCCTGGCGGTGATCAAGGTCAAGGTCAACCGGGGTAAGTCATGTTGATACTATGTACCCTTGATAAATGATAAAAATGGCACTTTACCTCTGTGACCTTCCTCAAAAACCCTGTAACCACAGCCTAATTATGAGAAAAACATCAGACAAATCCCAATAGAGGGACAGTCTACAAAATACCTGCCCGGTACTCTTTAAAACTGTCAAGGTCATCAAAAACAAGAAAGTCTGAGAAACTGTCACAGCCAAGGGGAGCCGTAGGAGACTGGACGACTGAATGAAAAGCAGTGTCTCAGGAGGATGCCCGAACAGAGAAAGGACATTAGGTAAGGACAACTGAATAAAGGATAGACTCCAGTTAACAGTCATGTATCTACATTGGTTCATTAATTGTGACAAATGTAGCATAGTAATATAAGATGTTCCCAGGAGAGGAAACCGGGGATGGGGTGTGTGGGAACTCTCTGTACCATCTTCACAATTTTTTTGTAAATCTGAAACTGTTCTAAAATATAAAGTTTATTTTAAAAATAGGAGCAGATGCATTACCAAGATATAATTGCCCCCTCAATCATCTTTTGATTTTAAAAAATGTTCCAGCACTCTGCCAGCTGAAAGATTTCAGATCAGTGGACCAGATGAAGTGGGATGGGGCTGAACTCATCTCTCTTCTCTTGATTTTATTAATATATTTTTACTGATTTCAGAGAGGAAGGGAGAGGGAGAGAGAGAGATAGAAACATCAATAATGAGAGAAAATCATTGATTGGCTCCCTCCCTACTGGGGATCGAGCCCATAACCAGGGCCTGTGTCCTGATTGGGGATTGAACCCTGACCTCCTAGTTAATAGGTCAAAGCTCAACCACTGACCCACACCGGCCAGGCCATTTTCACTTTTTGAATTGTGTCCTTTGAAGCACTGAGGGTTGAAATTTTGATGGGGTCCAAATATGTCTTGTTATTGTTATTTTATTTCTTGAGCTATTATTGTCTTGTATCTAAGAAACCATTGCTTAACCCAAGGTCATGAAGATTTACAACATATGTGTTCTACTGGGAGTTTTATAGTTTTAGTTCTTACATTGAGGGCTATAAGCCATCCTAATTTTTATGTATGGTCTGAGGTAAGGCTCCAACTACATTCTTTTGTGTGTGGATAGCTAGTTCCTCAGCATCATTTGTTGAAAGGACTGTTCCTTCCCCATTGAATTACCTTGCCACCCTTGTTGATGTAAATATAAGGATTTATTTCTACTTCCTTGTGTGTTTGTTTTTTAATAACCATTTTATTTTCTTGTTACAAAAGAGATATTTGTTCATGGCAGAAGTTTTGGGAAATTCAACAAAGAACAAAAGATGCTATATCAAAACCTTCTGTAATATCATCTAGACTAGAGCAAGCTCGGTTTTGGAAATCTAGTTTCACAAAATTGTTGAAATATTTTTCTTACAGATCAAAAACCTGTGGCTAGGGGTGGGTGTTCTGTATATCCTGAAAGCTGCATGGGTGGTCCTGATGTGACTGCAGCCAGGGCAGAGACCCACACCGAGAGCGGCCGGCTTGGCCTGTGCTCAAGATGAGCTGCCGGGTGAGAGTTGTGCAGCATCCTGAGAAGGAGGCTCACACAGGACAGCATCCCTGAAGCCTAACTGTCAGGGTCGTCAGGGCAGGCTGCCTGCTGCCTGCCCTCCCCTGCCCTCCCCCTCCCACTGCTGCCTCTGTTGGAGAAGCATGCCCTGCTGCTCCTACCTGGTGACCCACCCGCCTCGGGGCCAGCCTCCCTCTGTCTATGCAGCTGCTGCATCTGCTTAGCTGTTCTGAGTTCTCCTAGTGTCTCTTTTTCTATGTCTCAAATTCACAACCCTCAAGGGAAGGTCTGATGGTGTCAATGATTCACAATTCAACACGGAGCAACATGGGGTCCTCAGCACAGGTCACTGGAGGTGACCATACCATTTATCATTAAAGGTGGGATCCTTTTGAGAGCGGGTGTGAGTGCTGATGGTAATTATACTGCAATTTATACCTGGAGTAACAGGTGTACGCTGAGACTGTCTGGGCAGACTCGGGTGTGAGCTCACCCTGCTTATAGGCACTGATCTCCCTTACAGTTACTCTAGCGTTTTCCAAAGTAAAATTATATCTTATCCTCCCTCTTCCCACCTCTTTTCTGGTGGTTTATAGTGCACATTAGCATATTAAAGGCTGGGAGGAAATCTGAGTAACTATATTTCATTTAACATTTTCCATGTTTATTTGACTTTCCTTTATGTAATATGTGTTCCTTTCCAGCATGGATTTCTTCTTTCACCTCTCATAACTGAGCTCTAGCCAGTTTGTGCATTTCCTCCCCTCCCCGTCCCGTCCCTCTCATCCCATCCCCTCCCCTCCCCTCCCCTCCCCTCTCATCCCATCCCATTCCATCCCCTCAAACTCAGGGGCAGATCAGGGTCATGTGAAGGAATTCGGGCAACCAAGAGCATTGATCCCAGAACTTGCACAGAAGCTACCAGGCATGCCCTCTTTCCTCCTCTGAAAGGCCATTGCAGCTGCAAAGGGAAAAGAAGCCCAACGCTGCCAGTAGCTCACTGGAGGGCGGAGGAGAAAGCCTCAGCACCGACTCCATCCCAGGGGCAACGAAAGGGAGCCTTTGCCAGCAGCTTCCTCGCAGAGATGAAAACGTGGCCTTTATCCCGTCCACGACCAACTCAGAGGCCACGCATAAGGAAAAACGGGGGAGAGAGAACTCCTCCGGAAAGGAAGGGGACCCTGGGTGATGTTGTATCTCAACTGAATCCTTTGAGTTATTTGCCAATTAAATACCTTTTGTTTCCAAGTCTGTCTGCTTTGGGTTCTCTCTCACTTACTATTTTTGAAAAGGCTGCCAAGGGAAAAGCCCTCTAGACCAGGGTAGTGGGGGCAGGAGGAGGTGTATCACTGGTCACAAATGCAAGTGGCTGTCGACCCACAGCAGCTTAGGCCAGGGCTGTGGCAATGGCAGGCTGGGTGTACAAGTCAGTGTTTTAATTCGCCATTTAGCACAAACAACTTCCTATGGCATCAAATGTATTTCTGCAACATGGCTTCTAGTCGCTGCCAAGTACTCCATTGCATGCAGTTATTATCCACTTACTTAATCAACCCCTACTTTTTCCTTTAAAAATAATGTAAACAATGCTTTGATGAACATCTTGTGCATAACTGTTTGTGCCCATCTCTGATGATTTCCTTATGATGAATTCCACAAGCAGTGGAATCGCTAGGTCAAGTGGTACCATGTGGTCCTAAAGGTTTCTACACTTCTTGCCAAATCTCCCCCCAGCAAGGAGGCCTCCGTGTGTACTTTCAACAATGGCAAACAAGGAGTGTATCCTGCGTTCCACATGTGATCGATTCAAAATCTTTTCCAACAGAGTAGCAAATGAGATCTCGCCGTTCTAATTGCCTGCATTTTATTGTTAATTGGCCATCATTGACTTAGGTTATTTCTAGTCCAAGAATCCAAGAAAGAGCCACAGAGAATGTTGACAACAAATGTATGGGGATGAGGATCCCCAGCGTGAGGTCCACAGGGCAGCGAGAGGCAACTGTGAGCTGAGAAGGTGACTTGGATTACGTGTCATCCCCCAGAGCTCTTGGGGCAAAAGGCAAGAGCTGAGCCACGCAGTTGACAAGAAGAGGGCAGGACACAGAAGAAGGGGAGATGCCATAGGACCCAAGAGCATCAGCTATAATTCCTCCTTAGCAAGAGACATGGAGAGGAAAGAAGGAAAGGAAGGGAGAGAGAGAGAGAGAGAGAGAGAGAGAGAGAAAGAAAAGAATTCAGGTCCTTTTCAGAGGAGATGAGGCCATAGCTCCATCAGCAAAGGCCCAAACACCCAGCGACTGGTGTTTCAGAGATGTTCCTGGAGGAGGTGAGGGCCCTGTGGCACCAGGGTGGCTGTGGGCCAGAGGGCACCTCTAATCAGTCCTACCCCTGCCTCCCCTAAATGGATCATGCAGTGTCTTCCTCTTCTCTCTCTTGAATTAAATGACAGTTCTCTTTTTCCTTTTCTGTCCAAGGAGTGGGTCTCACAGGCACCTGCCAACCCATTTCTCCCGGACTTCTCTGCCCTGGTCTGTAGTCCCTCGTTTACAACTTGAACTCTTCTCTCAGTCTCCTGCACAAACACTACCTCCCAAAGGGACCTAAGATTGATTTTTAAAATACATACTTCCCTCCTCTCCCCCTCCCCCCGACTGCAAAATACCCACAGGAGCAAAGAATAAATAAAACTGGCACATAATTCTACCACCAAAGAGAATGACTATTAATATGACATTCCACGTATCTGGTAGCTTTTTTGGGAATAGACAAATATCTAATCTTTTTAAAATCTGATTTTTAAAGGACCCTTCTTCCCACATCCTCCATTCCCCAGCCTTTACCTTCTTGTTCTAAATACCATGCGTGCCACAGACTTCTGAGCTTACTGGAGAGACAGAGAGCAACATTAGTGCCTTAGAAATTGTCTGTGATAAACATGAAAGAAATCGCTACCTTGACATTCGTTTCAAAGATTTTCTTTTTGTACAGATCTGACCTGTCGGATGGCCCTGCTTCCTTAGCTTCCAGGAGGTTATTGTTTCTTTAAGAATCATAAGTGGAAAATAAGATCTGAGTTGGGTAGTGCCAGAGGCTGGGCAATGGCTGGGAGGACAAGATGCCACCAGGAGCAGACAGCAAGGGGACCAAATGCAGGGTCTCCCCTCCGCGGGGCAAGCAGGGAGGTTTCCATACGGGCTCCGGAAACTTCTCTCAGGACCTGGCACAGCCTAGAGTCCCAGAGGCAGCAACTTGTTCTGGTAATGTTTTTGATGCCTCCTGCTCGGGCCACCTGGGTGCCAGAGGTGCTGCTGGTGATGCCCTCAGGACAGATAAGGGGTTCCCAGGTTTAGGAGCTTCTAGAGAGCTGCCATAGACTAGGCCACCCCCATCCTGGCCCTTTGTGGCTCAGAGTCCTGCCAATAGGTATTTTCTACTCAGTAGCACATGCCCTGTATCTAACTTGGTCATTTAAAGCTAAAGAATTTTCTTGGGTGGAGAGGGGTTGGAATTGCAGGGGGTTCTGCAGCTACTTTTGGCTCATCTCACTGGGTGAGATTTCTTTGAAAAGGATAGTGAATAAAGTTGTTATCCTTGACTCCGATGCTTCACAGGTCCCTGAGCCTGCTGCCAGAACACTTGAGAGCAGTGGTTCTCAAAGTGCGGTCCCAAGCAACAGCCACTTGTCAGAAATGCCAAGCAGGGCTTCTCCGCAGACCCACTGAGGGAAAAGCAGACCGTGGCGGTGGGCCCAGAGCCTGAGACGTGGCTCTGAAAGCAAAAGCGTTCTCGTGGGGCTTTGTTTTGGGGAGACTTGGGAGGAAGACCTCGCTCACACCTCCTTTCCCAGGGCCCCAAAGGGCATCTTCAGAATACAGAGGTCCCCCCCTTCGGCCGTGCTTTCTGGAGGTTTCAGTTACCCTTGGTCAACCGCTGCACGACAATGTTAAATGGAAAATTCCAGAAATAAACAATTCATACGTTTTCAATTGCCTGCCGTTCTGAGTAGCGTGACGACCACTCATGCCACCCAGCTGGGGACGTGAACCACCCCTTGTCCAGCGTCTCCGCTGCAGATGCTTTTGCCCAGGAGTCACGCAGTAGCCACTGTGGTGGTCAGATGGGCTGCCATGGCATCGCAGTGCCTGTGTTCAAGTCGCCCTCACTTTCCTTAATAATGTCTTCAAAGGCACTCATGGAACTTACATTACCGTATATTCCTGTTGTTGTTCCATTTGATCTTTAGTTATTGTAGTTAACCTCTCATTGTGCCTACTTTACAAATTAACCTTTATCATAGGGATGTACACATAGAAAGAAACATAGTTACACAGGGTTTGGTACGCTCCACAGTTTCAGGTACACTGGGAGTCTTGGACCATATACCCCGCAGATAAGGGGGGACTGCTGTGCAATGCCCAGAGCAAGTGGCGGCTTTCATGGGCTCATCTTTGTAAAACTAACGCATCCTTCCCCTGGCTCTTGCTTCTGTCTCCCTTGCTCCCAGCCCCCACCCTCACCTTCATCCCTCTCTTCTGGCCTTAACATTTGCTTTTCTTGCCCCTGAATATCCTCCCCTTAAGAATGCCACCTAATGGAGACCTGCTAACCCTCCACAGGGCTGACCCTGATTCTCCTCAGCGGGAAGGATCGCTCCCTTTGCTAAATGCCTGCGGCCTTCCCTCTGAACTGTTTCAAAACTCTCAGAGCACAAGGAGAGCAAGATCTGGGCTGGAGTCACCTTTGTCACCCCCACAGCTGTGCCTGTGAGGAAGGATTGAATGCAGAAGCAGTGAGTAAAGGATGATGGTGCAGGGGGCTGGGGAGGACTCTGAGGGAAGGAGAACAAAAGGCAGCAGAAATAAATCAGCATCTAAATGATGATGTGATGGATCAAGACAAATTGGCCCCCTAGTTTCCAGTTTAAAGATTGATTATCACATTAATGTTGAATTTTATGTAAATGACCCTATTTCTTCACAGTGGGCATTCGATAAAATATCCCTATGGAAAAGAATATTGGGATAAAAGAACAAGGCTCAATGAAGATGGGGATCCTCAAGGTAAAACCAACTGTACCCATAAAAAGCAACTCTTTATGACTTATCTCCATAGTCTCAAAGACATTCATCTCTACTTTTCTCATATATATATATACACACACACACACACATACATACATACATACATACATACATACATATATACACATTTAGAGAGGAAGGGGAAGGGAGAGGGAGAGATAGAAACACCAATGAACAGAGAATCATTGATTGGGTGCCTCCTGCTCATTCCCCACTGGGAATCGAGCTCATAATCCAGGCATTTGCCCTTGGCCAGAATCGAATCCTGGACCCTTCAGTCCACAGGCTGATGCTCTGTTCACTGAGACAAGCCAGCTAGGGCCATCCCTATTTTTCTTTTTGCTACCTGTACGGGTTGCTCCTTTGTCTGTTTAACAGTGAGCCCTTCAATTTTCAATTTTTGACCACTTGACCATGCCCCATTCAGCGAGGTTCATCCTTATTCTCCCAGCCTTCCCTGACAATTTCATCTTCTTTCAGGAATATAACCTCTGAATCTCTCAAGTCTAGAATGACCATCCTTTTCTAGCCTCTGCCTCACCCCCGTAGTGGTGCCCGTCCACTGAACTTAGTTCAGCATCCAGAACATTTTGCAGAGACTGCTGGAGGGAGGGGAGACCTCTGAGAGCTGAATCACCCCTTGCTCTACCAACGTGGGAACCTATGGTCCTTCCTGTCCTAGCCCAAGGTGCCATTGATCTTAGGACTGTGAACACAGCACATTCAAATTCTAGCGCCTGTTTCCACCAGAGCAAGTAGGGTCAGGACCGGCTGTGTGTTCAGATGCGCGTGTGCCTCCGTGTGATGCCTGGGGGTCCATGGGGGTAGTGTGGAGCCAGCCTGGGTTGGATGCTTCCGTGGCATATGCCAGCTGTGTGACAGTGACTTGCAGCTTTCCCTCCTTTGGCTCAGTGTCCCTCCCCTGGGAAATCCCTACCTCATAGGGTAGTTGTGAATATTAAAGAAGAAAGATAAAGAGAGAGCTTGGCACAATGTCTAACACATCCTAGTCCATTTCACAAGGCTGGGCTTCCTCTCTATCACCTGTATATGCCACCTCATAGAGATCACCCTGATGGCCACACTCCTTCACTTGTAACAATCTGAGAGCAGAGACTAAGTCTTCTAGTTCTAGCTTCACTCTCTATAAATTTTTGCTGAGTGAATGAATGAATGAGTGGAAAAATGACTCTGCCCTCCCACCACTCCTATCTCCACATTTGCTCCTAATCCTGCTGGGTCACCACTTGGTCTGGCCCTCACCTGTCCCTGGGGCTCTGGTTCCTTCTCTCTTCTTTCCTGGTTGCCCACTGCACCTCTTAGCCTCGCACCTGGACCTGCAGGTCCCTCCCTTCCCAGGAACAGTGGGAGCCAAGGCAGATGGGGCTGAGGCTCAGTGATGGCAGAGGATCGATAAACTCCCTCTGGAAGGAAAAAGTCCCAGGAGTGGGATCAAGCTGCACTGTTATGTCAGTAACCCAGGGCTTTTCTTTCTCCAATCTGATTCCACACAGAAGCAAAAACTTTTGTGAATGTCCTTTGATTTTAAACATTATCAATCAATGTGCATTTAAGAGCACCAGATATGTGTTTAGCATTTTACTACATGTAGAAGCTAAGAAAGGACTGTATTGTTCTGAATGTCAAGTAGGTTTTCTTTGCAATGATCAAATAAAGCATGCTTTCCTGCTTTCTGCTTTCCTGCTTTCTGCTTTCCTGATGATCCAGTCCCTTGTGCACTAAACCTCACCTCCAGGAAGGAGCTGGGGGTAGGAGGGTGTGTGTGTGTCAAAGGGCATTGAGATGGGAGGGTATGATCATGGCGTGCATTATTTTAATCATTGTTAGAAACAGTTTCATAGCAACTCAAGTCAATAAACACGATGTAGTATTTTGGTCAGAAATAAACATATAGATATCAATTAAATCTAATATTTAAACAGTTATCAATTGATGTTTAACTCTGGTTTCCTTTTTCAATTTTAAGAAAAATATTTCCCTCCTTCCATGTTGCTTATGCCCAATTCCAGGCCTTTCAGCTTCCAGTGTGTGAGCTGATGCAAGGAACAGAGAGTCTGGGTGGCCCCTCACAGGCTGCCAGGAGAGGCTGCAGGTGGGAAGTAAGAAGAGAGGAACTTCCAGGAGCACAGGCCCACCACAGAGCCAGGCCTCGCAGACACTGGAATGGAGCCCAGGAAATGGCGTGTCCAGGAAAGCTCCAGAACTGGGCTCTCTCACCGCCCACCTCAGCAGACATGTTATGTCCTCTGCCATCACTGAGCCTTGGCCCACGCTACCTCAGCTTCTACTTTTCCAATGACCTTCTCACCCCAGCATCACCCTGGCCAGAGAATGCATTGAAGAGGAGTTCATTGGAAATCTGCGTAAGTTGTGTGACTTCTGTTTGCTTGTAACTAAGGGTCTTCCTTGGCACCCCTTAACTCCTGCTATCTGATGTGCAGATGAGTCTTTGCTGCTTCTGGTTCCATTAATCAACTGGAGAATCCCACCCGCCCCCCTACCCTTACCAATTCAGTCCTTAGAAAGAGAGAATCAAATTTGGGTAGTAGATCACCATTGTCTCTGTTAGGGAGAAGTGTTGCTCCATGCCAACTCAGAGGTCGCCGGCTGACATGGATTAGCCTTCCTCAGGCCAGTGTCCGCTCACCAGCTAATGGAGGACAGAGGGCAATGAGCCCCATCTGTTATCTCCCTAAGCCCTTGGTTGGCAAACTCATTAGTCAACAGAGCCAAATATCAATAGTATAATGATTGAAATTTCTTTTGAGAGCCAAATTTTTTAAACTTAAACTCCTTCTAACGCCACCTCTCCCAGGCCGTGGTATTTTGTGGAAAAGCCACATTCAAGGGGCCAAAGAGCCACATGTGGCTCGTGAAACGCAGTTTGCCGACCACGGCCCTAAGCACAGCGCCATGATGCTGAGCACATGTCAGGATTCCTGGCCTTCCACCAAAATGCTTGCAGCTCCTCCCCTGCTGTCTGGGATGGTGAGTTCCATTCTGCAGGGTCCAGGGTCTTTTTGTTCACAGTGGTCTGCTCAGTATGTAGCACCAGCCAGTTGGGTCCCTTTGACTTGAATATGTTTTGGAATGCTGAATGTCACTGGAATGCTTTCTTTGCCTGGCTAAATCCTACTCAGTCAAGACCCAAATAAGTAAAGTAACTTCCATGATGCCTGCATCATGCTGGGTTACTTAATCCTCCCTGGGTGATTTAAAGCTTCTCTGGGTGTGCCACAATCACAGCGTTTTCCGTTCATCCTGTTTATTTAATAGCTATGTGAATAGTTTTCATTCGCAATGGCCCAAACTCTTTGGAATAGCTTCTCCACACTCTGAGAGGTCCCCTTGGTACAAATCTCCAATTCCCATCAAGGAATGTCCATGGTTCCCATCCCTTTGTGCTATGGCACAGACACTGATTCACCTTCTGCCAGCTGGGCAGGGCTCTCACATAGGACTTGGGTTCAGATCTCCGTTTCACGGGGGTTGTGGGTGGGGGCAAGCAGAATGTGGGCCATTCATTCTGCTGCTTGATAATGGCAGGTGTGGTGTAGTTGCAGAGGTGCTAGTGGCAGTGATGGCTTACTATCTTGGAGGTTCTTGCCCATGGCAATGACATTTGTATTGCAATGGCCACCTATTTTGGTGGAGTTCTGGAAGTTCATCATAGAGTCTTTTTCTTCCCAATGATTTTGTGAAATATTTATAAGCCTTAATTAATTTCTTTCTGTTTAAAACTAGCTAGAGTCAGTCATATTGTCTGCAACCAAGAACTTTGACCCATACCTGCCTTTATCCTACCAGACTGAATCTCAGGAAGACAGGAACCATCCATGTTTCATGTTATATCTCTAGCTCTTAGATCGTATATAGCACATAATAGTCTCTCAATAAATGTTTATAGAAGGTATAGAGTAGTGCATTAGTCACCTCTATTGCTTATGGAAGATTTGGGTTAGTGTATTAGTCAACTATAGTGTTATGGAAGATACGAAACAGTGCATTATTACTCATCTATATTTGCTTACAATTCTTTCTTTGTTGAAGACAAACTTTTCTTCTGAGAAATCTTACACTTGTCTGCTTATACAGATTATTATCCATTCCAGCAACTGGGCTGGGCACTGTGCACATAAAGGTGAGTAAGATATAGTCCTCATCTCCCTCTCAAACCAGTAGGAGATCCACCGCTCACAATGTAAACATGATGTGTGGCCCATGCTTGGAGTGAGAAAGAAAGAAAGTGAGGCGATACTGGGCCATCCTAAGATGAACTATGATCAAATGCCAAAATTATTATTGATGGTATTTCTAAAGGATTCCCCATTTAGCCAGCATCCATTCTTGATTCTTTGTAGTGATGGTGAGGAAATCAGCTTGGACCATCTTCAAGATGCTGATCAACCAAATGACATTAAATGGGGCTTTGGAATTTTTTTTTTTTTGAAATGGCAGAATCTCATATTCTAGGAATTTATTTCCAACAACATGATGAGGCAGAACTGGAAAGACCTAATTCCATTGGATCTGGGAATTCATCTGGTTTCTCTAGCCTGTCCCTCTATTTAAATCTCTCCCCTCACAGTCTCAGTGCTGGGAATGGACTCTTCATTCATGAGATTATTGCAAACATCACCCGGAAGAAGGATGCCCTTTTGAAAACTTTCTGTAAGTTGGAAATACCATTAAGTGCTTCATTTCCTCAGGGTGCCCTGTCGGGATACAGGGCTTACAATCGGAGTGGCATGCAGTTGAGGTGACAATGAAGGAGAGAGGAAATTGTAGCTCAAAAGCCGAAAAGAGATAGCTTAATCTGCTGACAAAGCTAGGGTGTTTTTACAGGTCTCTATTTTCTCTCTTGCCTTGTGAAAACATATTTTTCTTTAGCTCTCCTGGAATCCCTCGTTCCCTCAAATAATAGCATTCTTGGCATTCACTTCTTGTCAGGCACGGGGTGAAAAGCCTTCCCTGCCGTATCTCATTTAATCCTCACGTGAACCTTCTTTGGTATGTCCCCTAAGTCTGATGTTACTACTCAGAGGCATTAAGGAAGGAAACGAGGGGAAGGTCACAAGCATGGATTCAAACTCTGCTTGTTCTGGCTGCAAAAACTGTGCATTCACTACTATTCTACAGTTACCCAAGGCCAAGGAACCAAAGTGTTGGTTCCAGAAACGTCCTTCTGGTTTGGTCAGCCCTTGGAGGTACCCAAAAACCTTTTGCATCTTTACTCTCCTTCAAAATAGGGTTCCTTCTGATTATTTTTTAGGGCTAAACCCCAAAATGTAAAAGTCTACCTATTTTTACTAAACTTATTCCATAGTAGAAAATAACATTATCCCTACATATGGCTGGTCTTAGGAAGCGTGTGCAAGTGTGTGTGTGTGTGTGTGTGTGTGTGTGTGTGTGTGGCTAGAAGATAGAGTTAGGAGTTTGCAAAATAACATCTCAGGTATTTATAGTGTTGTTGGTTTACAAAGGGATCACAAATCTCATATCTATTAATCTTTACCACCAAGCTTGGAAATAGGTATCAATATGATATTGTACATGTGAGAAAACTAAGACTAAAAAGGACAAGCAACACACATGTCATGATTACACAGCAACAAGAACCAGAGCCCAGCTGAGCACAGTCTTCCTCCGATCTGGGGCCCTGCATGGCCACTAAGAAGAACAATAGAGGGGAGAGACCCCACTGAACTGACTGACCATTGAAACAGGGCTCGGAAAGCTCAACTGTAATTTCCCACAGAAGGATGTCTTCCGAGCAGGCCACAATTAACTTTCCAGTGGCATAAACGTTCCTTACAGTAAATTTCAAAATCACAATAGCAGCCAAGTCGCTGCCCTTTAGATCAAGCAGAAGAATGAAGGGTAATTTCACAATTTAGACCTCTCTTTTTACACTTTTTTGAGTAGCTTCCTGAGAGGATCTATGCATTTGGGGGCGGCTGGTGCTCACACGTTCCTCCCCAAACTGTGCTTCCCAGTCTTCAGCTAATTGCTGCTTAGCTTCCCACTCTCTGTAAATGGCAGATGACAAGAGACCTGAGGAACTTCTCGGGGCAGTGTCTGTCCATATCAATAGAAATGAATATACCCACATTTACATGTTCTGAAGTTTGAGGCTTCATTTGCATATTTTATTGACCCGCCCGCTCCCAACACACACACACTGGCACACACATGGTTTTCTTTCTAGAAGGAAAATGCATCAATCTGTTGGCACGTACCCCACAGCCGTGTGAACTCTCAGACTGGTTTGGAACCCCTGGGAGGCAAAACAGCATTGGGAAAGCCTGAGAGCTGTGTTCATTTTATGGCGTTCTCGACAGCCTTCCTAGTTACTGGACTGAAAGCTTACCCAGGGAGTCAGCCCTACAATCATAAGCTGTCAGTGATGAAGTTGTTTTCAGATCTGAAAGATCTCTCACAAGCTGGGGAAAACCTAACTGAAGTAAAGGGCAGGAAGAAAATTTATCCCATGTTCTTGGGCTTTTACCTGCCGACTTTTTTAGATAGACAGTTTCTGCACAGGGCTTAGGTGTACGCTCTCTATGTACTTATTTTCATTTAAATTTTGGAAAGAGGAGAGCCACCACCACCCTCCTTTGGGTGCCCTGTCTAGCATCAGGAATTAGGGTAAATCACAAGGAAAACATTTTTAGAAACAGGTATCAGGAAACCCAATTCAAACCAGTTTATGCAACAATAAGAAGAAGGAGTTAGAATTCTTTAGCTCATTTAGCTGGAGAGTGCAAAAGTAGTGACATTTCAGGCATGGCCAGATCCAGGAGGTCATTCAATGTCAAGGTTTGGTCGGTCTCCTAGCTCCATCTTTTAGCGTTGATTTCTTTCTCAGCCAGACTTTCTTTACCTGGAAGCTCCCAGAAGGTCCAAGCTTATAATCTACCAGCTCAGCCACTCAGGTGAAAAGAGGACGTCTTTATCAATAGAATTCATACAAAGTCCTGAAACTAGCTTGGCTCATGTGCCCATCTCTGAACCAATGGCTGCAGCCAAGGGCATTGTACAGGTGGCAAGGCCAGGCCTGAGCCAGATGCTCACCCTCAAAGCTTAGAATGTGCTTTACCCTCCTACACATGTGGCCTGAGAGTGAGGGAGGGATGATATCCCAAAGCAAAATAAAAGTTCTGTCTCCAGAAGGGGGCCTGAATGCTGGTAGGCCAAAGTGACAAATGTCCACTACATTTAGAGATGCCTTATGATAGATTTAGAAACTCTTGTTTTCTCTGCTTTAGCCCTACCATGCTCCATAAACTATTTCAAACAGAGGAATCCTATTAAGAGATGAGATGGTTAGCCTTACCTCCCCAGTTGAACTGTCCCAACTCTTTACTGGCATAATCAACTGGATTACTATTCAAATATATTTACCGTGTGATAAAACTACATAGGACTAAACATGCACCTCCTGACACTGTGACTCACCATAGAGCCAGGCTGGGATACAAACCACCACGGGTGTTGATGGGGACTTTTGGAAGCCCTCAAAAGAGGAGTGTGAGCTCTGCCCTCTGCCTTCAGGAGGAGCGTGCAGGTGCCAGAGATGATCACAATCCAGAACTCAACAACAGAGACAGACTGCCCTGGGGAGTCCTACAAGAGATGAAAGGAAGAAAGCTTGATTGAGCACCTACTGTGTGCTAGACCCTGCACAAAAGGCTTTTACAGAGGCCTTCCCTTGTCATCTTCCCAGTCCTAATGTGAGATAGCTTTTAGATTTTATTTTTTAGATGAAAGAACTGAGATTAGGGTACTATTCGTAACTTAGAGGAAGGGGAGGAAAATCTTGATTAATTCCCAGGATTTGAACTTTTACATGAGAACAGACTGATTTGTTCACATTTTTCAGCCTTGAAAGTCTGAGAGAACATATGTCCAAGGACTCTAACAGGAAAGAAAAACTTAGGCTTGACCTTTGAATGGTTCATGCAATCCCTACAGCAGGAGGAGGAGACTGCACATATCCTAGATGGCCAGGGTAAGGTAGTGGTTAGACCCTCTGCTTCTGGAGTCCAACTTCTCATGTTCAGATCCTCATGTTTTGTACTCTGTGTCCTTCAGCAAGCCATCTGACCTCTGCCTCAGTCTCCTCATTGTTTAAGAAAGGATCATACTGATAGTTCTCGCATTTTAGGATTAAAAGAAATATCGTATGCAAAACACCTTGCAGAGTCCCTGGAGTAATGATTTAATAAATATTAGCTTTTATAATAATTAGGGAACATATTGTACAGCTAAAACGAGGTAACTGTAGATCAAAAGAAAGCTGACTTCACAGAGTGGGAAGCAAACTCACTAAACTGATTAGTCCTGAAGGTGGCACAAACTGAAAGTATAAATAGAATGGGAAAGGGTTAGATCATGAGTGGGTAACAACTTCTCTACCATAAGGAATGACACACAGGCGGGAAAAAAATCCATTTCTGGCCCTATGTGAGTCAGAGAAGCTACCCGGGTGGTGAGGGGAATTCAATTAGTCACTGGTTGCCATGCCAATGCAAACAGCACCCTTCCAGCTACTCCCCCATCAGCACATTTGAATAAGTAACAATGATAATAGCATGCACTAAAAAAGCTATTTTAAAAAAAATTAAATGTACTTCTGTCAAGAGTCTGGTTTTCAGAAATAATTGCTGTAGGCCAGATAGAAATTTGCATAGAATCCCTAAAATGGGTTGAGCATAATCACAGAAGAGAAATCTTCAGTGGGTCATCAAGGGACTCTTTGGGGTTTTGAGAGGGTATAGTGAGAAGGGGGTCTTCCTAACATACCCAGCTTGACCAAATCCCCCTTTGTGGTCTGATCTTGAGCTTGGGGTTAGACCAGCGGTCGCGACCCCTTGGGGGGTCGAATGACCCTTTCACAGGGGTCGCCTAAGACCATCGGAAAATGCAGATATTTATCACGATGCATAACAGTAGCAAAATTTCATGGTTGGGGGTCACCACCACATGAGGAACTGTATGCAAGGGTTAGGAAGGTTGAGAACCACTGGGTTAGACAGTCCTTGGATTATACTGCCTTGCCCACACCCTGAAGCCTGATGTGGATTCCTGGACTTCATCACGCCTTGTTCAATGTCTACAACATGTTCAATATCTATGTGCATATCTATAGTTTGGTGATATATATATCAAAAAAATAAACAAACAAAACTATCCTTTGATCTAAGAATTTAGCTTCTCATAATTAATCTTAAGAAAAACCATAACTGAATATGATCTCACTCATTTTTGGAATACAATGAACAACATAAACTGATGAACAAAAACAGATCCAGAGATAGAGAAGCATCTATCAGAATGTCAAACCACAGGGGGAAGATAGGGAGGATGAGGGTAAAGGGGAGAGATCAACCAAAGGACTTGTATGCATTCATATAAGCCTAACCAATGGACACAGACACCAGGGGGCTGAGGGCATGAGTGGGAGGTGGAGAAGCAATGGGGGAATAAGGACACATATGTAATACCTTAATCAATAAAATAAAGTAGAAAAAAAGAAAAAAACATAACTGACATGCATTATGATTAATAATGGTAAAAAAAAGAAATAAAAGCAAAAAATAGAAAGAACCTAAATGTCCAAATTAAATTGTTGTGCATCCATATGCTAGAATATGATTAGCTATTAAAAATTGGATGGTAAAGACCGTTTGCTGCTGTGGGAAATTATTATAAATTGTTAAGTGAAGCAAGCAGGTTACAGAGTAGGGGATTAGGTAAAATCCAAATGAGATATATGCAAGTTTATGCAAATATATGCATAGGAAAACTAGTAGTGTGTTACTCTAAAATGTGATGGTTATTTCTGGATGGTACAATTACAGGTGGCTTTTCTTTTTCTTTTGTGCCTTTCCATAACTTCAAAAAACACTTTTTATGGTGATTGTATATTTCTTCTGCAATCAGCGGAAAATCCAATCAATGCTACACGCGGAGAACCGAGGACATGCTGTGTCCAGTGCATGAGAAGGAAAACCTTCAGGGAGGACTGCACTTGGGTCATCTGTGGCCAGGCCCCGGCCTCACCCAGGGCACCAGAGGCCACGTCTGAGATGGCAGCCAACACGACTAGATTCGGATCAGAGACAACCTGGGCTCTCAGAGGATCTGTCAGCTCCTTGAAGAGGCATTTCACAGCTCCTGAGCCTGGCCTCACCCAGCCCCACTCTGAATAGTGTTTCAATGTCTCCAATGGATCTGCACATTCTGGTTGAAGGGGTGACCACAGATGCTGCCCAAATGGAGAGTGAGTTCTCTCATGGGAATCTGAAAAATCATTAGTGGCTTGTGGCTGCTCCAAATAAGCTTTTACAACCAAGTGACTCCCACCATCACCTCACCTTCTCTCCCCCACCCCCTTCCTGCTCCCCATTGCCCTAGAAATGCCACGTAAAAAGGAACTGGAGAAGCTGTATTCCTAGGGCCACAATGTTAATCAATGTGTAAGAACATGATTGTGTTGGTGAGAAAGGTCAGTCTGAGAGATGGAGCTCCCTTTTCTGCAGTATCTCTCAAAGTTCTGCCCTTCAACTACTTGCCCCAAATTTCCTGACAAAAAGATGCAGAGTCCTGGGTCTACCTTAGGCCCAGTTATATCAGTGTCTCCGGGAGTCGGCGGGTGTGGGGGGTGGGAGGGTGTTTCTATGTCCTCTGGAATTGGAGAACCACTTCCTCGAGAACTGGAAGAGGGAAAGGAAAGGTGCCTGAGCTCCTGGACTGAGAGCAGTGTGCAAGGACCAGCTCACTGAACTGCATTTTTTGTGCACTCAAATCTAAACACACTTGACCATTTATTGAGTACCTACTATGTGCTAGACACACCTCTGGTGCTTTATATTTGTTATTCCAAATTATCTTCCCTACCACCCTCCCAGAGAGCTTTTTATTTAGAAGAAACTGGTAAGAATCCTTGCCTATGAACTTGACCATTTTAAATCTTCCCTTGTCCCATCTCTGGTGTGAGTTTCTCTTCTCTCCTTACCAAACCTAAACCTAATACACTTTCCTTGAGCTTTTCTCTCAGATGAAACTCCCAAGACTATCCCACACTGCTCATGCCATGGGTGTTCTCTCTCCTACTCCCATTATTAAATGTTCACCCTCAATGTTTTCACAAGTTGGACATCTGCTGCATTGCAGTTTACACAGTGGATAGTGTCCAGCTGAGTATAGATTCTGTGTTGGGTAGACTTGCATGGGCCAGTGCTGGTTCCTGGCTCTCTTTCCTCTTGGTCCTCCCTCCCTCCCACCATAACCTACTGACCTGTGTGTGCCAGAGATGGCTGCCTGCCCCCCAGCTGACTGCCTGCCTAGTAAAAAGACATTTTCTGGGCAACTTTGAAGCTGGGCTTAGTCATGCAGATAGATTCTGGCCTGGGAGTGGAAGTGATGTGTGCAACTTGAGGGCCATTCTTCTGTCCTGCTCCTGCCTTGTGAGTATGATGGTGAGTTATCCCAGGCCTATGGGCAAAGCCATCACCCTAGGAGTGACAGGGATAAGATGGAAGGCACCGAGGTCTCAGACAGCTTTGCACAGGCAAGCTGTCATGGCAGCACAGACAGCCAAGGAAGTGAACCTAATGCTCTATTTAAGCCAGCTGTTATTTGGAGGTCTCCCTGCTGCAGTAGTCAAACTGATATCCAAGCAAATGCATTGAGCCTTCAAGTTCTTTACCAAGAATTTAGAATGAATACCCTGGAACTAGCTGGGGTTGGGGAGGTGAGGGAGCGGGCAAAGGCCATGGCCAGAGTCAGATTCTGTCCAGCCCAAAGACCCTGAGTAAACAGAGGAAGCTAGAAAGAGACGAGTAAATGTGCAGTGAAAAAGAGGCGGAAGAGGAATGTCCTGGAGAGTGGCTGCTGCCATTCTGGATGACGTGCCAGGCCCCAGTATCCTTCCTGTGGGGCCCAGATGTGTCTCTTGCTGTTGAGTGTCATAAAATTGCCATGTGTTCCTTTTACTTGAGTTGCTGTGAGTTATACTAATAATTAAAATAAAATTCTTTGCAACCGAGTGAGTTATACTAATAATTAAAATAAAATTCCCTTTATCATTATACTAGAGGCCCAGTGCATGAAAATTCCCTCAGCTCAGCCAGCTCCCTCTCACAATCCAGGAGTCCTCAGAGGCAGGAGGAGACCCAGAGATCAAGGGAAGGCAATGCTCCCATCGCACCTCTGCTGCTGCCAGTGCCGGAAGTGCAAGCCTTGGCTGGCTCTGGTTACCTGAGTCTCGGTAGCCCTGGGTGGCTAGGCAGTTGCCATCCAAGGCTTGCCTGTACCTCAGGCTGGCCCTGGGCAGCTAGGGGGCTGAGAGGACTGGGGGACTCCAAAGGCAGGCATGCCTGCTGCCCCAGCGGGGCTGACTGGCCTGGGTGCTGCCATCTTTGAGGGCATGGTAGTTAAATAGCATATTCCTGCCTTATTGACTGTGGGCACCATCATATTTGTGAGGGTGTGAGAGTCCATTAGCATATTCCCTCTTTATTAGATAGGATTACTACATTACACCTATTACTATACATGATTTTAATACATTACTACAAATTATATTATTATAATTCTTTAGATCTCAAATGCACATTTCCACACTCAATATTTCTAAGAATGGGATGCACTTTTATCTCTCTTTGGATGTCATTACTAATGTTTAATGCAGCAAAAGTTTCATGTATTTTTTCCTTCTCAAAGCTGTCGGTCAATCAGAGCTTTGTTTTATGAACACCCTCTTTATTGTTATGGAAGGTCCCTAAGAGAGGGGCCTTGTGTTAGTGCCGGGACAGTGCTGGACACAGCAATATTCACTAAGTACTCAGTGAATGAATGACACAGTTAGTCCTGGGTGTCACTGAGTCAGGGGATTGTCAGAGAGGAGCAGATGGGAAGAGCTGCCTGAGACCCAATTCCCAAGACCCAGTACTTTGTTCTATAGACTTCAACCCACACTTTCCATGGCCACCTGAGACTTTGGCCCAAGCTGTTTCCAAACCCTGAACACATTCTCATGTCATTAATTTTAAACCCCAGCTCCCGCTTTTAAATCTCTGCTCCAGCTCTCCCTCCTCCCAGAGCATTCTTAGAGAAACCCACCTTCATGCATCAACATCTTTGCTGCCTTAGTCCCTCACCTGGCTGTCACCGAATCACCCACCAGGAAAGGCCAGTCCTTGGATAACTCAGTAGTTGGACCATCAGTGCCTTTGGGGGATAAAGGGGGGAAAGCATCAGAACTTTTCTAGGTGGTCCAGCAGGGTGCCCAGGCTGGGGGCTCTTTCTCTCACCATCCACCTTTCCATCCAGCCCTGGGCATGGTGAGGGCGGTCATACTGGCCCTGGGCCCCCAACACATGGCTCTAGGCTGTGGGAATGCAGGTAAGGAAAGACAATCCAACATTCGTGGTCAAGGGCAGTTAGCACTGATTAGGTGCTGAATGCTGCAGTGGACATGCTGACCTCTTTGCAAACCCTTCTCTCCACATACAATGTGACCCTTGAATGACACAAAGCAAGAGGCACCCACCCACACCCACCCACCCTGCCCAGTGGAAAACCTGGATGTAACTTTTTTAAAAAAATCCTTACCTGAGGATATTTTTCCATGGTTTTAGAGAGCAGGAGAGGGAAAGACAGAGAGAAATATTGATGTGAGATAAACACATTGATTGGTTGCCTCCTGCAGGAGCCAGATCAGGGCCGGGGCTGGGGTATGCCCTTGAAGGGGATCCAACTGGGACCCTTCAGTCCGCAGGCCAAATCTATCCACTGAGCCAAACTGGCTAGGGCCGGTTATAATTTTGACTCCCCTAAAACTTAAATTTGCATCTGCAACCTACTGCGAATCAAGGGCAGTATTTTACTTCCTCTGTTAGGAATCCACGTAGGGAATGTGCCGGTGAGAATGCGAAGGCACTGCTACCGGGAGGGTTGAATCTGCAGATGCGAAACCTGCGGATGGGAAGTGGCAGGGCCTGCTGCACCGACTGGAAAACACCTGCGTGCAACCACGTTGTTCAGGTTCCGCTGCAGACGAGGTAGGCTTCCATGCCCGGTGCTGGGGACGCAGAATAAGTAAGACCTGTCCCTGCCCTCGGGGAACCTGAAGTGTCAGAGTGAGGACTTAGACAAAGGGGAGCCAGAGCGGGGCTGGCGACCTGCTCCCGATCTTGGCCTCTGACTGCTGACTCCCTTCCCAGCCTGGCTGCAGTTTGAGGAGAGGCCGGAGGAGCTGTGGGCTGCTTCCTGCTCGGGGAGCTCCCCACTGCACGGAGAAAGAGAAAGGCTCCTCACCCTTCCTTCTGCCTTCAGCCTTCAGTCTTCAGCCTGTGGCCTCAAGCCTGGAAGGCCATGCCACCCAACTCTGTCATGATGATTTTGGGGGGCATTCTTTGGTCTGTAATCTTCAACAAAAGTCATTCAAACTCTGTTCAACTTCATAGTAGGTTTCCTTCTAACATGTACATCATTATAATATTGAAACACATTATCACGACTTTCCAAAACAAAAGCTTATAAAATTGCCACAACAGTATTAGGATTGGAGCTTAGAGAGAAACACTGAGTCAGTTGTCTGAGATGGTTGGTCACTCCACCAGAATTCAGAAGCGTGAAATCTGGACCTCAGACCTATGTTCTGCCCTCCTCCATCCTTCTCTCATCCGTTCCTTCTTTAATTTATTTATCAACTTAAAAAATGTGAAGCTATAAAAGAATACTTAGCATAATTCTGGTGAACTCTTGGCTCCTGGTTTACTCCTATTTGGGACTGGCCTTGGGCGACCTGGGAGAAAGGGGACAGTGAACACCTTTCCTGCCACTTGCAGAAAAATTCGGAAGCTTAGGTTTCCACTTCACCCCTTTGCGGTCTCCTCTTCAGTTGAGAGCCGTCCCTCTCAGCCCCATCTCCTGAGATGGGGCCTACTCAGACTATCCTGCCCTTAGAGATAATACCAACAGGGCCAGGAGGAGGAGGAGGAGGAGCCAGCTCAGGCACAGTAGTGCCAGGTCTTGCAGGAGGATGGAGCAGAGGATTAGTGTCAGGGATTTATATCCCGTTATTTATTTATTTTTTCACATGCATTAATTGAATTTATTGGGGTGACACTGATTGAAAAAGTTATATAGGTTTCAGGTGCACATTTCTGTAACACATAATCTATACACTGTATTGTGTGTTCACCACCCCAAGTCAAGTCTCCCTCCACCATCATTTATCCCCATATACCCTCCTCCACCTCCCTGCCATCTACCCCAAGCAATCACTGTACTGTTGTCTGTGTCCATGAGTTTTTCTCTCTCTTTTTTTTTTCTTTTGGGGTCAATCCCTCCAGCCCCTAGTCCAGCCTCCATTCCCTTCCCTCCCCTGCCAGATAGCTGTAAGCTTGTTGTTTATGAGTCTATTTTGTTAGTTCATTAGATTCTACATATGAGTGAAATCATATGGTACTTTTCTTTCTCTGACTGGCTTATTTCATTTAGTATAAGGCTCTCTAGGCCCACCCATGCTGTCACAAAGGGTAAGATTTCATTCCTTTTTATGGCCAAGTATTATTCCATTGTGTAAATGTAGTGAAGCATTTTTATTCCTAATCTACTGATGGACACTTGGGCTGTTTCCAGTTCTTAGCTACTGTAAATAGTGCTGCCATGAACATAGGGGTGCATATAATCTTTCTGATTAGTGTTTTGGGTTTCTTCAGATATATTCCCAGAAGTGGAATCACTGGGTCATAAGGCAGTTCCATTTTTCATTTTTTGAGGTAACTCCATACTGCTTTCCAATCTACATTCCCATCAACATTGCATGAGGGTTCCCTTTTCTCCACCAACACTTGTTTGTTGACTTATTGATGATAGTCATTCTGACAGGTGTGAAATGATATCTCATTGTGCTTTTAACTTGCATTTCTCTGGTAATTAGTAACTTTGAGCATCTTTTCATATGCTTATGGGCCATATGTATGGCCTCTTTGGAGAAGTGTCTATTCAGATCTCTTGCTCATTTTTAAATTGGATTGTTTATTTTGGTGTTGAGCTTTAGAAGTTCTTTATAAATTTTGGATATTAACTCTATCAGATATATCTGTAAATATGCTCTCCCATTCAGTGGGTTGTCTTTTTCATTTTTTGATGGTTTCCTCTGCTGTGCAAAACCGTTTTAGTTTGATGTAGTCCCATCTGTTTATTTTTCTTTTGTTTCCCTTGCCTGAGAAGATAGAGCAGAAAAAATATTGCTATGAGAAATGTTTAAGATTTTACTGCCTATGTTTTCTTCTAGGATTTTTACTGGTATATTTTTGAGTTTAACATTGAAGTTTTTAATCCATTTTGAGTTTATTCTTGTATATGGTGTAAAAAGGTGGTCTAGTTTTATTTTTTGCATGTATCTGTCCAACTTCCCCAATACTATTTATTGAAGAGGCTATTTTTATTCCATTGTATGTTTTTGCCTCATTTGTCAAATATTAATTGACCATAAAGGTGTGGGTTTATTTCTGGGCTCTCTATTCTGATCCATTGATCTATATGTCTGTTTTTATGCCAATACCATGCTGTTTTGATTATTATGACCTTGTAATACATTTTGATATTAGGTAGCATGGTTCCTCCAACTCTGTACTTCTTAATATCAGATATTTATTATCAGTCAGCCTGGTAATTTCAGGAAGGCACTTGTGGGGAATAGTGAGAGGTACAAGGCTTCATGGCTAGGAACTCTCTGTGGCAGACTTGGAAGGGACTTTTACCAGAGGAGTTCCAGGGCAAGCTAGTTGTCACCCGGAGGCTCCTTCCAGAGGATGGGGTGCTGTGCAGCTGGAACGAGGTTGGAAGGCTGAAGGGGGGGTTTTCAAACTGCCACTTAGAGCTGGTCAGGGAGATTTACAGAGTAATTACAGGGGCGGATGTAGAGTTGTTCGCATATTATTTGCATATTATTTTTACATGAATAGCTTGTACTTTCTGTTCCCAGGCAATTTTCAAGTTAAATATTAATTGTTGGCATGGGTACTTAGGCAGCCCGCTGAGGGCTGAGGGTGCCAGGAGTGGCCTTGGCCCCTGTCCCAACGATCCTGAATGCTGAAGTATGCAGGGTACTGTAAAAGCCTTTGGTATGACCTGAGGGCCTCAACGAGGCCAGAATGTGCTTAAGAGTGGATTTCTCTGATAGTGTCTCTCCTGAGACTTGGGTTCAATATTTGAACAGAACTACACATAGATAATGGTGGGACCTTTTTAGTGCATCATCTCAGAGGCACAGGTTCTGATTCCCTGGAAGCAATAGAATCATGTGATGGGACAAAAGTTGTAGGATTGGGTATCAGCATTTCTAGGGACACACTTGACTGAAGACAGATTTCTGAACAGAAATTTAGAGCAGACCCAGAACACAATAAGACAGAGCATCCCAGTTGCCAGCTGTTTGTTTGTTTGTTTGTTTTGAGAACAGAAGAAAATACTCCAGCCTCAGGAATTCCTGACATTTGACAAAATGGCTATGGGCATCACCTGAAGAAGTGGCAGCTCCTGGCTCAGAAGAACCTGCACTGGGATATGATGTTGGAGAACTGCAGCACCCTGATTTCAGTGCGTTATCAAGCTAGCAAATCAGATACATTCTCCAGGTTAGATCACAGAGAACCGTCATGGACAATGGAAAGTGAAATCCACTGTCAAACCTGTTCAGAAATCTGAAAACTAGATGGTTATCCTAGAGCATATACAAAATGAAAGCATGGACAATAAATAGCCTAGAACAACGGCATGAAAAAAAGTATTAAAAAATTCTGCCCATTAGAGAAAAACTCAATTTTTTTTACAGCAAAAATCGTGTCTCATGAGGAGAAAGTATGAAAGCAGATTCATCTCTACTTAAATAGAGTAGGAGCTATGAAATCTAGTAAACTTTCTGGAGATGGGAAATTTTTCTCCATGCTAACTGTGAATAATTACATACTGAGATGAGATTCCCAGAAAGCTGAAAACTCATCAGTTCTAAGTTCCCACTCAGTAAACATCACTAATCATAGAAAATAAAGAAATGTTGGGGGAAGTAACCAAGATGGCAGCATAGGTAAACACCTACACTGCTGCCTCGCACAACAATTTCAAAACTACAACTAAAAGAACGGACATCATCCAGAACCACACGAAAGCTGGCTGAGTGGAAATTCTACAACTAGAAGGAAAGAGAGGGGCTCACAGAGACCCATAGGAGATGCCCACGTGGAGAGAGCGGGTGCTGGAGTACCTGGCTGGCTCTCTCTGGCGGGAGACTCCCAACGGCATTGAACCCCTTATCCTACGACACTAAATCCCAGGCCCAGCCGAAACTCATGCGGGGGAGTTTGGACTGTGAAAAGGGAGAAGTGCACGGAAATTTGGGGGAGTCCCAGGAGGGCAGAAGTCAGGCGGCATGCACAGCACTGCTCACAGAAGACCAACTGCTGATTGTGCCGCTGGCTTTCACAAGAGGGTTGGAGACAAACCATCCCAACTGCATCACTTCTAACTCCACTAAACCCCAGATTCGGGCAAAGTCCTGGGGACCCAGATTCATATGGTTTGGGAGCACAGGGGAGCCAGAAAGTCAGCAGTCTACAAGTACTGCAAGAGAGAGTGCACTCACACAGGGACTGTTCCAGCGATTACCCAGTCACATGAGACTCTGGGCCATGGAGGGCGGGGCTGACTGGAAGGCAAGGCGGTCCCTTAAGCCCTGAGACTCCACCCATCCCAAGCTCAACAGAGAGGCTTTTGCAGTTTTGCAAGTCTGGTATCACAAGGCTGAATCCAACACAGAAGTTCTCCTGGCATAGTGAAAATGCAGGAACAGGGGAAGAGATCACAAACAAAAGAAATGGAGGAAAACAAATGACTGGATATAAAGTTCAAAACCACGCTTATAAGGTTTTTCAAGAATATCCTAGAAAAGTTGGTTAAAGTTAGCGAGATGCAAGAGGAGATGAAAAAGGAGCAACTAGAGATGAAAAAGGACCAACTAGAAATTAAACATACACTGACTGAAATAAAAAATATTATACAGAGACCTAACAGCAGACTAGAGGAGGGCAAGAATCAAGTCAAAAATTTGAAATATAAAGAATCAGAAAACACTCAACTGGAAAAACAAGAAGAAAAAAGAATCCAAAAATGTGAAGATAATGTAAGGAGCCTCTGGGACAGTTTCAAGTGTACCAACATAAGAATTGTCGGGGTGCCAGAAGAAGAGAGAGAGCAAGATACTGAAAACCTACTTAAAGAAATAATGACTGAAAACTTCCCACATCTGGTAAAAGAAATAGACTTACAAGTCCAGGAAGCACACAGAACCCCATATAAAAGGAATCCAAAGAAGACCACACCAAGACACATCATAATTAAAATACCAAGAGCAAAAGACAAAGAGCGAATATTAAAAGCAGCAAGAGAAAAACAGTTAATTACCTACAAGGGAGCACCCATACAACTGTCAGCTGATTTCTCAACAGAAACTATGCAGGCCAGATGGGAATGGCAAGAAATATTCAACTTGATGAATAGCAAGAACCTACAACCAAGAATACTCTATCCAGCAAAACTATCATTCAGAATTGAAGGGCAGATAAAGAGCTTCACAGATAAGAAAAAGCTAAAGGAGTTCATCAACTCCAAACCAGTATTATATGAAATGCTGAAAGGTACTCTTTTAGAAGAGGAAGAAGAAAAAGGTAAAAGACAAAAAATTATGAACAACAAATACATATCTATCAAGTGAATCTAAAAATTAAGTGAATTAAAAATTTGATCAACAGAATAAATGTGAATATAATAGAATCAGGAGCACTGAAAGGGAGTGGACTGATAATTCTCAGGGGGAAAGGGATGAGGGGTGTACAGGGAGAGACTGGACAAAAATCATACACCTATGGATGAGGTCAATGGGAGGGAGGTAAGGGTAGAGGGAGGGTTGGGAGCCTGGTGGAGGGTAGCTATGAAGGGGAAAAAAGAGAAACAAATGTAATAATCTGAATAATAAAGATTTAATAAAAAATGTCATGTATGCAATGCATGTATGCAATGAATGTGAGAAAGTCTTCATGGAGAAGTGTTCATATAGGAGAGAAGCCCATTCAGTGTAGTCTATGTGGGAAAGCTTCTCCAGAAAGGTGACACTGACTGAACATTAGATGTCACACACGAGAAAAATCTCATGAATGTGCAGTGTGGCAAAGCTTTTCTCAAGAAATCATAATATACCTTACAAAATAGATACAGGAAAAACTGAGTGCATGCGGTGACTGTGGGAAAAGCTTCATCTGTAAGGGCAATCTCATGGTCCATCTATAAACTCATAGAGGTGAGAAACCATATATATATATGAAATGAATGTGGAAAAGGCTTCAGCCAGAGATGTCTGTCATGATACACTGGAGATTTCACATGGGAAAGACACCCTTTGTGTGCTGTGAATGTGGAAAATCTTGTTCCAAGAAGATTGGTCTCATTAAACATGAAATAATTCACATAGGAAAGAGACTATTTGCAATTAATGTGAAAAAGCCTTTCAAGTGAAGTAACTCCTCAGTCCGGTGGTACATTTTTCCACATAGAATCGCTGGTGTTGTCCTGCAGAAGAAAATTCTTGGTAGTATGGTGACTCTATAAGTGCCTTCTGCATTCTCTTACACAGCATTAATTAGTGGGCTCTTCGCAAACAGGAATGTAATCATAGTGGGCCAGCCTGTGGCCAGATGTGCACCCTCCGGAGGATTTGCACGGAATGGAAACCTTATGAATGCAGTGAATGTGGTCCGGCCTTCAGTAATAAATTATACCTTATTTTGTGGCACAGGAAACCAATAGGAAAAAACTCAGACACATTCTATGAGTAAAAGATTTGAGCAACAATTTCTAGCTTAGATTATGGCTGAAAGGTAAGGGTGTTTCAAAAAATGTATACATACTTTATTATAAAGTCAATGTATATTAACATACAGTTCCTTTTCAAAATTTAAAAGAATCTACAGATTTTTTTTGTCAATGCTTGTTTTCAAACTGATGACCGTTCTAGTCCAGGCTCTACTGATAACTCAATGAATGGGATTGCAAACATCAAGAATCATTTTGTTTGATATTTGTGTACTCTCGATTTGTAGACCATTGCCAATTTTGTACCATAAACTTTATCTTTCATGTATCCCCATAAAATAGTCTAGTGGCACTTTAGGATAAATTTTTTGTTGTTTAGAGCTTAATCTGACTTCATTCATTATTTAAAATCAGTTAAACCTGAAAAGGGGTGAAAATTAAGTGAGTTAACAACTGTTTAAAGTGTGTATACATTTTGGGGGGACATCCTATACATACTGAGAGAAATTGTATGAATGCTGAGACTGGGAAGTACTGATATTCTCATCCTAGTAAATATGTGCACTGATACAGAGGCATAATCTGATGTTGACCCCAAACACATCCATCAATTGCTTTATTGTGTCAATTACATGAATGAAAGAAACTTAAAAAAAAAACATTAATTGTTGCTGCCCTTAGGTTTTTTATTTCTTTTTCCTCTTTAATATATTTTTATTGATTTCAGAGACAAAGGGAGAGGGAGATAGATAGAAACATCAATGATGAGAGAGAATCATTGATCATCTATATCCTACATGTTTCCTGGACATGTGTTGTGACCGGGAATTGAACCATGACCTCCTGGTTCATAAGTCACCATTCATCCACTGAGCCACACTGGCCAGGTGGGTCTTTATTCTTGATTTTGCTTTCTGACTCACTTGCTGTCAATGATTCCAAGTATCTTTTAGGTGGATGGAAGGGAGAGGGCAGCAGGGGACTTGGGAGAGGGAGGACAGTCCCAAGCTCATGGATGACTATGCCTCGGCCAGTTGAGGGTGGCTTTCAGGGGCTGGTATACAGGAAAGAGAAGATAGATGGGAAGTTAGCATATGTGGGAAATCAGGTATCTACTACATACAGAAGCAATAAGAATGTAAAGCAACTACCCAGCTGGTGCTGCTAGAGAAACTTCCCAGAACCCTCCTGGCCTAGTCAGGATCATTTCTCTCAATTCATAGAGAGCTTTGTGCTAGGGCCCCACTCCAGGCCAGAGGGGCAATGCCAGCAATGAACTGCCTGCTTCCTGTCCTGGCCGCTGCGTGCTTCCCAGATCTGCATCCTCCCATCCTCTTTGTCACCAGAGGCCCTGGCCACAAGGAACATGAAGATGGGAATGATGAACCCTGCCTTGGTTGTAGCAGTGCAAAACAATGGTTAACTCATAGGCTCTGAGGCTGAAATGTGCTTGGATTTGGATCCTGGGTCCATATTCTAGTAACTGCAACTTTGGGCAAGTGATTAACCATCTGTTTGCCTCAGTGTCGTCTTCTGTATAGAGGGGATATACAGCGTGCCTGCCTCGTGTTGTGTTGCTATTGTGGGGGATGAAGCCAGTAACTGTGTATTAGGCACTTGCCTTGGGCCTGCCTGGCATATAGACTGTGCAATTTATCTATAGATAATTATGTCCCAGGAGGGGGTCCCAGAGTCCCAGGCTTGCACAGTGCAGGGTGTCCCATAACAGCACTGGATCATCCGGTTCCGCTCAAACATTTCCTGAAGCTAAGTCTCACTAGTTCTGTTCTCCTGAGGGTTGTTTATAGCACACACATTATAACCACATTAAAGGATCTTTGAGAAGGGAGCTCAGAGATTTTTCAGGCAGCATCTTCTGTTTTCATTAGGAGATGGGACTTCCTTGGGCTGCCTTCCAGCTCTACCCTACAAGTGGACTCCAGGCTGTCCTCTGGGGTAGCACAGCCTGTAACTCCACTTCTCTCTGAGAGCCCTTGAAATATTTCAGCATATGTTCCCTCCTGCATCTCCTCTTCCCATGATGCTTAGATCAAACTTGCTGTTGCCCTAGAACATAGTGAGGCCATCAGGCAGGTCTCTGATGAGGTGGAAGGGTTGCCCTGTGGGGTTTTCTATTCCAGCACTGGATTGGGTCCACAGGGACCTCCTGGGAGATCTGAAGAACAGCCTAACACTAACAATAGCTACCATTGTTCAGTGCCCAGGCACCCTGCTGGGTGCTCCAAATGCATATTCTCTTTTAAACTTGTGCTCTGAGAGGTGAGTGTCAGTATTCCCATCTCACAGTGGTGGGAACTGAGGCTGACAGAGGCTAAGGAATTTGCCCCAAACAGCTCAGCTTTTCCCTGGGGCGACTGGCTGTGACTCAGGTAGGCTGGCTCCAACCCCTGGCCACTCCTACCTGCTGCTGGACCACCTCATACTGGGAAAGAGGAGGATGGCTTAACATGTGAATCCTGGAATCTGCCTGTCTCTGTATCTGCCTTGTAAGGAGTGTTTGAGTAACAGCCAGCAATGGTCTTCATTTCTTTTAGATATGAGGCTTGAATTGTCCTTGGGGTTCCCTTATCTATAGGGATGCCTCTCTTTTCTGAAGAGATCCCCTTGCCACCCGCATTCCCAGGCACCTCAGTCCCTGACAAGGTCACTCACAAGTTCCAACCCAGATTTGTCCTCCTCCATCCACATTATCATCAGGAAACCTGCCCACACCTGCTCCACCTCAGGCCCAACCTTGGCTGAGTGCCTTCAGCTGTCCAGAAAAATACAATTTTGGGGGGCTCCCTGGGCTAGGTGGTCCAAGAATTTCCTCCATGACAAAGGACCAGGGCATTATCATAGCTTCATTGGAGTTACATCTAAATGTTGTATACTTAAGCTCAGCAGAAAAGTCCGGAGATTTCTGCAAAATTCAGCCATGTACCAATATGCTTACGGAGGAGGAATATCATTAGGAAAATGATTAACAAAGTTATTTTCTTCACATCTCCAAGGAAACAGCTCTAAAGTAGGTTTCTTATAGAAAACTTGAGGAGGCTAAAAGTATTAGGAAGCTCACTCAGTTCTGACTGTATTGGTAATACCCAATGAATGGATATTTACTATATAAATCTAAGAGAGAATACCTTGGGAATGGAGAGTACTTAGTCATTTTCTTATTTACCTGGACAGGGCATAGCTACCAGCTAACTGCTAGCATGGTTGCTGGAGGAGGGGCACAGTTGGTGGTTAGAAGTTTAAAAAAAACCTTTCAAGTGCATCTAACCCCATCAGGAGGAATACAGGAGCAGCCTGGGAAGAATGGAGACTTGGCTGCAGCTTATCTCTCTGAACATCATCCAGACCTTACCTTCCTTTCTCTGGCCCTCAGTCTCTGCAAAATAAGGAGATGGGCCTAGATCCTCAGTTTCCAAACTTTTAAAATTGCAGTCTCTTCTCTTAAAAAAAAAAAGTCTGGTGTGAACATCCAGAGTGCAAGGCAGGTAATAGGGAAACTGCTCTGGCTGAGTTCTCTGGGTTGGTTGGCTTACAGCCCTAGGAAATTTGGGTCATTTTGAGAGCCTCTCCATACCTGATGTCTGGAGAGTGTCTCTTAGCTCCAGGGGAATCACAGGAGATGCTGGTCCTTGGAACTTGGACTTAGTTCTGAGAATATGGACTTAGCCCTGAATGGGCGAGACGGCCAAATGCACTGTTGATAGGATTCTGTATCAGCCAGAGATAGGGTTCAGCTCCAGAGGTAGTTGACATTGTGGAGTCTGAAAGCCACTTCTGAGTCTTCATGTGGGAAGATCTCCCTTGCCTACTCAGAGGCTTAAACAGCCTTCTCCAATGACACCCCTAGCCAGGGACCTGCACTAACTGGAGGATCTTGGGGATGACCACAGTGTGGGGACCATCACGAAAGATCCTGGAGGGGTTGCCACAAACAGGCCATTATTTTTTGAATTATCACCTCCTTTACCTGTGGTACAGTGTCGGCGTCACTGGGAAAAGTGTCTTTTAATGTCCTGGATCATTAAAATCTAATAATCTCTTTGAAATGGCTTAACACCTTCCTTCAAGGAGATAAAGTAAATAAAACTGTCATCTCTGTATCTTCTGTCACTGTATAGATGCATTTCTTTTCTTTTTTCTAATAACTGCATTTATTTCAGTTCAGGTCAGTGCATTTAGGCCATGCCAGGGGTCTAGAAATTTGGTAATTAAATCCTGTTATCTTGATACCATGGGCAGAAGAAAAAGCAGTTGTAATGCTTCAGAGAGGAAAAACACTGTGAGGAGAGAAGGAGATTTGTTTTGTACTTTTAAAAAACCATTTTCATGGAGTCTTTTTTTAGCACTAGAAAGTTGACAGATGCCTGACTAATAGAGAGATCCTGGTGTGGGGAAAGATTCTAATGAATCCCGTGAAATTACTCTTCACACTGTTACTCTACACCCCAGCAGAGTAGGTGTATGCTGCTTGTAATCCTACATATCTGGAATTTTAACCCAACTCCACGGCTTGGTAGCTGCATGACCTCAGGCAAGTTACCTTTGGTATCTGTCAGGGTACTTTTGGCTGCAGATAAGAAAAATACCACTCCAGAGTGACTGAATAATTAAAGCAAATGTTTTATATCTTGTAAGAAGTTCTGATTTTGTGTAACTCCAAATGCTGCAGTCCATCAATGCAAATGAAGAGCCTAGATTCTTTCCATCATTGTCCACTGTTGTCCTTGATGGGCTGACCTGGGCTCCTAACCTAGCTCTGTGGTTGTGGAGGCTGCCTCAGTTCCAGGAACCTTATGTAGACCCAACAATGTGCAACTACAGACAAGGGCGTGTCTCTTTTATGAGAAAGAAATCAGTTCCTGGAATTTCTCTAGGAGACATGCTATCACCTTCTACTTTCAGATGTTTGTCTCATGCCCACCTTCTAACCAATCACTGAGAAAGAGAGTAGATTCATCATGGCTCCTTCCTAGGCTAGTGGTGGAGCCCCTGAAGATTATGGCCATGTAGAGAAGTCTGGATACCTAAGTAAAATCAGGCTTCTATTGGATAGGAGAATGAAGGGTGAGTTGTTGTTGGGTTGGTAACCCATAGTGACTGCTACAGCATCTATGTTGCTCTTTCTTCATCTGTGAAGTTGGGATCATATACCTTAGTAATCCCGCTGTGAGGATTTAAAGAGATGAATTCAAACCTTTCTGTAATAGACAGAGTGTTAGCTGGATGGAGAGCTGATCTGGGGATGGCTAGCTTCTTCAGAAGAGGCTGATTAATAGGCCTGGGTATGCTTCCCATTCAGTTCCAAGAGGGCCAGAGACTTGGGCTTCCATTAACATGGAGCTTTGTGCTGGAATGGTTTTACTAGACATGTGGCTGTCTGTGGACAGTCTTCCAGGTGGTCTGGTGGCTTTCCCTCTGTGGTGTAACTTGTTTTTTCCTATTATGTTCATGACTTGTGTGACTGGTAATTGGTGGAACTCATTTTCTGTCTCAAAGGGTGTCTCTAGCCAATGAATGGTGCAGTCTGAATTCATTTCTGATTCCATTATTGAGTCTGCCAGATGATCCTTAGGAAGAGTGATGCAGGTGGGGTCCATGCCATCTTGGAGCCACTCTGTCTTATCACCCACCCTTGACCAGACAAGAAGGAATACCAGGGAGGTAAAAAAATAAGTTCTCTCCTGAACTGCTAGGAAGTCCTCAGATTAGTAGACAGTGTATGTGTGTATGGGGAGGGAGGAGGGGCACCATCATCAGTTTGATCAACATCCTTGCCCAACATAAAGGAAGGTCCTTCCAGACCTGAATCTTGGGAAAGGGATCTCCAGCATGCATGATCCTTCCCATCCAACCTCTCTCTCTTTCAGATCCATGGGTTCCCTATCTTCATCTATCTTCTTTCCCGAGAGACTCCATGTCTCCTTATGGGAGCAAGGTCTACCTCTGTCTCTTTTCATGTCTTACTGGCAGCCCCAGGGAGAGAATATATTTCAGTAGACAGGTGAGAGTCATGGAGGTTCTGTTGCAGCTCATTTGGCCTACAGTGGCTGCTTCCTCACTGGTGCACCTAAGGTAGCACACCTCACCTGTGCAAGATTTAACTTTTTCTTGAAGGCGACACAATCTTAACTTTATAAAAGAAATAACATTGCTCCTATTAGGACAACTTTGTTCTTGCCCTTTCCATAACCTTAGTCCCTACCATTATTGTGCTAAGAAGCATTTGGTTTTTTCTTGAATCTGCTATTGTATTACATTACAAGAGACACACACTGACAATGAAATGGCTCTCTCTGTGGTACCCAGGAGGGATGGCACACACTTGGATTATATTATTTTGAATTTTCCTGATGAAAGAGGAAGGGGGAGGATTTCCAGTTTATTTAAGTACATGCATTTTTGTTTTTAGTCTGTGGATAAATAATTTATTTCATAAAAGTTAGAAGTAGAGTGAACAGTTTAAATTTGCATAGCAAAGGCTTATTTACCAGGAGAACTCAAAGAAATTAACTAAAAAGCTATTAGAATTAGTAAAATAATTTTATAAAAACAGAAGAGGATATAAACATAAATAATACTAAATTATATTCCTATATACTTAGAATATTCAAGAAAACTACAGAGGCAAACAAACAAACATAAAAGTGTTTAGCCTGGAACTACATTTCTTCTCCATGGGGTTTTGTCAGGCTACCTCATACCTGTTAATCAGATGCAGCCATAGATGTTGTGCCCTAAGAAAGGGCTTCCAAGATCCCTTAGACTGATTAAGTACCCTCTGCTATGTTTTCAGAGCACTCCATATTTCTCTTGTTCATTGGAATTACCAATTAAAGCTTAAACTTGTATCTTTCTTACTAGCCAGCAAGTGTTTCCACTAGGCAGAAGGTAGGTTAGAAGGTGTCTTGCCCACTCACAACTCATTTCCTAGTGCCTTGCACAATATTGTGGAATGAATTTAAGAATTTGCAAGATAAAACGCTAATTAGAAAATTCTCCCTTTAGGGGGATGTGTGTGCCCTGTATGAAAAAAAATGACAAACTTTATGGAAGACCAAAGAAAACTTGAGAAGGAGTGGCTAGGCTGCCTGCTCTTAAATGGGACAACTACATAGTATATATTGTATAGCTATTCCTTCTGCTTACAACAAAGTATAGACTTAATGTCATCTAAAGTCCTCAGAACTATAAGGGAAAATATTATAAACGTGATTCTAGAAGAAAAAGATCATAAAAGAATATTCTGAAAAACTATGTGTTTCCTGTGGGTAGCCTCCCATATCTATCCCTTTTATTTCTGAATAGTCTCTCACACACAGAATGTGCAGACCCCCGCCTGCTGGGTTGTCAGGGGGCAAGGCCCTAAAAAAATAGCAGAAAGACCCAAGCTGGAAATCCCAGGGCAAATGAATCTCTGTTCAGTTTTTTATTCCAGAAAGCATTGGGAGTTCAGTGCAGACAGGGACAAGGTAGGCTTGTGAATGCTCCTTCAGAGTTTGACACTGATGTGGCAGCTGTAATGGGACATTCACAATCTGGGACCTGCACAGGGTGCACCTGGAGCTCATAGAGTTTTGTGAAATCAATGATGTACCCTCCCATGTCTCTCCCCTGAAAAGGCTCCTCTAGCTGCATCAGCCCCATCATTGTCCTGCCTCAGCTTACTGTTTCCCTGGTTATTGCTTCCATACAGAACATGCCAGGGCAGCATCTCCTAGCAGGGAATAATTGCACACTTCAGTTTTCTGGGATGTTTCTATAGGGCTCTTGCTGACTTCAGCAGTGAGTATTTGTAATTCAAGACCATCTCATTCTGGATGGGGACATCCCCACCTCCCATTGATTCATCTGGCTCCCATTGACTTTGCTGTAGTTCTCTACACAGTGAATTAAAAAGAGCATCAGACAATTAAGCATTTAAATAACTCATTCCTGAACCAAACAGTCAAGCAATGTTTAACATCAATCTCCCTCACCTCAAACTTCATTAACTCAAATGAGATTTATCTCCCTATAAAAATATACCCATCATGTCACTTTACCTTGCTCCTGAGTTGGAACATACATTATAACTTACAATACCTAACTTCATCCTCTCAAACCCACTAGAAGAAGCCTCATAATTATTATAAAGTCCCCCCAGACAATTCCAGCAAATTTCCCACTGGACAAGGAACCACAGATAATCCCACTGATTGTAGTTGTAGTGATATTTTTTTTAGACCAGACTAGGAAAATAATTTTTCTCTTTCCAACATTTGTAGCACAGCAATAAACCAGGTGTGGGAAATCAAAGGTCCAAGGAGCAGAAGGGTGGTGTCCAGTGGGTTCTTAACATAGGGACTCAATGAAACCACTGGAGTATGAAATCCAGGAAGAAAATGCAGGGAGCAGTGGGTGAGATAAGCCTGGGGATGACAGGAGCAGTGACCACTGCTACTTTGGGTGCTGGTCACAGGAGGGCTTGGGTGAGCCTGGCAAGGCATTGTTTTCCCTCTACCTGCTCTTGGAGAGTTGTGGGCTGAGAGGCACACCCTCTTGCCCTGTACTACATACTGTGTTCCCCAGAGTTTGCTGAGACTTCTGCTATCCTGTGTGTTTGACTTTAATAGATCCCCCTGCAGACAACCCAGTGGAGGTTCATGGATGACCTCCACTGTCCAGAAATCCTCATGCTGGGCTCTGTGCCAACTACCTTGGATATTGTAGGGACCTGATATGTTCTCAGTGTGAGGTTCTGCTGGTTCCTTCCTGAGGAAAAGGGATTTACCAGCTGCCCTAGTCGATTTTCTCCAGCCATCGCTTCATACTGGTCACATCTTTGACCTCAACTTGCTTCCTTCTCTTCACCTGAAGCTCTCAGAACACTGCCTGGCTGGAGCTGTGCATAAAATCAGTGACTAGCTGTGGTAAGAATGGGCTTAGGAGCCATAGAACACTGGGTAAAGACCCCAGCTGTGCCATCCACTGGGTGCTTTGAGGAAGGCATTGTAGCCTCTCTGAACTTGAGTTCACCCATTGACAAAGATGGAACCAGTAATGCCTACCACCTGGGATTGCTATGTGAGGAATAAATGAGACGATGAACATGAGCACACCTCACACTTGATCAATACATCTTTAATTACATTCACAAATCTTGTAGGGCAGAGTACAATTTATCATTCCCTCTAGAAAAGTCATTCTAGTTTAATCCTGTGTGTGGTGACTGTATTCTCTCTTCCACATTCATTCCCTATAAGTAGGCTAGCTACTTGTAGGCAGAAATTGATTGAAACCCACCAAAGCAGTCTTTGAGTGCCTAGTGTGGGGCCTCAGATTTTATGGTAGCCCAGCTACTGCTCCCATATGGAACAGATGAAGGGATATAGCAGGTTCTGCATTCACATTTGTGCACACAAAGCCACACTGCCAGCAGGTTCATCCTTGAGTGAGAAAACGACTGCATAAATATGATCTGTACACACCCCCACATGAATTAAAAATATAGGCCAATATGTACTTGCCAAAGAAAGGACTGAGCTCTTTTCATAAAAGAATCTATTTAGACCTGACAGCAAATCCCCGTCTTTGCTAAGAGAAGGGGCCTGGGTCTACATCACCTTTTTCCCACCAGTGAAGGGCTTGTCCTCTATCACACCTTTGGGCTCATGCTCAGCTGAGTGTTGGTTTTGACAGGTGAGGGTTGCAGCCTCCAAAAATCCTTGTTAATTTTGGAGGTGAAATAGCAGGGTTGACACTTTTGGTGATTCCCCACAATAAGGCTATTGAAAGTGTTCGTAAAGGGGTGAAGAGGAATGGGTTCCGATGATTTCTGGATCACATTTAACAACCATTTTGTGCCTATCTTTCTGGGCTTGTGTAGTGGCTTTTCCCTTGATTTCAGGACATGCCTACTGCTAAATTCAGGGTGAGAAAGGAGGAATTTATGAGGGTTCAGCCTCCCAAGGGGGACTTTTCACCATGGCTTGAGCTTCCCATGGATCCAGTGGTTGACCAGAGCTTTCTAGAAATAAAAATTACTCGGTAGGCATTTGAAATGGATTCAGTTCCACACACCCCTGAGTCTTAACTCCATTCTTTGAAGCACAAATATTCAGAGATGGACTTTGTTAAAGGAGGTTAAGGAGATAGAAGTAGTGTAGCTAAAAGCCCACCCCAAGCTGTCTTACAAGAGGGCAGACTGAATTGGACATTTCTTGCCATGGTTTGTTTGTTTGTCATTCTTTTCTGGCAGAGGGGAAATTTTTCTACTTGATGTTTTTCTTTCTTGGCACAGATGGTTGGGTTGGATTAATGACCACATTCAAACTCGAGTTCATTCCCAGTTACTTGGCTTGATTTCTCTTGGGTTGTGGCTTGCCAGGAAGTTCAGAGATGTTGGGCTATACATCTGTTGGTTCTGCTCTCATTTGTCATCAGCTTACCTTTCTGAGTCCATGTAGTAGCTTCTTCTCCACTGGTAGCACCCCCTCACTGCAGGGCCCCTAGGAGAAAATCCCCTGTGGGGCTCAGGTAGTGGATAAGTGAGGGCAGCGCCCCTGTTTTCAGTCATCATTCTCCAAACCTTCCTTAAAGAACCTCAGGACCCAGCTTTTGCAAGGATCTCAGATATGCCATCTTTCTCAGGAATGGAGGCAAGTTTGCTGTAAGGAACATATCCTGAGACATATCCAGGGCTTGGATTTGGTCAGAAATGGATGACCTGAGGCCATCCCGTTACTTTTTATTACATGTGTCTAACCTGGTGCATATGGGTGTATGTCTTCATTTCTCTCTGCTGAAAGCACTCACAGACTGTCCTTTCTTTTTCCCCTCTAGCTGTAAACTCTAAAAGTGAGGAGCCCTTGCTTTTAAAAAACCTTTAAAGCCCTGACACTGTCTACTGGAAAGTGCTAATTACTGAGTCTCTTGACGATTCTCACCTCTTTGTGGATTTGGTGCTCTGGGCTATAATCAGTCTTCCTTTTCATCTTTCATCTCTTTCCTGCCTGTGACACATGGTGTTCCCTGCCAGTTTCCACTTCCTCAGCCATCCATCTATCTCTATCTACTGGCCTCTCTCTCTCTCTCTCTCTCTCTCTCTCTCTCTCTCTCTCTCTCTCTTTCTCTCTCTCTCTCATATATATCTCCATCTCTTTGCTAAGAGTTGAAAAATGTTAGTGAGACCCATAAAGAAAGAGCTCCTCAGTTTAATGTAGAGTAAATAACACCTCAGTATTTACCTGGAATGACACACATTTCTCCATTACACCTCCTCGAGAAAATATAACTATCTTTTCTAGTCCTTTGGGGAGAGATCAGGGAGAGAAGACAATGACAATTTCTGGAGAGCTTATTCAGAGATGGTGTGTATCCTCTTTTGAAAGGCTAAAATCTTAAGTTCATTATTTATTGAGCATTTTTTTTAGGTGCTGACTTCTATACTAGGCCACAGGTTCATAAACAGGTCATAGCATTTGAGCTCCAGAACTGGCCAGAAGTCTAGTGGGTGAGAACTCAACCTGAAGACATGGCCAGTTACTGAAATTTTATCAGCTGTTCCAAACTCTTTTGGGAAAAATTCAATGGAAAGCAGACACTCAGCCTGGGAAATCCAACTGGGAGAACAGAAGACCAAGTGGAGAGAGAAGAGGAAAAACTGGCAAAATGGAGTTGGAAAACAGTAACCATTACCAGACCATGAACTGAGGGAACTTATCTCTTGTTCATTATTGTGTTCCTAGGGTCTAGAATAATGCCTGAAACATGTCAGGTGTTCACAGAATTATTTGTTAAATAAAAGGATGAATCCCATTCGCTCATTTCTCTTTCCTTTTTGGCTGCACCATTTGCTGGAAGGAATCCCCATTCCTTCCCGAGATAGGACAATGCCATTAGGCAGGTATATCTTGGGAATTTGTGCCATCTGTTTGGGGCCCCATGAAGAGGGTATACCAGATGGACCCAAAGTCTATTTTGGTCTTTACTTTGCATGTTTCTTGCTTTTCTGCATCCCGTGCAGATGGATACTGTCAGGCTATTTATAGCAGGAGTTTGCACACAATAATAGAACAGTTGCTCTAATTCCAATGGCAATTGAGTTACTTTGGCTTTGCATTCTTCAGAAGACCTGTAGCAAACACAGTGTTAAATAGTTGTGGTACCAAGACTGTTTCCAGTTTTTAAACCCCTTCCCCAAGACAATTCTCTCTGAAACATGGAAAACAGTGATTTTGCTTGCATGCACTTCTCACAGGTTTTAGAAATAGCACATTAATAGATGCAAAACTTCTAAATAAAGTATATTGCTGGACAATTTAATAGCATGTTAAATATGTTCACCATTTTAGGATTTATAGTAGTAGAATAATTGAAAATAATTTTATATTCAACAATAGGGGCTCATCTAGAAAATTGTAGTATACTCATATGACATGATACTATTAAAAAGTAAATTCCATGATAATAATAATATGAGAAAATGATTATGACACATTAAGTGAAAACTTGTAGATCATATTATACACATACATACACATATGTATAGTTCAGGCTTACAAAATTATGCATACCTAAGAAAAAAGACTGAAAGGATATAGTGAGTAATTTCTTAGTGGCAAGATCTGCTTTTCTGTTTTTAACAAGATTTCTGCCATGAACATATATTTATTTTTGTCATGTAGAAAAAATGCTATGAATGCTATTTTGAAGGATAACCCTTCTGGATTCAACCTACTTAGTTTATATTACAGATTAGCTTAAGGTATCTGTTATTAGAACATATAAAATATGCAGACATAGTCTTTATTTTTTATCTTTCACCACAAATTTTTATTAGACGAGACAGAATATAAATAAATAATATGTATTTTCATACAGACATTTTCTTACCACTAATTCCCTACCCAAATGATCTACATGCAATTAATTATGCATCAGTTTCTAATAAATAGTCTTTTTTCCCCCTCTCTAGTGTCAACTGAGCACAAAGAGTCAGGAAACCTTGACTAGAAATAAATGGCAAAGATTTATTCAGGGGTCTTAGTTAGGGTTTGCAAACCGGAAACACAATTAGGCAATTCCCAGAATGTATTGAAGAGGAAAGAAAAACTAAGAGTTCTTACAGAAAAAGTACATTATTGAGAAGACTCAGTCCTGCATTCTTAGCCTCTAGACTGGTCTGAGATACTGATCTTCCAGATGTTCTGTGGTCTGGAAAATAGATGTCAGATGGTCTAGGTGATGGATATCAGATGGTCTAGACACATGAACAGTCTTCCCTAAGTTATCTATAGGATTTATATATCTTCAGGTACTGATGCATAGCTGAAAAGTTCAAAAGTTTAAGACCTCAATCTAGGTAAAGTAAAATAAAATCTATTCCTCATGCTTCAGCCTATTTAATCTGAAACAGTTTTGTCAGCTGGACTATACAGACCCCCTTTAAAATCAGCTTAGCTGTACTGACTCCATCTTGTTTTCTTCATTAGTTATTTTTTTAAATAAAATCTTTATTTTTCAGATTATTACAGTTGTTCCTCTTTTCCCTTCCATAGCTCCCCTCCACTCGGTTCTCACCCTACTCCACGCTCTTACCACCTGCCCCCTGTCCTCATCCATAGATGTATGATTTTTGTTCAGTCTCTTCCCACACCCTCTATACCCCTTTCCCCCCAAGGGTTGTCAGTTCACTCCCTTTCTATGCCCCTGATTCTATTATAATTATTCTGTTCATCAGATTTTTTATTCACTTGATTTTTAGATTCATTTGTTCATAGATATGTATTTGTTGTTCATAATTTTTATCTTTACCTTTTTCTTCTTCTTACTCTTCTTAAATAGTACCTTTCAGTATTTCATATAATCCTGGTTTGGTGGTGATGAACTCCTTTAGCTTTTTCTTATCTGTGAAGCTCTTTATCTGCCTTTCAATTCTGAATGATAACTTTGCTGGGTAGAGTAATCTTGGTTGTAGGTTCTTACTATTCATCACGTTGAATATTTCTTGCCACTCCTGTCTGGCCTGCATAGTTTCTGTTGAGAAATCAGCTGACAATTGTATGGGTGCTCCCTTGTAGGTAACTATTTTTCTCTTGCTGCTTTTAATATTCTCTCTTTGTCTTTTGCTCTTGGTATTTTAATTAAGATGTGTCTTGGTGTGGTCCTCTTTGGATTCCTTTTGTTTGGGGTTCTATGTGCTTCCTGGACTTATAAGTCTATTTCTTCCATCAGGTGGGGGAAGTTTTCAATCATTATTTCTTCAAATAGGTTTTCAGTATCTTGCTCTTTCTCTTCTTCTGGCACCCCCATAATTTGGATATTGGTATGTTTGAAGTTGTCTCAGAAGCTCCTTACACTATCTTTATATTTTTGGATTCTTTTTGCTTTTTGCTTTTCTGGTTGGGTGTTTTTTGCATCTTTGTATTTCAAATCTTTGACTTGATTCTTGCCTTCCTCTAGTCTGCTATTGGATTTCTGTATAATATTTTTTATTTCAGTCAATGTATGTTTAATTTCTAGTTGGTCCTTTTTCATATCCTCAAGGGTCTCGTTAAATTTATGAGCCTTTTCTAGAAAATTCTTGAGTAACCTTATAACCATGGTTTTGAGCTCTATATTCAGTAGTTTGCTTTTCTCCATTTCTTTCATTTGTGACCTGTTTCTTTGTCTCCACATTTTGGCTGCTTCCCTGTGTTGATAGAGTGGCTTTGTGTTCTAGGTGTCCTATAGGGCCCAGTGGCTCAGTTACCTGAGGTGGACACTTTTGGTGTACCTCTTTGTGGGCTGTGTGCACAGTATTGTTATAATTACACCTTGATTGTTGGTATCACTGGGAGGAATTGACCTCCAGGCCAATTGGCTGTGAGGATCAACTGTGTCTATGATGGGAGAACTTCTGTGCTGGAGACACCCTTATGAGGCAAGACTTGTTTCAGTGGGGCTTTGGAGCTCTCTGAGTCTGTCCCCTGAGTGTTCCCAGTATGTGGAGTTGTAATCTGGATAGTGCTGCTCTGACCCCTGGGTACACTGGCTCTTGTATCTCTAAGGAGGTGCTAATTAATAGCTTCTGCCTCAGACCACCCAGCAGGAGCTATGGAGAGATCTGCAGATTCCTCTTTTTTGTTTGGGTTTTGGAGGTGCTCAGATGAGGCCCTATTGTGGGGCCTTGGGCCTTCTTTGGATGTTCTGGATTTCTCTGACTCAGCTGAGTTTGTTAAGTAAGTTTAGATTTCAAAGGACCAGGCCATTCAGATGCAAAAGCCTCTGTGTACAGCTTGGGTGGGGCAGAGTCTCAAGGTAGAGTAAACAGCAATGGATTCCTGTCAGCCCTGCCCTAAGGGGCCCATGGATCTCAGTGTCCCTTGGTAAGTGCTGCAAGCACCTCTGAGAGAAAGTCGCCTTTGAGTTCCACCCACTGCCAGACAGTCCAGTTTCTCCCCATATGATTCTGGGTCCCCAGAGTCTCGCCTGGAACTGGAGTTCAGAGCAGTCGGGAGCTTGTGTCTCCCTGCGGATTGAAAAATCCAGCCACATACTCAATTGCCAACCCTCTTTGCTTGTGCCTCCATACCTCTGCACTTTACTTCTGCAGCTCCTCTAAGTCTCAGTGTACTTTTCTCTTCCCTTCTAGTGGTAGACTTTCCATTTAGCCAGCCTTCCTGTGGTTCTGGATGATGTCCATTTTGTCTTTTAGTTGTAGTTTTGAAATGTTTGTGTGAGGCAGCAATTTCAGGTGTTTACCCATGTGACTATCTTAGTTTCTCCTTCACAGGCATAGTCTTTAAATCAGGCATTTAAAAGGGTGCTTTTAATTTAATCTCAAAAGGAAGAGGTATGTGGTGTCTTCTCTGCAGAGATTTTTTTAAATATATATTTTTATTGTTTAAAGTATTACAAATAGTAGTACATATGTATCCTTTTTTTTCCCTTTATTGCCCTCCCCCTGGCCCTCCCCATCCCCTAGTACATGCCCTCCCCTGCCCCCCTGCCCCCCCCCCCCCGCCCAATGCCCTGTATCCATTGGCTATGCTTACATACATGCATACAAGTCCTTTGGTTGATCTCTATAGCCCGCCTCCCCGCCCCCCTCAACCTCCCCTGCCTTCCCATTGTAGCATGACAGTCTGTTCATTGCTTCTTTGCCTCTGTATCTGTCCCCCTCTTCTCTCCCCCTCTGATTCTTGTCTTTAAAAACATCTTGCCTTTGTAGGCTAGAAATAAACTTATAAGAGCAAAACAATGTTTGAGTCCCAATTTCAATGTCTAATAGTTTTGAGTCCCAGTTTCAATGTCAAACAGTTCCTTATGTGTACACGTCATCAATGGTATCTGGATAGTGGACAAATGGTGGCAATGTTTGATCCTAAGCATCCTGTAGCGACACACAGCTGCTGACTGCTAGCATGGCAAGGCATCGAGGCGTCTTCCATCTCTGGACTGTTTCTCCTCTTGTCTTCATGGTTGGAGCAGACCTGTCAGTTCCTCTCTGTTGCAGGAGTCCACTTGGTCTTGGAGTTGTTTTCTAAAAGTATATAAACATATTCTTGACCAAAAGTTAAAATAGGAATCTTTTCCATAAAATTGATTTGGGGTCCTTTTTATCAATTCTGGTTTGTATATAATCTGAGCATCTTGAACTTGCCTGATAGCCCTTATATAAAAAACCAGGATGTGTAGGCAGCACTTGTGTCTTCGATGTCCATAGTGTATTGCTTGAAACCAGTCATCTATCAAAGACCAACTTATGGAATCTCAGCTTTAAATAGCAGAAAATCTTTGGGAGAAGAGTCTATTGAAGGAGAGAACTCATGCATCCGGCTTTGCTTGCATTCTCTTGTTTTCCAATGCCTTGTCTGGAACTTGGAGCAACCTCATCATGCACAACCCAAAGACTAGGCACCTCTTGGTTAAAGAAATAAGTTTTCCGAAGCCCAAGGGAGAAACAGTCTGACTCATAGCCACTGTTTTAATTTGAACAGCCAAGCTATAATAGCAACACAGCGGGCTCCAATGATTAGCAGCAATATTTATCTTTCCTGGTTTGCATTTGCAGTGGCACACTCAGTGTCATCTGCCCAGATACAGCATCTATAAAGTCAGCTGCATCATGCCCACTATTTTTAACTTTCAGAAGAGGAGCCATATCCACTATAATCTATGATAGCACTATAATTAAAATGTCCTGCATAATGAGGAAGTCTAATAAATAAAGAAGAGTGAGAATTATGTTTCAGAACAAATACTGGGATTTAGGTGGCCCTAAAATTCAGCTACAACTGTTTGTCCTCAAAACTTGTTCCCCACAATTGAGAAATGAGTATCAGCCTTTTATGTCAGAAAACAAGATTAGGGGCAACTTTTCCAGCATGGATTTAGACAACTGATGGTGAGAAATACAGAACACAATTTCCTTGAGACCTGGTAACCTGGGACAATCTGAAAAGATCAAAAGAAATGGACTGGAGACAGATCTTATCCTGATTTTATTATGGAATCTGATCATGTTTTTTAAAGATGATAACACAACAGTAAAAATAAATATGTTCTTTAAACTCAACTTCATTATATTGTTAATTGTATAGCATTGTTCTGTCACTGCCAAGGTGAGAAAACTGATGGTCATTGTCCTTACATTTCTACTTAAAATTTGCTCCTGGGAAAGCCAGATTCCCCCACCCCCTCTCTTATGTCTCCTACACAATCTTTGAAATAACTTCTAGATGGGAAGAAATATCTATCCTTTAGTTCTATGAGATTTTTTTTTATTTTAGAGTGGAGAGAATATGGAGGAAAGCTTTACTGCCAAAAGGGAAAATGGGAATTACAGTAGATGAGGTGGAAAGCCAAGAAGATAAGAACGTATCTAGGAATGCTCTGTATCACCTTTTGGTTTGACGAATTCCACTATCTGTAGTCTGTCTGAACATGAGACCATAGTCAAGGCCTCTGACCAGTAGCAGAATAGTCATGGAGAATTTACAGCCTGCAATGTCCTGATTGTGAGCCAATCTAAGTTCTGGCAGCTCTTGCAGATCAGCAATTGGAAAACAGACCAAGCAGCTATTAGTAACTATAGCTGTTAACAGAAGCTGAGGGCTGTGCAGCCTCTGACCTTATGACTTCCACAATGCCAGCTTAAGCATTTTTTGAATGAATATATAAATCAATGAACTGCTTAACTGGAGAAATGAAGGAAAGCTTCACTGAGCCCCGAAGTTACAAAATTCCCTCCATGCACCACTAGCTGCACCCTATAAGTTTTGACATTTGATATGATCATTGCGGGTCATAATGCTTTTATTATAGTTTCATGATAGTATATTTTTGACACACTGATAATCTAGATATAAGTTTTTAATTTTAAAATAAATGTTTTAAAAAGTATCTTTTTGTTATTTATTTTAAGCTAATTGAAATAATTTAGAAAATATGGTCTGTAAGTACACTCTTTAGAATATGTTGAGACTTATTTATTGACCTCTATTATGAAGTCAATTTTACACATGTACCATTTAACACATGTTCTAAAATAAATTTTATGCATGTGTTTTTCTGGTTTTTAAATCAGAAATCAAGGTGTTAATTGTGTTGCCAAATCATTTATACTTTTATTAATTTTTTGTCTGCTTGATATATCAGAGAGAGGTATGTTAAAATTTCCCACTGTGGATTTTTCAATTGCTCCTTATAATTCTATCAGATATGATTTGTATATTTGATGCTAGGTTCTTAGTTCATACAAGATTAAAATTGTTATTTTTTTCCTAGTGAATTTAACATTTTATCATTATGGAGGCTCCTTAATATTTAAAAAGATTAAAGTCTATTTTATCTATCTACACTAATAAAAGAGATATGCAAATTGACTGTATCTTCACAAAGCACACCAGTCAATCAGGAGTGAGTATGCAAATTAACCCAAGAAAGATGGTGGGCTAACTTATATATGCAGGCATGGAGAGGCTGGGAGCAGCCGCTTACGCGCATGCTGGCACCAAGTGGCCTGCATCCCTGGGACAGGCGTCCTCAGGAGTCAGGCCGCTCTGAGTCTATAGGCCCTTTCACAGGCACAGAGAAGCCGGGGATAGGGCGGGGACATCCCTGGGACCCAGGTGCTCTGAGCGGGCTTGCATGCAAGTGGCTGGGGGCAGGGTGGGAACATCCCCTGCAACGAGTGAGCAGACAGCAGTCCCCTGCAGTAAGCGAGCAGACATCAGTTCCCTGCTTGCCTGTGGGCGTGGCAGTGAGGGGCAAGCAGTCCCCTGCAGGGCCCTCACAGAGAGCAGACACCAGGGCCCTGCTTGCCCCTGGCCCCAGTGGCTAAGGACAAGCAGGCCCCCACAGAGAGCAGACACCACGGCCTGTGGTGGCGTTAAACAGGCAGATCTGAAAAGAGCAGAGAACCATGGGGAGAAGGCCTAAGTCATCAGTAGGACATCCTCTGAAGGCTCCCAGATTGGAGAGGGTGCAGGTTGGGCTGAGGGACCCTTCCCCAGTGTGCAGATTTTGTGATTTCTTTTAGTTGATATTTGTATAATATCCACTTTTATTGGTTATTTTCAATCTTTCCATTCCTTATATGTAAGATATGTCTCTTACAAACAGCCTAGAGCTGATATTAAAAACATAATTTGACAATCCCCATCTTTATCTGGCAACTTTAGTTCATTTATATTAATTGTGATTGTTTATATATTTAAACTTGTATTTACTGTCCTGTGCTATTTATTTAAAAACTAGAGGCCTGATACATGAAATTTGTGCAAGGGGCTCAGCCCTCACAGGTGCATCAGCTCGCCTTGGCCCTCACAGCCCCAGCTTTGTCTGGAATGTAATCTGGAAGGATGTCCAGAAGGTCATTTGGCTGTCCAGTCTTTTTTCTTTATTTTGTGACTTTTTTTGATTGAGAATTTTTTAAATAAAGCATTTTCCCCATTACTTTTTGGAAATGATAAACTATATTTTCATTATTTATTGGTGACCCTTAAAAGTTTAATTGTACTTAACAAAGCCTAAACTTACTTATATCTCTTACAATTAAAAGTTTTTAGTATATTTAATCTGACTACTTCCTCCTATGTTACACATTATTATTGATTGCTTTTTGTTTTTGCCTCTTTATTTATTTTTTTAAAATCTTTATTATTCAGATTATTACATTTGTTTCTCTTTTTCTCCTCCATAGCTCCCCTCCATCAAGCTCCCACCCCTCCCCTCTACCCTTCCCTCCCTCCCATTGACCTCATCCATAGGTGTATGATTTTTGTCCAGTCTCTCCCTGTACACCCCTCATCCCTTTCCCCCTGAGAAATATCAGTCCACTCCCTATCTGTGATCCTAATTCTATTATATTCACCAGTTTATTTTGTTGATCAAATTTTTAATTCATTTAATTTTTAGATTCACTTGTTGATAGATATGTATTTGTTGTTCATAACTTTTTCTTCTTCCTCTTCTAAAAGAGTACCTTTCAGCATTTCATATAATACTGGTTTGGAGTTGATGAACTCCTTTAGCTTTTTCTTATCTGTGAAGCTCTTTATCTGCCCTTCAATTCTGAATGATAGCTTTGCTGAATAGAGTATTCTTGGTTGTAGGTTCTTGCTATTCATCATGTTGAATATTTCTTGCCATTCCCATCTGGCCTGCATCGATTCTGTTGAGAAATCAGCTGACAGTCGTATGGGTGCTCACTTGTAGGTAATGAACTGTTTTTCTCTTGCTGCTTTTAATATTCTCTCTTTGTCTTTTGCTCTTGGTATTTTAATTGTGATGTGTCTTGGTGTTGTCCTCTTTGGATTCCTTTTATATGGGGTTCTGTGTGCTTCCTGGACTTGTAAGTCTATTTCTTTTACCAGATGTGGGAAGTTTTCAGTCATTATTTCTTTAAGTAGGTTTTCAGTATCTTTCTCTCTCTCTTCTTCTGGCACCCCACAATTCTGATGATGTTGATACGCTTGAAACTGTCCCAGAGGCTCCTTACATTATCTTCACATTTTTGGATTCTTTTTTCTTCTTGCTTTTCCAGTTGAGTGTTTTCTGATTCTTTATATTTCAAATTTTTGACTTGATTCTTGCCTTTCTCTAGTCTGCTCTTAGGTCTCTGTATAATATGTTTTATTTCAGTCAGTGTATGTTTAATTTCTAGTTGGTCCTTTTTCATCTCTAGTTGGCCCTTTTTCATGTCTAGTTGGTCCTTTTTCATCTCCTGTTGGGTCTCACTAGCTTTAACCAACTTTTCTAGGATATTCTTGAAAAAACTTATAAGCATGGTTTTGAACTCTATATCCAGTCGTTTGTTTTCCTCCATTTCTTTTGTCTGTGATCTCTTCCCTTGTCTCGGGATTTTCACTATGCCAGGAGAACTTCTGTGTTGGATTCAGCCTTATGATACCAGACTTGCAAAACTGCAAAAGCCTCTCTGCTGAGCTTGGGATGGGTGGAGTCTCAGGGTTTAACAGACCGCCTTGATTGCTTTTTTGAAATTCCTAAATTATGTACTCTCTTGTAGCTCTACACATGGGTATCTCTATTTATTTAGATTTACTTGCATGTTTTCCTATTCTTACATTTATTCTTGCATCTTAAATTTTCACTCAGAGATAATTTTCTTTCTTTCAAAACTCTATCTTTCATGACAATTTGTTGGGGATAAATTCTCTCAGTTTTTCTATGTCTAGTGGAATTTGATATACCTTGGGATGAAGTTAGTATATAACTTGGATTTTCTGATGACTGGAATAGTGGATGATAATGAGAAAGAGGGTAACCAAGAGAGTTTTTAGCTGAGTACTCCCCAAAAGAGGCACATAAAAAAACACAGATGATGCAATGATAAACAATAACTGCTTCCCAGTAGACATGCAGGTCCAAAGATTAAATAAATCCTGGGTCCCTGAGACCTTTATAAACAATTTTAGACATTCATTCATTCCCCAAATATGTTTTGAACTTACCAAATCTATTTATTCATTTGTTCATTATTTAATTTGTCATTTAAACAGATTTTTAAAGTATCTACTATGTGCTAGGCATAAGGTTAGGTGATGACAATATGAAAATGAGCATATATTATCCTTTCCTAATCTTTGCCTTGCGGGTCACATAGTCGGTCTCATGGTAGAACAAATAGTAATCAAGTAATCAATCACATGTGGCTATTCTTGATTAATTATGTATTTACAAATATAATTGTAAATGTAAATTTGTGATTATGATAAGTGCTATGAAGAAAGGCTCCTGATGCTGTGAGAACCTATAATGGAAGGTTTGACTGTTAAGAGGTAGAGTCAATTTCTCTGAGGAGGGAGGATTTGAACTGAGAGCTGAAGGATGGTGAGGAGGAAACTAGGCAAGAGTACATGAAAGAGCCTTCCAAGCTGAGCACAAAGCCATGTGGCAGGGAGAGGGGTGAGCAAAGGGCATCAGTGTGGCTGGAGTAGAGAGGAAAGAGAAGGGTGCAGGTGGAGTCTGGGACAATCAGGAGGGGACAGACTTGGGCCCTGAGAGGCCATATCAGGGAGGTGAACATTTCCTGGGAACAGTGAGAGCTGCTGCTGTGATTTAGGCAGTGACCAGACCAGATTTGTGTTTTGAAGAGGAACTGTACAAGCTTCCTAACGTTCTTCCTGCACTGACTGGCTCAGGGAACTGAAGAATAATTCTGGCTTGTTCTAAACAGCAATTCTTTAGCTTTGTGGGAGGGAAGTCTGGGCACTGTCACTCAAGGGACACTGCTGGAGATGCTCAGAAAACCTTCAACACAGATGAAATGGCCAGTGTGAAGTGTTCTGGGACAGGCACTGGGACTGTCACTTTTCCCTTCTGTGCTCTGAGCTGTCACTCAGAAATATGTTCTAAGTGCCTCCTGAAAGCAAAGGTATAATTAATCAAGACCAGCTAAAAAGCCCTCATAAACCTTTGATCCCGGAGGAAGGAGACGCTGTAGCAGTTAAGGATGTGGCCAGGGCTGCTCTGTGTGTTGTTTCCTGTGATCTCCTCTCCTGCCAGGGCTTTCTCTCTCCCCTCTCCTTTCTACCGTTGAGCCCACTTAGCCCTGGTGGGGTTAGGAGTGGGGGCCAAGATGGAAGAAAAGAGGGGCAATCAGTGAAACTGGAAAGAGGATAGAAAGAACAAATGGGTTACAGTGTCAACTGCAGGGCCCATGATTGAAGAGATCCAAGGAGAGCTCTGATGCTGGATCCAGGCTTCACACTATACCTAACTTTCTGCGTGAACTCAAGCAGATGGCATAACCTCTCTGTTGGGCTCTGTGTCCTCATCTGTAAATGAGGCATTTATTAATTTTTGTTAATAAAAGGAAGTGATGGTTAATGATTGCTTTGTACTTACTCTGCAAATTCTGGGAAATCAATTAATATACTTTATGGTTAATAGCACAGATAGCCCTAGAAAAATAATTTCATATATATCAGAGACTATTATTAAATTATGAAATCCTTTCATTTTCCATCTGCATAGTATCTCTACATATCAACTGTGTTCACAATATTGCTCTAAGTTACCCTTCACATACGGGCTCCAGCTTAGAGCGTATTCTTTAATTTGGCCCTGTTGATCCGAGGGAATTTGATGAGCCACATGGAGGTAACTGAACTGTGTAGATGACGTAGAGCTGGAGGGACCGCTCAGCCTCTGGCCTGGCACAGGCCCCTCTACCATCCCATCACGACCATCGTGGCTTTTGTGGGAGACACTGAGCCCTGCCAGGGGGCTCCCCATGGACTTTCTCCTCTGAAAGTCTTAGGGCAGAGGTTACTGAGTGCCATTTAAGTCACAGTCAGATCCTAGAGATGCCCACATGCTGACACCCTTTGTTCTAGGAATAACTAGAGCAGGGTTTGGCATGTTTATAAGGCTCAAAAAATATCATTGAATAAACAAGTGGATTTGCCAAGCAAACCACTTGCCTTTTTGCCTCTACATTTAGTGATTCATTTGTATATGTTTTCTTTTACCTCCCTATTTCTTTATACTCTTTCTGAATGCACTGATCCTCACATTAGATCCCAATTCTCTGTGACATGAGCTTCGCACATGAAGGTGGGAAGAAAATCCTTTCCTAGGAATGCTCTTTCCTGCATGAACATGGAGTGCCCTGGACACATTTGAGGTTGACAGCCGATGGGAGCTCCATTTCACGTGGTCAGGAGAAAAGAGGCCTACAAGATTGCTCTTCCTCATTCAGAAAGAAAGGGATAAAGTGGTCTCAGGGAAACATGGACAGTAGCAGGGCAGAGGCTGAGGGAGCTGGATCCTAGATCGAGGTTAGCAGTTGCTCCCGGGAGAACATTTGCTGTTTCTGCACATAGACTGGGGCTCTGGGCGTGGGATAGCGAGAAGAGATGCTACCAGGCCAAGCAATTCTTACTCACAGGCTTCTCAGCTCATCCAGGGCCTACTGGGTTCTTGGGGGCAGATGAGTGGTTTGTTCTCATTCTCTGAGCTTGGGAGACACTACCTTGGCTATAGGTGGTATTTGGGAAAAGGGCTGCTCAGTGAACAAAGGAGGAAGCAGTATAACGGACATGTGTATGGCCTTCTTTTTGTGGCTCTGGGGTTCAGAGGAGGTGGGCCAAGGGTTCCCCTACAGGAAGTGTCCTGATTGCACTGGTTACCATGGCTCAGCACTCCAGGCATATTTAGGTCCTAGGTGGCACACACTTCATTGCCTGAGCCCTATCCTGGGTGGGACTCAAAGGCTGTGTCTGGTGAGTTGCTAACTTGTGATGCCAGTGGCAATGCCAGACCCAGGAGGAAACAGGCTTCTCAATGTGCCTATGTGGTGGGATACCGATGACAAGCTCACAGGAGCCACATTTCCTCCTTCCTTCCACACTCTAATTCTCATCTACTTTACAAGGTCAGATGATGCTTGGCCTCATCAGCAGTGAGCATTCCTCGGAGAAAAGTTATGTGTGAGGGTGAAATGGCAGAGTTGCTCTCGAACCCTACATTCTATACCCAGCTGTCACCTCTGGCCAGGGAGCACCTCCCACCTACTCAGCGGTCCCAGGAACCTCTGCCAGGCATCTAGCAAGCAGTCCAGTTCTGTGTCCAGCAAAAGTGAGAGGCCCTTTCTGTGGGTGTGCACCCTTTTTTTCCCTAGGTGCCTTTACTTTCCCCCTAGAAAGTTTGGGAAATAATAGAATGTACCCAGGCTTTCCCTCCGGATGGCTTCATTTTTCTCTGTAGTGAGCCTACCCTGCTCTGTTGTTGTCTACTCTCTGGGCATCTGAGACAAGGGTATGAGTTTGGGACTTCCTAGAAGTGTCACCACATACAGGTTTACTTTCATCGCTCAATTTGTGCAGAAAGTATGAAAGGGTGAAATAAGCAACCAAGCAAGCATATTTGTCCACCCCCAACACAAACCAAAAGGACCTTGAGGCCTCAAATGTAAAATACTGGGAGACTTGGGGGCACTCACCATGGGCTTGTACTGTGAGTGTAAATGTCCCAATGGGATTGTTCTGGCCCTTCTGGTAGTGATTTTGGATGGGGTCCCAGATCCAAATTCCATTAAATACACATTATGGTAAATTGGGCTGTAGGGAAGATCCAGTGGAGTGATTTACAAATCTGTGCAGAGTGATGGGTTTGTTAGACAGGAGGAAGAAGGAGCGGGCAGAGTGAGCCTTGCGATGGTTCTGCATTATTAACTCAGACATTAGCTCCAGAAAGTCTTTCTCTTACTTCCCCCCTCTGTTTCTGACATACAAATAAGACCTTAGAAAGTTTAAAGAGATGAAATACGTTTGGGCAGAGTTTGCTTTCCTGATATTGTTTGGGTATGTTCTATTCATAGTAAACAGCTGGGTATCGATCTGATCAGCAGCGAGTTAGACAAGTTAAGAATTGCCCTTCTTCCCTCCCTTGAGTAATGGGAACCATTTGCAGTTTCTACCAAGTAAATTAGCCTTGCCTGGATGAGAGAGCTTTTCTTTTTGGGTTTTGCCTTTAAGCAACTTCAAACTTAACCCAAGGACAATTTAAGTCATTCATTTACTCAAAATTAATTTATTGAGTAGGTTAGGCACCAAGGGAATAAAAAGATATAAAGGTATAAAATCATTGTGAACATCTACTAGGGTTCTGTTGAAAATATCACATGTGCCCCAGGATCTATAATGGAAAACGAAGATATTTGGACAATTTAATGAAAAGCCATTCAAAAGGGACATTGGTCGGGTATATAGAAAAATTAGTTGTCAGATTGAATTTTCTCCTTTTCTGTCAGCTCTGTGGTCTCACTCACTGGGGCTTGAAGTGGGATAAGGCAAGATGGAATTGCATGCCAGTTTCTCTGAGAGGGACTCATTTTAATGGAAGGGTCTTTGTTTATTTTTGTTCCTGCTACAAACTCTTTATGGACTCCATTTTACCTACTTTCTTTCTATTTACTTGGCCCTCACATTCTTCTCTGTCTTTTTCGTTGAATGGGAGAAGAAAAGAGAAAGGGAGGGAAGAGGGAGAAAGCACTGAGTAGCAGCTGAGCCTGGAGATTCAACATCCAGGACTGAGCTGAGGCTGAAGTCAGACAGGGCTGGAGCATTAGGTTGGCTCAGGGCAGCCTGCAGAAAGAACTCTGGACCAGGAATCCTACGTACAGTAGGTGGGATGAGGTTTGGGCAGAGATGGGAAGGCCTGAATTGGTTCTGAAGGGAACAGAAGCTGAAACTCAGAAGGAAATAGCTGAGTTAGAAGTAAGGTGAAGACTTGGAAGGGCATGGAAGGGCCTTTGCTCTCTCTCGCTGGTACTTGCTCACCCTACTTTCCCCACTTCCCTCTTTTGTGCAAAGAAGAAATGACCCTCTTTGCTGTTTGTGTTTTTCTGTCATACTACTACCACCCTCACAACATTTCTGACCGCAGAGGTGTGTTCTCCTCACACAAAGCAGCTCTCTGCAACACCAGCTCAGTGTCCTACAGTTCAGCCCAGTTCTGACCCTAGCAGGAGTTAGTGAAGGCCACACAAGTGAAGGGCTCAATCTTACCAGACTGTTCCCTGCTCCCCCCACTTTAGATGCCAATTACAACTCGTAGTTCCCAGGTTACCCACAAATTCTGTCTGACTCAGCTACATGTTGGAGGTTCCTATGACCCTCTCTTGGATTTGCTAGAAGAGTTCACAGAACCCAAGGAAACACTTTCCTGGTTTGCCACTTTATTATGTAATAAAGAATATGATGAGGGACACACAGGTGAACAGCCAGATGAAGAGGCACACATGACCCCAGAAGGGTCCCAAGGGCAGGGACTTCAGTCCTTGTAGAGCTGGGGTGCACCACCCTCCCAGAAGCTGCCAGGACCCCATGCTTTTGGGATTTTCGTGGAGGTTTTATCACTTAGGCTTGATTGATTATTAACTCCATTTCCAGACCCTTTCCCTTTTCTGGAGAATGGGGTGAGGCTGAATGTCCCAAGCTTTTAATCCTGACTTCATATAGGAGTCACCTCATCAGAACAAAAAGTACTGTCATCCAGGAAATTCCATGGAAGTTAGGAAACAGAGTCGTTGACCAAATATTAGAACTGAAGATGCTCTTAATACTTAGGACGTCACAAGAGTTCCAGGAGCTCTGTGCTAGGACTTGGGGCAGAGACCAATATGTATGGTTTGGATTGTTTCTCATTTTGCTAGGGCTGATTGCCTCTTCTTCCAAGATATCTTTTCTGACATCTCCCCCCACCCCAACCCCCTCAGTCCTCCTGCTGTGTGTCTTAGGCATTTGTGTTTACCCTCATCATGGTCCTCGCCACACACTGTGTGGTTGCCCCATTCCCATGGGTGCCACCCAGGAACCTGCAAGCTTCCCAAGAGAAGGGGTCTCATCCATTGTGTTTGCCATGCTCCTGAAAGTACAGTGCTCGGCTTGCTGTGTGTTCATGAATATCTGATGAGAGAATGTCAAATAAACGTCAGGTCCTGATGTATGTTGCTGGAGAAGGAAATGCATCAGCCCTTTCCCAGAGAACATAAATTCCTATCATAAAACTTCTGCCCCATAATCCTTCATCTCTCACTGGGGAAGGCCAGCCAGCTATTTCCCATCCATTCCTATTCCTTCACCGACCTGGAAGAGCCTGGTACTGCGCAGGGCATCCTGCACACGGCCCTCTGAAATGCACTTAGTTGGATTACTCCTTTGCAGTTGCCATCTGAGCTTTCCTATTGTTCACAGAACATCCTTTAGACATTTGTCAAACTGCTTGCATGGAAGAGCCCTGGTCCAGCACGTGACTTCTTGTAACCAGGTCCTGCCCACTTCTCAGTAGTACACGAAAAATAGAAAGCACATCCAGAGTGGCTCATACTTCCCCTCTCCAGTGACCTCAACCCCACCACCGGGGAAAGTGTGACTCAGACTCAGGAAAAAAACACTGCTGGTGTCACCATCAGAGATGGAGGCACCTCCTGGGCTAGTGCTGGGGATATTAATAAATCTATTAGATTGGGTCATTCATACCACCACTCTCTTCTCTTTGGGGAATTTAAATGTTCATGTGCTTTAAAGTGGAGATAAAACGACCCATGACTCATGCCCCTTTCTTTATGAAACTCTGTATAAGCTCCAACAACCTCTGCAGTTACTTGAAGGTTAAAACTATTCTTTCCCCAAAAGGAGAAAACAATTTCACTTTCCTATTCATTGCTTTTTTCCTTCAACACCCGAAAAGAGGTGAAATCTGCTCCCTTTCATTCTTAACAAGAGAATCTCCTTCCTACTCTCATTTGCTTGGCAATTGGAGCATTAAAAAAAAAAACCCACAAAAACCCAGAATATAATTCTTCAGCTCATCTTTCAAGAAAACTCTGGGTTTTGTTATATCCTTTTTCTTATATTATTTCTATTAGGCTAGAGAATTTTGGGTTTGAGCAGCTCTGATCCTAGGTTAGCAGCATGCTAAGCTTATTATACAAAGCTCATTCACAAGAGAAAATGCCTAGCACTGTCTGGGTCTTAGCATAGAGGTGGTATTTTTTATTTTAAACTTTGGTTCTGTTTTTTAACTGGCCTCCTGCAGCATTGAAATGGCATGCTCTAGATAGCATCTGGTCCCATTCAAGTTGGGCTAAAGTCACTCAAAACCTTGAGTGCTTCCAGAATATCTGAGTGACTCCAGTTCTGGTGTCTAGGAAATTGGTTAAGATCCAAGAGGTGGGTATTCTGATTCAGAGCATACTTTCATGGATTTGGAGTGTCTGGAATGTTCTGTCCATGGCTTCCCAGTGGGACCGAGATCAGATGGCCATGCTCTGCAGATATGTGGCTTCTGGGGCACCAAATGCCCAGTGAGGCCCAAAGCAAGTTGAAGGAAAATTCCAGCTCCCCGAACTACCCATAGGAAAAGGTCCGAAGGATGCAATAAACCAAGTGTCTTCAAAGATTTCTTTTAATCCTCACCTAAGGATATGTTTATTGATTGAGTGTGTGTGTATGTCTGTGAGAAGAAGAAGAAGAAGAAGAAAGAGAGAGAGAGAGAGAGAGAGAGAGAGAGAGAGAGAGTGAGAGAGAGGGGGGGGGGGGGGAGGGAGACATTGATCTGTTGCCTCCCATACTTCCCTGACTGGGTATTGAATCCACAACCTAGATATGTGCCTTCTATACATTGAACCTGAAATCTTTCGGTGTACCAACCAAACAAGCTACCAGGCTAGGGCTCTTAGAAGATTTCTGATTTGCTTTAATTCCTTGAAGTTTATATATTTTCCGAAGCAGTTTCCCTTCAAAGGGTGAATTTCTCTCTGAAGGGCAATTTTAATACTGGTGTCTGTCATTTATCTTTCCCATCTTTTCTGAGAAAACATTAGGAAACACTTCATAGAGTAGTCCCTTACCATATAAACATCTCCTTAAGGTAGATAAGGAGCTAAGGGTATATGCCTTCTCCACCATTTACCCATTTTAGAAGCAGATAAATTAAAACCCATGTGTGTCCAGTGATGACCAGTGTTGTCCACCTGACCTTGTCTGTCTTCTCAAGATGAGAACTCTTTGCTCCCAAGAACCTTATATGTGACTTTCCTTGGTTTAAATCATTTTCACAGATGCCATTTCTATTTATATCACAAGGAGCTCCTCCCATAAGTCTTGTTTTCAATTAAAACTGTAATATAGGAGCTTGGTTCTAAAAATATATATAATCCAATAAGTTTACTGCAAAAAATACTCCAAGTTCCCCAGACAACTCCTTTCCCAGAGGCTAACATACTTTTTTCAATGTCCTTGCAGAAGTATTTGTATACACACACACACACACACACACACACACACATAAAATTTACATTTCAAAGATTTCTTTTTCCACAGAGAAAAAGAAAAACCTTCAGAATTGTATTGAATAAATTCTACAATTTTTAATGCTGAGTTGGCATGGTCAGTGGTAGCAAAGTCTATTACTCATTTTAATGGGAAAAGGGTTATTTCTATTTTCATGTATTCTCTATATGAATATGTCCTATATTCATATACACATATTTTTTGTTTTTATACAAATGTTAGCATATTATATAGTTTATGTATTTTTTAAAACTTTGTATTGGTCCTTGGATACATAAACATTTAGGTATCAATATGTCAGAAGAAACCTATATCATTCTTCTTTAACTATTATAAGGCATTCTTTAAATAATTCCTAATTGGACACATTAAGAAAATTTAGGGTTTCCAGTGTCTTGCTATTACAATTTAGGGTTTGCAGTATCTTGCTGTTACAATGGTATGATGAATATCTCTATATTAATTGTCAATATGTGTACTGTATAAGCATAGTTATGGAATATATTAGTAGAAGTGGAATTGCTGGATCAAAGAGTGTGGGCATTTTAAAATCTGATACACATTGACATATTTCATTTACCAAAGGAGTTGTAGCACATTAAACTTCACCAATGATATGTGTATTTCTTGGCATCCTTATAAACATGATGTATTACCAAACTTTTTGATATTTGTCAACCTGATAGGTTAAAAGTTATATCTCATTATTGTTTTAATCTATAGTTAATTTTAAATGAGATTGGGCCTCTTCTTTTTGTTGGAAAACCACTTGTATTTCTCTGTGGCCTACCTTTTTATGATCTTTGCCCATTTTTCTATTGAATTGCAGATGATTTTCCTGTTGATTCATAAAACTCTTTCACATACTGAAAAAATGGATCAATGATTTTAAAGCTACCTCATTTTTTATTTCTAAAAACCAATTATTGCTTTTATATATCAACTTCATCATGTTCTCCCCTCATCCTATCTCTGATACTACTTTCTTATACATTTACTTTACCTTGTTTATGTGAACAGGAACTAAGGATGAGAGTCAAGTATGTAAGAAAATATATTTTTGAATATACAATGAGTATATATTTTATAAGATGTAAGAAGAAAATCTGAAGCCAGAAAGGCCTTTTACCTGGTATCTACATCAGTATCAAAGACTAGTCTCCCTCTTGGTTGATTGGTGAACACTTGGTAAACTTGTATCTTGCTCATTGACTAAATTAATGCCAAATTTAACAAACTTCTCAAGCGTATATTCATACCCCTTAATTTTTTTATAACTCTCCTTCCACTTTATTCTCAAATAGTGATTACCATTTGATACAAAATGTTATCTCTAGACTCTTAACTCTTCATTAAGTCCCTGGAGCAGGAAGATCTGCATGTGAGATTATTATGCGAAGGTCTTGCTTCAGGACTAGTCTCAGTCCAGGCTTTCCTCTGATTGATGGGGCCCCCAGGAAGATGTATTCCTCTCTCCACAGGAGAGAGGTGTTGACCCACCTTTCCAAATCATGTAAAAACCAATTCAACTTCAGCTAACAGGGTAATGATTTGTGGGGAACAGCAGAAATTCCTCTGTAATTATGTGTGAATTGATGTGTGATTTCCTAATGAGCTTAAGTGAAGAAATCATCGTGGTTTTTTTGGTGATAAATGCTTTATATCTTAAAATGCCAGCAACACATATCTAATAAATTCCATCAAACCACTCTCATTTATATAACATTTGCAATTATTATTTAACATGCTGGCTTTCTTTACTGCTTTGGGTAATTGCAGAGTCTAAAAGTTCCATTTTCATAAACAAGACCACAGAAACTCATTATGTTGGACTTTTTCTTAATGCGATCATAAATGAGTTCATTTTAAAATGCATTTGCATGCTGTGTAGGCCGAGACCTCCTTATCAGAAAACGTTGTAGTCATTGAATGAGTTTGCAAAAGCAGGGACATTTGTCCCTGGAATGAGCGAGGGCACCCTCAGACACTGCAGCTTGGGCATGGACTAGCAATGTCCAACAAGTTGGGGAAAGCATTTAATGATCAAAATAACGGTTCAGCTTCACTGAAGAAATATGATATTGCCCAGTGAGTTAAGTGACATGATGGGTGGTAACAGGGCAGCACTGAATCCAGTGAGTCTAGCACCAAAGTAAAAATATATGGGTTAAGAAAGGAGTCGGCTCTGGATTTCTGAATCTAGATTCTGGATCCAGATGTGCCACTTAGTAGCTGTGTGATCTTAGACAAACCACTCTACCTCTCTAAGTCTCAGTTTACTCATCTGTCAAATAGGGACTGTGTCTGTTGTTGGGATAATTAAGTGAGGTGGCATAGGCAAACACTCGGGCACTGCTGATATATATCAAATGTACAACAAACTGCAGTTTGTCAAATAATTATTGATGGCCTTGAACATTGTAAATATCAGAAGAAGCAAAACTGACCCGCTGACCCTCACCCCAAGCATTTTCCCTATTGGCCAAGATGGTAGTTTGTTCCATTTTGTATCATTCAAGGAGGTAGAAGGTAGCAGCAGTTGATGATGGTTTTGTTCTTAGAATCCAACATCATTATTTCATGGGTTGTACTGAGTAGGTTGTTAAACCCTAAATGTATCCTCTTTTATTTGAGATGTGATAGACTCTGGGTTTTGATAAATGGAGGCCCACATTGATTTTGAGACTTATATCAAAAGGAGTAGCAATAGACCCAGGTTTACAGAATATATTAAACATGTATGTAGTACTAGTCTTCTCAAGACTTGTTCTAAGAGCCTCTGCTCCATCCATAGGCCCTGTTGAAGGGTCAGTTATAGGCAGCCATGTATTATTCTGTGTGTCAGCTTACCCCCTGTCGAGGTGACAGCTGATTGGCCAAGTATAGGCCCTTGGCCCAGGGGCAGTCCTTAGGCTGCTCAATGACCAGGGGAATATAGGCTCGGCCAATCATACTGCTTTACTTGGTGATTAAAACTAAAAAAAAAAAAATAGTAAGGAAACTGCAAAGACCCAGCCCCGAAGGGGCCCTGATGGGCCTTGTGCAAAGTAAAGTGAAAACTGCACAGAAGTGAAGAAAGAGGAGAGGAAGCTACAGGCAGTGGAGGGAGTGCCTCTGCACAGAGAAAGCAGGGCCAGGATGAAAGAGACAGTCTAGTTCCATGGTCAGCAAACTCATTAGTCAACAGAGTGGCAAACCACGGCTCACGAGCCGCATGTGGCTCTTGATCCACAGTTTGCCGACCACTGGTCTAATTCATTCTGGGTGCTGCTCTGGTTCTAGATGCTTTTCTAGTTTCAGACACAATCCTTACATTTAATGGACCCCTATCCCTGTGGCAATGTGAGGATGGACCCTTCATAAGCACTCACAAAGGACTACCACAAGCTCAGTGTGGGCTGCTGGCAGAAAGCAGAAGTTGGAATAAATAGGTAAAACAAAGGTCAGGGTTGGTAAGTAGCAGCAACAATATGGAGCATTGTTAATTATTCTGCAAGCAATCTTGTTATCCTTCTTTTAAATAGATAACAGTGCAGACCTTGTAAATTGTAATAGAATGTTTGGTTTCTGAACTTCAGCGAATAAAAAGATGTAAATTCTCAAGGTATTTAATTCTAATGAAATTCAAAGAACTTGAACTTCTATTCAAATAGAGAAATCTATTATCTCTTTAGACAATTGGCGTGTTCATTGGTTCTTCCAAGGACATTAAATACAACACATATGAATGTTTCTGTTTTGGACTATGCATAGATCTCACAGTGGCTAACATTTTTCCTAACAAAGAAACAACTTTCCAGTCTTTTCTTTTTCCTGTATCCACTGCCACCATAATAATTCTGCTTGGTTTTTCACCTGAACTATTGCAGTATCCTTCTGGTTGGTGTTACTCTGCTCTATGTACAATAAGTATTCATTAGTGCTTTGTGGGCTGCTTCTGCTGCACCTGTACAAACTAGAACTCCTCAAAGCCCTTTCCTCACACAAGGGAACAAAATAAAAAATTTTGTTATGGAGAATTTCAAACCTTTAAAAAAGTAGACTAATACAATGAACTTCCATATATTCATTTATAACAGAGATTCAGGAATGATCAACTCAGGACCAATCTTGCCATGTGTCTCTATTTGCATATTCTCCTATCTCCTCATGTTGATTTTGAAGCAAATCCAATATATTATATTATTTTCTTCATAAATATTGCTGTTAATATTTATTTAAAAATATATATTTAGGGAGAATCCAAGATGGCAGCATAGGTAAACACCTACACTGCTGCCTCGCACAACAATTACAAAACTACAACTAAAAGACAGAACGGACATCATCCAGAACTACAGGAAAGCTGGCTGAGTGGAAGTTCTACAGCTAGAGGGAAGGAGAGGGGCTCACAGAGACCCAGAGGAGCTGCAAAAAGCTGAGGTATGGAGACGCGCAAGTGGAGAGAGCAGGTGCCGGAATACCTGGCTGGTTTTCTCTGGCAGGAGGGAAAAGGAGACTCTCAAAGGCATTGAACCCCTTATCTTATGACACTAAACCCCAGATCCAGCCGAAACTCTTATGGGGAGAGTTTGGACTGTGAAAAGGGAGAGGTGCATGGAAATTTAGGGGAGTAGCAAAAGATCAGTAGCTTGCTGGCGCGCATGGCACTGTGCAGAGGACAGATTGCTGATTGTGCTGCTGGCTTTCGCGAGTGGGCAGGAGACAGACCCTCCCAACTGTGCCACTTCTGACTCCACTAAGCCCCTGTTTCGGGTGAAACCCTGGGGACCTAGACTCGTGTAGTCCTGAAGTGCAGGGGAGCCAGAAAGGCAGCGATATAGAGGCACTGCGGGCGTGCGCGCACAAGGACCGCTCCAGTGATTACCCAGTCACATGAGACTCAGGGGCCATGGAGGGCGGGCTGACTGGAAGGCAAGGTGGTCCCTTTAGCCCTGAAACTCCACCCATCCCAAGCCCAACAGAGGATTCTTCGGTTTTGCAAGTCTGGTATCATAAGGCTGAATCCAACACAGAAGTTCTCCCGGCATAGTGAAAATGCCGAGACAAGGGAAGGGATCACAAACAAAAGAAATGGAGAAAAAAAAAAAAGACTGAATATAGAGTTCAAAACCACGCTTCTAATGTTTTTCAAGAATATGCTAGAAAAGTTGGATAAAATTAGTGAGAGTCTAGAGGAGATGAAAAAGGACCAACTAGAGACATTGACTGAAATAAAAAATATTATACAGACTCCTAACAGCAGACTAGAGGAAGGCAAGAATCAAGTCAAAAATTTGAAATATAAAGAAGCAGAAAACATTCAACTGGAAAAGCAAGAAGAGAAAATAATCCAAAAATGTGAAGATAATGTAAGGAGCCTCTGGGACAACTTCAAGCGTACCAATATCAGAATTGTGGGGGTGCCAGAAGAAGAGAAAGAGCAAGATACTGAAAACTTACTTAAAGAAATAATGACTGAAAACTTCCCAAGCGTACCAACATCAGAATTGTGGGGGTGCCAGAAGAAGAGAAAGAGCAAGATACTGAAAACTTACTTAAAGAAATAATGACTGAAAACTTCCCACATCTGGTAAAAGAAATAAACTTACAAGTCCAGGAAGCACACAGAACCCCATATAAAAGGAATCCAAAGAGGACCACACCAAGACACATCATAATTAAAATACCAAGAGCAAAAGACAAAGAGAGAATACAGCAAGAGAAAAACAGTTAATTACCTACAAGGGAGTACCCATACGACTGTCAGCTGATTTCTCAACAGAAATGATGCAGGTCAGATGGGAGTGGCAAGAAATATTCAATGTGATGAATAGCAAGAACCTACAACTAAGAATACTCTTATCTAGCAAAGCTATCATTCAGAATTGAAGGGCAGATAAAGAGCTTCACAGATAAGAAAAAGCTAAAGGAGTTCATCAACTCCAAACCAGTATTATATGAAATGCTGAAAGGTACTCTTTTAGAAGAGGAAGAAGAAAAAGGTAAAAGCCAAAAAATTATGAACAACAAATATATATCTATCAACAAGTGAATCTAAAAATTAAGTGAATTAAAAATTTGATCAACAGAATAAACTGGTGAATATAATAGAATCAGGAGCACTGAAAGAGAGTGGACTGATAATTCTCAGGGGGAAAGGGGTGACGGTGTACAGGGAGAGACTGGACAAAAATCATACACCAATGGATGAGGTCAATGGGAGGGCGGAGAGGGAAGGATGGGAGCTGGGTGGAGGGGTGCTATGGAGGGGAATAAGTGAAACAAATGTAATAATCTGAATAATAAAGATTTAATTTTAAAAAAATAAATAAAAATAAAAATATATATTTAAAATATATATTTGATTTCAGAGAGGATAGGAGAAATAGAGATAGAAACATCAGTGATGAGAATCATTGGTTGGCTGTCTCCTGCACACCCCCTACTGGAGATGGAGCCTGCAACCCAGGCGTGTGGCCTGACAGGGAATCAAATAGTGATCTGGTTCATGAGTCACACTGGTCAGGCACTGTGCATATTTCTAAAAGAAAAGTTTTAATGTAACTAAAATACCGTCATCACAACTAAATTAAAATAATTATTATTTAACTAGAGGCCTGGTGAACGAAATTCATACATGGGTTTGTGTCCCTAAGCCCAGCCTGCACCCTCTCCAATCTGGGACATCCCCCTCACAATCCAGGATTGCTGCTTCCCAATTGCTTGCCTGCCTGCCTTCCTGATTGCCCCTAACCACTTCTGCTTGCCAGCCTGATCACCCTGACCACTCCCCTGCCAGTCTGATTGCACCTAACTGCCCTCCCCTGCAGGCCTGGTCATCCCTAACTGCCCTCCCTTGCAGGCCTGGTCCCCTTCAGCTACCCTCCCCTGCAGTCCTGGTCACCTCTAACTGCCCTCCCCTGCACACTTGGTCCTCCCCAACTGCTCTTCCCTGAAGGCCCAGTTACTCCCAACTCCCCTCCTTTGCCAGCCTGGTCACCCCTAACTGTTCTTCCCTGCAGGCTTGATTGCCCCCAACTGCCCTCCCTTGCAGGCCTGGTCCCTCCCAACTGCCCTCTCCTGCTGGCCTGATCGCCCATAACTGCCCTCCCTTGCAGGCCTATTCCCTCCCAACTACCATCCCCTGCTGGCCATCTTGTGTCCACATGGAAACAGCCATCTTTAACCACATGGGGGCAGCCATCTTGTGTTGGAGTGATGGTCAATTTGCATATTACTATTTTATTAGCTAGGATATTATCAAATATCCAGTCCTTGTTCAAGTTTTCCTACTAGTCTTAAAATATCATTTTATAGTTTCTTTATATGAATCATATTTCAAATATGCTTCACACCTTATCATGGTTGATATTTCTTAAGTCTCTTTTAATTTATAGGTTTCTCCTCTTCCTCCTCTTTTTATTTCCTTCATTCCATCTTTCATTCTCTCTCTTTCTTTTTCTGCAGTGTATTTCTGCTGGCCACATTTTTATATTGTTATTTAAAATGTTTGGATTCTGCTGACCACATTTTTATATTGTTATTTAAAATGTTCCTTTATCTATTCTGTTTTCCATAAATTGGTTTTTATATCTAAACTAGAGTTGTTCTCATATTCAGGTTCAACTTTTTGGGAATACTTTACAAACAATATTGTGTACCTCTATCAAGAGGCACACTGTCTTTTTGTCTTCCTTTTTGTGATATCAGTAGTCATTGATGATCATTGTCAGATCTGCTAGATCATCACCAAGGGTTGTAAAATGGGGGTGTCCTATTTCTATCGTCTCTCCTTCATATAGTAGCAAGACTGTTAGCTTACCAACTATTAGTTACCTTGAGTTATAGTTCATATAGGAAAGGCAAAATAAATCAAGATAAATGTTTGATTCAAATTTTTTTGTTTGTTTCCTAACATCCCTGAAAGGGTACCCATGAGCTTCTTTGTTAAATATTATTCTGAACTCATGGACTTAAATATATTTGAGGCAATCTTGTTATTCTTCAAAAAGAATTTTCAATCCATTGCAGTTATTATTCTTATAATGTTCTACCTTTGCCTCCTGGGAACTTCTTCAAGTGGGCTCCGAAGTGTTTTGATCTGGCTCCAATAGTCCTTGACATTTATTTCTCTTGCTGTCTATATCATAAGTTGCTCCAGCTCATCTTGTACATTTTCTGCCTTAGACTTGGAGTCAGCTTTTTCTCCTGGAGAAATCAGCATTTTCTCCTAGTTCTTTCCAGTGGAAATGCATTTAAAGACTATAATTTGAGTGCTGGGGTCATTCCTTGGTACAGGCTTTCAGGGGAAATTATGTATTTTTTAAAATATAAAATATATTTTGAGTTCATACTGATACTTCTGATGAAAACTCAGGACTTTAAGATTTTTTATTTAATCTGTGAATACATTGAAAAAATATTTTTTCAGTTTGAAATTTGTTTCCTTTCTTCTTTCTCTTTTATTTTGATCATATTTTTATATCTTATATTGTTAAATAGTCATATTCATCAGTCTTTTCCTTATTGCACTTGAATTTTGAGTCATAGTTGGGAAAGTTTGTCCTACTCTCATGTGATAGGAGAATTCATTCATTTTTTTCTAATAGGTATATGGTTTCATTTTTATTTACATTTAAATTTATTATCCATTTGAATTTATGTTATTGAATCTGGATGAAGAAAAGATATAATTTTATCTTTTTTCCATGTGACCTTTTATTTAATCCAATATTACTTACTGAAAATGCAAATTTGTGCACTGGTGGGGTCTGGATGGACCGGCCAAGGGGATGGGATGCAGGAGGTTGGTGGTCCTGTCCTGCCCCTGATAAGAGTAGGGGGTCGAAAGGGGAAGGGGCCATGGGTGGTTGGCCAGCCGGCCCTGTCCCCGTAGGGGGTGGGCCATCAAGGGCAGGGCCAGCCTGGAAGAAGGGGCTGCAGGCAGTTGTCGGGCTGGCCCCACCCCCTAGTCAAACTCCTGATCTAGGGGACAATTTTCATATTAGCTTTTTATTATATAGGATTACACCTTTAGCATACATTAAATTTCCTCACATGCTTGGATTTATTTCTGTACCAATGATCTTTCTGTTTTATTCGTGTGCTGACACCACCTTGTTTGAATTATAGAAGCTTTACCAGCAATTTTCATGCTATTGTTGCTAAAACAAAACTTTTGAGTGAGGATCCTCCTCTTTTTCCCCTATCAAGACCTTACACCTGCTTTCTAAGGTGGTACCTTACTGATTTAGTAAATAGGACTGCTGGAAGGCAAGAATAGATTCCTTAAGACAAGAGTCAGCAAACTATGGCCCATAGGCCTGATTTATTTGTAAATTACATTTCATTGAACATTCTGTATTGCCTATAGCTGCTTTCATGCTAGAGTGGGAATTAGTCGTGACAAAGACTGTTTGACGGGCAATGCCTAAAATACTAAAGTACTATTTCTGGCCCTTTACAGAAAAAAATTGTGGCCCTTGTCCTAAGATGACACATAGGTGCCTAACAGGTCATCTAGAGGTAATGCTAAGTTCCAAACAGGACTTCTACATAATTTGCTGGGCCCGGTACAAAATAAAAATTCAGACCTCTTGTTCAAAAAGGAAAGTGTGCTATTAAAAGCACTAAAATATAAAACATTTTCCTTCTGCAGTTTTTCTCTTGACTTATCATGTTTTGTTTTGTTTTAAATATGCCATTTAATGTTATTGGAAGTAAAGAAAAGTAAGAATTCAAATTATTGGCATGAATTTTGCCTTTGATCTTTAACTGTGCAATGTCTCTTTTAAATGGAAATAGAAGAACTTTTAACTTGTATGTAGAATCCCTGAAATTACACAATTCATATTCCCTGGTTGCTCCCTGGAGGAGGTAAACACAAGCCAGATTCAGTGAGGTTGGAAGGAGGAACAGAAGGTCCTGCAGGCATAGAGTGGGTCCAGGAGCCAAGTATAGACCCTGAAGGTTGGTTTGGGAACACTTCAGGGCACATAGGGCTTGATGTCTGTCTGGTTCCCCTGCCCCAGCAGCTGCTGGACCAATTCAGGAAAGTACACCAGGGCCACCAGCCTTCTGGGGTGCTGGGCAGCAGTGGTTGCTGGAGAGGGATTGGGGGTTGGGGACTTAGAAACTGCCCCAGGGATGTGAGGGGGCTTCCACAAGAGGACAGACTATATATCAGCTGAGGCTTCAAGTCCCCAACACATGCTTCATTGTCCCATTTGATTTTACACATAGCACACAAATTAAAAGGAAAACGATTAAAACTATCAAGACAGGACCATGGAGTATTAAGTCCCAACCAAGTTCAGGGCTCTGTGCAACTTCAGAGAGCTTGCATGCTCATGACGTTGACCCTGATACCAGGTAATGATGGTGATGCCAGGAATACCTGTCAACACCACAGCTGGGAGGGAATGAGTTAGGTACAGATATGGTGAGGAGCCTGTAGATGTGTGCTACCTCTTAAGGACACCTTTGAGGGATGGTCCATTTGCTTAGATCCTACAATTGTTTTGTCTTTTTTAATATGCACTTATATTGTGATAAAATATAAATAATATAAAATTTACCACTGTAACCATGTCTAGGTATACTAGTACAATTCAGTGGCATTAAGTACACTTACGTGGTACAACCATCAGCACCATTCATCTCCATAAGTTTTTCATCTTGTGAAACTGAAACTCTCTACTTATTAGACAATAATTCAGCACCTGACAACCAACATTCTATTATCTGTTTCTATGAATTTGATTCTGAGACCCTCATATAAATGGAATCCTATGGTACTTCTCTTTTTGTGAGTGGCTATTTTACTTAACATAATGTTTTCAGGGTTCATCCATGTTGTAGCATTTTTCAGAATTTCTTTCCTTTTTAAGGCTGAATAATATTGCATTATATGCATATATCACATTTGGTTCATCCATTCATCCACTGATGGACACTTGGGTGCTTTGACATTTTAGATGTTGTGAATCATGTTGCTATGAATGTGGGTGTACAGTTTATTGTCTCTTTAAGTTTGGTTCCTTTATCATTGAATGAACCTTTATGTAGGACTGCAATGATGCTGCAGCTATTCTGTTGGGACCTGGAGCTTCAGGGCTATTCCCAGGCTCACATGCAGTGTTCCACTGAGGACTTGGTTTCTAGCCTGCATAGATTGGCAGTAACAAGAAAATGTTTCAGAAAGAGAAGCCACCGAAGCATTATTTTTCTTTGTTTCTGCAAAACATCTTGGGTTTATTTTCTCCCATTTGCGGCTTTGTTTTCACCTATGCAAATGTGATTCATCTTTCAGTGCTGGAGAAGGGCCTTAAATAACATAATTGCTTCACCAATCATCTACTTGGCTACTGAAAATGATCTTCTTAGTGAGGTCCACTGCAATTGCTTGAGCTCTATACAGACCCCCAATAATGAGCAAGCTTCTTTTCTGAACATGCTAATTATTCTCTAATGCAAGCATTGTTTTCAAAGGGGGATTTAATTGGATATTAAATCTGCAACTGAAACATTAAATTATGAAATAAACAAACATATCAGTCTAATAGATCTTAGAAAAAAAAAAGCAGACATTTCACTCCCATTTTTGTTAAGTGCACATGCGTTCAGATGCATGTTTAATGCTCTGCCTGTTTTGCTGTGTTTTGTAACTCTGAACTGAATTCTTTCCTGGGCTGGTTCCAAAGGAAATTGTCCCAGGAGGCTGAGTAAGCGCAGGAATCTGTGTGTGCTGGCCCCCCAATAACCTTCTGCTTAAAGACTTTACCTGTATAAATGAAATTCAAGAAATGTGGAGAAACCGTTTTGAAATGAATATTACTGAAGCAATTCCAAGAGGTATAATTTGGGATGCATCAAAGGCGGTGGTTAGAGACTATATTGCCTCCCTGTAAGTTTAAAGGAAATCAAAGATCAAAATAGGTACATGTTTGAAAAGGAAATTAAGAGATGAGAAGTACATCATAGCTATCTAAAAATCCCAAATGACATTTCAGAAAATTATTTCATGGCAAAATAATACTCTTTTTAATAGGAAAGAATGAGAAGCCCCCTCCCCGCGCCCCCCCCCCCCAAGTTTATAAAGCAGACTTCCTGGGAATAGGATATAAAGATGAGTAGTTCTTCAACTTTACATTTTAAAAAGATATAAGAAAGCAAGAATTTTTTTACTCTCTCTAAAAAAAGTGCCCACCTGGGAGAATGGTAATATAAGCACGATACGAACTTCCTTTAAACACAGATGCCAGGACTGGTGGAAATGGAAGGAATATGCATTACCCACATTTCCGTCTGCTGCTCTAGCCTGAGTACAGAAACAGCCATGGTTTCACCTGTATTTCCCACCAGGATGGGAGTTGGAAGGGAATGCAGGTGATGCAGGTTCTTGTTATAAAATCTTTGAAAATATAGGGCGCCCCCCCAAATGTATACATATACTTTGAATAATTATAAAGGCAGTGTTTATTAAAATATATTTCATTTTCAAAATTGAGCTACCAGCTCTTAAAGTGTGTATACATTTTTGGGAACACTCTGTAAAATATTAGATGGGTATCTTAAGGGGGAAATTTTAATATGTTGTTTAGGGAGAAATAATATCTTTAAATTTATACATTAGCAGTCTATTTATTTTAAAGTATTAAAATATTAATTGTTGTTCCATAAGCTTGTAATTAGCATACTTATGCCTTTAAAAATGACCTGCTCATATTTTTTATAGTAGACTATCAATTATTATAGTAAAACAACAAAAGGAAGGATTTGGGTGTAGTGATTTTAACTCCTTGAATTATTTGTAACACCACTGATGTTAAGCTCGAGAAATATTGTCTTTCACTAACAGTTTATCAAACAGCTGTAATACTCTTAAATCAGATTAATTTTTAACACATGACTTTTCCATGTTTTATAACTTGGTAATGAGATTTTCTTAAAGGCTTTATTTCAGGAGTAGTAAGTTCAATGAAATATATTTTTTGTTGCTGAATCTTTTATCCTCACCTAATGAAATTTTGTCAGCCTTTTATTTATTGTCAACTTATGAAGTAACAGTGAAACATTAAACATCCAGATCTGGACACTGTTTAAAGTATAGAAAATTTATCCTTATGTTGTTAACTTTTAGGTGTGATAGTGGTACTATAGTTGTGCTTTTAAAAAAAAGGATCATTCTCTTTTAGAGATGTATAGAAATATTTTTTTATAAAATGACATGGTGTTTCGGAATTGCTTTAAAAAGAATGTAGAACATGGGTAAGTGGGAGGGGCCTGGGTGAAATAAGACATTGAGAACTATTGATGCTAGGCCTGGATAGTGGGAGTTTAGTATATTAGTGTCTGTTTTCACATGTTTGAATTTTTTCCATAACATAATCTTTAAAAACAAAACAAAATGAAAAAACCTGCTGTCTTTAGATTCTTTGCTTAAGCATCCTCTACCCCAGGGGTCTGCAAACTGCAGCTTGTGAGCTGTGGTTTGCCTCTCTGTTGACTAATGAGTTTGCCGACCCCTGGGATAGGGGCTTAATCACAAGGAACAATAACAGCCTGTAATTATTGGAATCGAGAGTCTAGGTCAATGGTCGGCAAAGTCATTAGTCAACAGAGTGGCAAACTGCAGTTAGAGAGCCTCATGTGGCTCACGAGCCTCAGTTTGCCGACCACTGCTCTACCCCTTTTTCCCAAATAGAAGAGTGAGCGAGATGGAGTCATTCTCCCCTTTTGAGAGAGAGAGGGTCTCATGGCGGTTCTGTGTGGTGATTGTGGCTCTTTAGTGTTTGCTGTCCCAGTCACACCAACACTAACTGGGGACAGTTGCCCATGGACACAAAGCCTGCTCAGAAGAGTCAAACCAGGGAGTCAGAGATCATGCCAGGTGGAGGTAGAGAGGCTCAGCCTTGCAAGGTGACTCCTAAAGGCCAAATTTTTACCACTGAGTTTGGCTTCAGACAACAACACTTTCTCCCCTTCCTTTTATTTCTTTCTTCTCTATCATTTGGGATGCATATGTAGTGCTCTTACCTCCCTACTAATTGCCAATCCATTAAGAGAGAAGGGGAATGGAAAAGAAAGCCATTTACTAAGGCTTATTTATTACAGCACTAAGCTAAGGCACTTTACATTTGGTATTTCATGTAATCCTGTGAAGTGTAGGTAATTTGAGAAATCCTGTGAGGCCAGACAATTTTTTAAAATCTCATTATATAAAGGAGGACATTGAGATTGGAGAAGTTAATTAACAGGTTAGAATACCTTTGGATGCAAATTAATGGCAAACCAAGCTCAATGGGTTTCAAACTACAAAAGGAATTTATTGGCTAAGGTAACTCATTAAATCCCAAGATACAGCAGATTCCAGGGACATTCCTATCTGGGTTTAGTTCTTGTGCCTCGGTGAGTCTGCAGATTGTGCTTTTCTCCATGCACTGGCTTCATCCACAGACTGGCTGTCCTCATAGTGACAAAAAGACTGCTGTAGCCTCAGGCATCACATGTGCATAATATACCAATTAGGGCCAGGAAGGATTCTTTCTTCCCAATTGTGACCACATCCTACAGTTCACTTGGATTGCACTAGCTGATTACTGTGGACAGAGAAGGCCAGGTGATGATTGATTCAAGCCCATCCCTTAACCATGGCTTGTAAATGAGTTTAGACCAAATGATTTTGCCAGTTAAGGCCCAATAGTGGGGCTGAGGCTGTGGTTAGTCTAACCCTGGGATGGGCAAACTGCGGCTCACAAGCCACATGTGACTCTTTGGCCCCTTGAGTGTGGCTCTTCCACAAAATACCATGGCCTGGGTGAGTCTATTTTGAAGAAGTGGCATTAGAAGGAGTTTAAGTTTAAAAATTTTGGCTTCCAAAAGAAATTTCAATCGTTGTACTATTGATATTTGGCTCTGTTGACTAATGAGTTTGCTGATCACTGGTCTAACCCAAACCACAAAACTGCTACAAAGTTAAATAATAACTGTCATAAAGGAGAGAATTATATTCATAAGATCTCCACAGAGAAATAACTTAGACCCAGACTTCCCAAGGGCACTGTGCTTGTCCTAACACAGGAGCAGAAGGGAAGTGTCGGTAATCATTTCTGCTTTGGGAAAAAGCAAGAGGGAAGATGGTATGGAAGAGCCACGTAGAGACCATTTGCTTTCCATCTGGAAGATGTTGAGAGAGGCTCAACTAAAGAGATGGGGATTTATTGTTTTCAATGATCTTGCTCTATCCTCATAAGCCACTCTTTCCTTGACATTTGCTAGAGAGGTGGAGTAAAGATTTAAAGCATTAGCAATCAATTTAACTTGTTGGATTGTGCTTCTCTGAACATGACACTGGGCTGTGAATGAACTAGGTGGGGTTCTAGGTTTTATGCAGGTTACATAATAAATTGAAGCAAGAAATAATCTGGAACCAAAAAGAATAATAGACAAAGTATGTCCTGGTTGCCAGGAAGCTGGGGCTCCTGGAAATGCGACAGGCCTGGTGGACGAGGCAGATTCTGATTCGGAGATGTGGTTTGTTAACCTGGCAAAGAAATTTGGAAATATGTGTAGGAGATATTATGGACTTACTGGGGATAAAGCAGAGTCTGTATTGGATGTAGCATGTTGAATGGTGATAATAAAAAGAGCTAACATTTACTAAGTGCTTAATATGTGCTAGGCACTAATTTAAAAACTTGACATTGTTTAACTTACTGTATTTTCATTCTTTTTGAGACATAGAAAGTGTACCTTATTTGCCAGCGCTCACATAGCTAGTGAATGGTAGGAGTCAAAATTTGCATTCATTGTGTGTGTCGGGGAGTGTGGGGAGCACTTTGTTTTGTTCTCTTATCTTCCGCAGACAAGGTCCAGTCAGAAGAATTGCTCTTTACTGGACATCACTTGTCAGTGAAGGACCATATGGAGAGCAGAAAATTAGAAATGTGATCCTGTGGTGTATTAAAAAAACTTCCATTGAGGAAAGAAGGATGTAGAGAAATAAGTCAATACCAGATTTGGTAGCTGAAATACACTGTGCCAGTGTGTGTGTGGAAATGTGAGGAGATAGGGTCCCGTCAGAAGTAGTGCCAGTGGGAATGTGTGAATAGACTCAGCATCTTTATAAAAACTAGAGAGGGAGCCTCAGTCTTTACGACAATCGATCAGATTTGTGTCATCTCACAGGGCTCTGAGAAGAAGGAACCTTAAGGGTGGCCTTGGATGGAGCAGGTGAGGAAAAACCCAAAGCTGAGTATATTCTGGGGGCAGAGAATAAGGCTAGGGCATCTGGGTGGCCTGGCATCAAGAGGAGAAGAGGTTGATGAAGAAACCCATTGGGAGAGAGCTGGTAGCAGAATTCATAAGCAAAATGAGATTCGTGCCACTATTGGATCCATTGCAGCAGTTAGAGATAGCTACATGGATGGAACACAATAATTTAGGGGGAATGGAAAAGGAAGGAGCAGAAAGATGTCCATATCACAACTTACTGATGTAACTTACTAGTAGAAACCCTAGACACCAGCAAAGCCAAATCACGTTTTGTAAGGACAGATGTTCAGGGGAGTGCACACATCAAATTCATTAGAGGGGCATCTGCGGGAAGGAAGGCAATGCGAATGGGGCTTAAATGGAGGAGTAAACAACAGAGACCTCCCCCAAACGAGAGAAAGATGGATGCTGATGGCATGGCTTGAGCTTGGGAATACTGCTGCCTCAGATCGACAACCTGCACCCAGGGCCAAGGTAAAGGGCACACACTGATCTTGGTAGACCATATTCCTTGCCCAGGGCTGGGTCATGGGAGGACCACTGTGGGCACTGTGTCCTGTCTCCCTTGCTGCTTTTGATACTATGTGAGGGGGTACAGATGAATCCACATCCAGGAACCACTGGAGCAGGGCACAGGACGAGGGATGACAACATGTAGCACAGACATAGTGCAGGAATAGCCTGGCTCTGATACTCAGCCAACTCTCAAGGAGTGAATCAGGTTTGGTAACTGAAATACACTGTGCCAGTGTGTGTGTGGAAATGTGTCTGATTGCTGTAATTTTCCTTTCAGTAATGGACTGATTGTTACCTCTAGGCGGGAACAATCAATCAATTGATGCTGTTGACCACAATTGCCATGTTTTATGACATTTCCCCTTTTGTTCATACTCTTGTGTATCTCTTCTGTGTTTGACAACCTCTTTCTCTGGATAATAAAGGACTGCTTCTAGTTCTCTGAAATCACTTGCTTTGTACTGATTATTCATTACAGTGCAGGTGTGGACTCTTTATGAATTTGCCTAAGAAAACAGATATGGAGACAGATTCCTTGTAAAGTTAAAATTTGTTATTATGAGACACTAAGAGAGAACCTGAGACTGGAGAGGGGGCATGAAATAGGATTTGGTAGGAGCTAATCACATTCTGTCTCTTGATTGGAAGTTGGTTAAATGGGGACGTTCGGTTTGTGGAAAATTCATAAAGCTGTACCCTTAGGTACACTTTTCTCTGTATTCTATTTACTAATATTTTTGTTTTTAAGTACAAATACTTGAAATCACCGAGAACCCTTCTTTGTGGGGTTATCTAGGGGTTAATCATAATTAATGGACTTGGATTAATAGTAGTCAAATAGAATCTTAGATTCATATAACTTTAAACTGGGAAGAGACCTTAAAAATAATTTAGTTCAATTCCTAATTTACAGTGGAAGAAATGCAGCCCTAGAGGGGAGGTGGCTTGCCCAAACTCACACGATGAGGTGAAGACTTACATAGCCTAGCCCCGCCGTCTTGTCCAGGGCTTAGAGATGGCACAGCTACAAATATAATAATGGTACAGTCAAAAAAAGCTAAGCATGTGGAGGCAAATATTCTGTTGACTCACATAATTCTCTGGTGATTTCATCTAAAATGAGCAATTACTAGTCTTGTAAGTCACCTACCATTTCATTGCAATCTGTATCAATATTAACTGAAATCTACATCTGAAGGTTTTTGTGCAGGTTCTTATTTATTAAATAAAAAATCAGCTTAAGGCTATATATATATTTTTATGAAGGAGGAAAGAGCTGGTATACCAGTGATTGAAATGTGCTGCTCATGTGTGTGAGTATATATTTTATGTTTGGAAATAAGAGTTTCCTTTCAGAGATGCAGAACAAGGTGATGGCCCTTTCTGCTTCCACCTTCCTCCTCCTCCTGGGGGAAACAAGATGCTAGGAGGCCTGGGAGGCAGGTAGCAAAGATCCTTAGAAGAGGGAGGCCAAGATGAAGGGCACAAACGCTTGGCAAATCGTCCTTGCGTCTCTGCTGCCTGTCAATCCTAACCCAGGGTCAACAACCACATCTGATGGGGGAAGATTTGCATGCACTTAATTATGTAGGTCTAATCGGTCTATGCAGAAGCCTGCGCTCGCTCTGGCTGACTTACATTCACACAGGATTTCTTGCTTCCTATTCTGCTTGGGAGAGAAACATAAAATAAATACTGTGAGTTGCTTGGAAAGTGCACTGGAAACTCAGGATCTATAATTCAGGTTTGCCAGCATTGCTGTGGGAAATGCTGCTTTGGTCATTTCAAACTAATAAAATGGGTTAGGGGAAGGGGATATGGTAAAGAGAAGGGGAGGGAAGGGAGAGGCAGATGGAAAGATAAAGAGAAAGGATGCCCTAAGTTGGGAGACTTGTCATTGAAGATTGTGCTTTGGGCCTAAACAAAAGGCAGGAGGCCTTTTAGTAGGGCCAGTGCTAATTTCCATAGCCCAAGAAGAGAAAAGACTGTAAGCAAGGATTAAAATAGGGAGAGAAACTCATAGCCCATATTTCTTATACCAGAATGAATAGCTTAGACATAGTTTATTGTTCCCACCACTGTAATCACCTCTGGCAGCACATACAGTAGGAAATATCAAAAAGGAGGGCAACCCGCCCCCTCCACAAATCCCCCTGATAACTCAGCCTCTCAAGCAAGAGGGGATGAGGCAAACAACTCACCTTTTTCTTCTCCTGAAGGTCAGGCAATTAGAAAAGGTGGCCCAGGGAAAGCCTCCAAGTTCTTGTTGCTGTTGTAATTCAAAACCCTTTTAGAAGTGGGGGCCCCTGTCAGGCTTCCAAAGTCCACAGTGGACATTGTTCGGGAACCTCCACCCTACCCCTCACCTATGTCATCAGAGCTTTAGCTAAGTCCAGCCTTGCTTCCCCATCATAAAACACAGAATTTGGCCTCATTTGGGAATTTAGTTCATAGACATGGTCATGTGTCTTTGCATCTGTCCTTTCAGCCCCATGTCAGTTTGCGATTGAGGTGGGGGCACAGCCCAGACGTGATGAAAAGGTTCCTGTCTCATTGCTCCTCCAACAGGGCCACACCCAACAATGGGCTACCACCAATACAGATACTGGCAGGGTTATTTTTGGGTCATGACTATAAAGGAAAGCAATGGAATTGATGTCCATGAATTATTGGTGAAAAATCTGTTTTGTTAATAGGTGAAATATTTAAGTAAGCACAAAAGTATCTACTATTCAGATTTAACAAAATATTAAAAATTTACCATTCTGCTTAAGATCTTTGTGTTTTTAAAGTAATGAAAATAAAAAAAATCAATAAAATAGATCAGGATGAGACAATGTCTAGAATTTTGTCACCCACACTTTCTCTGAAAGTCTGAATGCACTTCCCTCCTAGTTTTTTCCCCCTTCACTCTATTGTTTACCTACCCAGCTTGCTCTGGCCATACTAGGAATCAGGAGAGTAGTCTGATCTCTGACAGGATGGAGAAGGTGAGGGGATGCTGCAGAGTGGTGGTGAAGCCTGCTCCCATAGATGATCAGCACATTCAGGAGGAAATTCCCCCTGGCATTACATTTGGGAGGGGGGCATGTTTACAAACTATTGCAAGAGAGATTAGCACATTTAATCCCAGTCCTTTGGCTAATGGCATTATAATTGAGGTTCAGAAGCTTCCTCTTAAGTTAATGAAGTGATGTGATGCCTCTTCAAAAGCATTTGGTAAATATTTATTGAATCACTGAATGAAGAAATGGACTAGGAGAGATTTAATAACAACACAACAATAAGAGCAAACTCAAATAGCGAGGACTGTGTGCTCAGTGCCTGCTGTCCAAAAGTATGAATTTGGAATTGGTTGATCCTCAACAACCTTCTGACATAGGAACTTTTTTATCTCCATTTTCAGATGGGATCCTGGGTGTCAGTGGTTTCACAGCTAGCAAGTGGCAGAGGTGGGACTCAGCATCTGCAGTCTGGCTCTAGCCTTTAGCACCACTGTATTACCTTCTCTAAGTAACCTGCCAAGTTTATGCATGGATGTTACTTGAAACCAGTGCTCTGAAATCAGACCATATGCTTATAATGACTGCTATGGTCTGAATGTTTCTGTCTCTGTTCTCCCAGGCAAATTCACATGTTGAAACCTAACCCCAATGTGATGGTTTTAGGAGGTAGGGCTTTTGGGAAGTGCTAGGTCAGAGGGTGGGACCCTCATGAGTGTAGATCAGTACCCTTATAAAGGAGGCTCTGGAGAGTTCCCTCATCCCTTCTGCCATGGGAGGACACTGAGAAAAAACTGCACCTTAAACCAGAAGCAATTTGACTGGACACCAAATTTGCTAGGACCTTGATCTTGGCTTTCCAGCCTGTAGAACTGTGAGGAATATATTTCTAACCATTCAGTCTATGGTATTTCAAATGGCAGCCCCAACAGACAGACAACCACTGTTCTATACTAGTTCTCTAAAAGATCATTGCCTGTCAGGAAAGTTTCTGTATGCCTATGTCAGAGCAGACTCTGATTTCAGGCTGCTTCATTTACCTGATCAATGAATCCACTTCCTTCTCTCACAAGAGAAAAGACACAGACAAGAACTATTAAAACTAATTGCTATTGTTATGCAGAAAAAAAAGTAGTTGTAATTGTTTGACTGAAATTTCCACTCATCCATCATCCTGAGAACTGGAACTAAAAAAAGTTATTTTCCAAAACCACAGACAATTTTAGCAAAGTGAGGACTTGCAAAGGTGCAGATACCAGTACTTATTGTTGAAACAGATGATGGAGACCACCTACTTCAATCCTCTTATTTCACAGGTGAGGAGGACCAGAGGAAAAGTGTGCCTTATTCCAAGTCAGGCACCTGGCGAGTGGTGGCCAGACTAGAAGAAGCAGGCCTCCGGACTCCCTAACAAACCCTCCCTTACTCTTGTTAGGCCTCAGATTTCCCTCTGTGGCCTTAAGTAGTTAGCATTTCATCCATCCATCACAAGTGACTTTATTAATTTATTTATTCACCCCATAACTATGTGGATTACTTTCTCTGTGCCATGCTCTGTTCTCTATGCCAGATATGTAGTGGGAAGAAATACAGATATAATTATTGCTTTCATGGAGCATATATTTTATTGAAGAGACAGGCTATGAACTAACAAAAAAATTAAGAAATCAAAAAGAAAGGGTCAAGGAATGAAAACTATAATGATGAAAGTAGAATGTGACAAAAAAGGGGTCTACTTTAGCTTGGGAGTCAAGGAAGGTCACTTGGAAGTTGCCTTTAAGCTGCTTGCCAAGTGGTGACAGCAAAGTAGCTTTCTTATGGAAGTATATCTCAGGTCTGAGGCCCTTAAAAGGTGGGGGTTGGGAGGAGACTTGGAGAATCTAAAGAACATAAAACAGAACACGGGGAGGGAGGAAGAAGAAGCAATCCATGGTATTGAGTGGGACACTCAGATAAAAAAGTTTGGTCAAGCCATTAAGAAAGATGGTTATAATGCTATGCAGCAAGCTGAATATGGTATAATGTTGAGAAAGCAGGATATAATAGTATGAAAGCTATGACTGGCCCTAGCTGATTTGGCTGAGTGTTGACTGAAGGGTCCTGGGGTTTGATTCCCAGTCAGTGCACATGCCCAGATTTCAAGCTCTATCCCCAGTGTGTGGTATGCGGAAGCATCCGATCAATGATTATCTCTCATATTGATGTTTTTCTCTTTTTCTCTCTCTCTCTCCCTCTCCTTTTCTCTCTGAAATCAATAATAAAAAAAAAAAATCTATGACTGCAACTATGAAATTTATACATTAAAAGTCTATATAGAAAATGATTAGAATGATTATATAGAGCTGTGGGATTGTGGGTAGCAATATAATCCTTCCATTTCTTTATTGTTTTTAATTTCTTTAATGAAGAAGCTGAATGTATAAAACAAGCTGTAGCTGGTATTTTTAAAAAATTATAAAATGACTAGGCTTCTGGGTATTATAGATTAGAGTTAGATTTTTTTTCACTTAAATATTTAAAACTTTCAAAATAATATATGCATATAGATTAAAAAATTAAATAGCACTATAAAACATATTGAAAAACAATCATCATACCCTCTATATGCCATATCCCTAGCCAGTTCAAGGCTCAATTCTCCTGTGACAAACTCTTTCAAGACTTTTGGATTTTTTTTTCTTTCAACCTCAAATTTCTAAGTAATGTGCTCCAATTTTTTATTCAAACCCAAATTTCTAAATAATATGCCTTTATTTTTATTTCTTAAATAGGAGTTCCTTTTAGTTCTCTCCTATGTTAGATTTCACTTTTTGTTAGCTCCCATATTGTTTTATTTCCTTGTTTTATTAAAGCACCTCCTATAGCACTGAGTAAAAAGTGTATGCAAAATAAATTTGCATGTTTAAATAAACTTTTTTTCTCTATGCTCACATTTGGTTGATAATTTGGCTGGGTATAAAAATATCTGTAGGAAATAGTTCTTCATTAGTTGTTTGAAAGCATTGCTCCACAGATTTCACTGTGGTTGAAAAATTTGATAATATTCTCATTTCTTATTTCTTTATATGTGACCTCTTTCTCCTACTCCTTATGCCAAAGATTTTAGGATCTCTTTTTTTTAATCCTTATCTTTTTGAAATTTTCTTCATTGTGATTTGGGTGGATTTAAAGAAAAATATTCATTTTACTGGGTACCCTGTTGACCCTTTCAAATTGGATACTGTGTCCTTCATTTTGGAGGATTTTTTTTTTTTTTGGTGTCATGTCTTTAACTAGAGGCCTGTTGCATGAAGAGATTCGTGCAATAGGCCTTCCTTCCCTTGGCTTCCAGCACCTGTTTTCCTCTGGCACCTGGGACCCAGGCCTTCGCTCTGGCCAAACTGCCTTCATCTTTCCGCAGGCTCTGACTGGAGACTACCATCTTTGTCTTCGTTCCTTCTCTGCAGACTCTGGGCAGAGTCTTCAGTCTTCATGTTTGCTGCAGACTCCAAAGTATGTAGTCTTATCTTCGCTAGGACACTCCGCTCCTCTAGATCCCTTTGCCCTCTGCCCTCCCTCTCATAGCAGGGGTCCTGCCCCACCTGGCCATTTAGTGCCTGGAGCAGCTGGGTGACTGCTATCTTGGACTTCTAATTTGCATACTCAAATTTGCATGCTATGGGCGTAGCAGAGGTATGGTCAGTTTACATGTTTGTCTATTATTAGGTATTTTTAGGTAAAAAGATAATTTATCTCCTCCCTGTTTTCTCTCCTTTTGAACTCCTGCTATTTATATGTTGGAACTCTTGATTGATAGTCACATTTTATTATCTTTTTGGGGGCAGTGTCCCATCATTTTTAGCCTACTTTCTATCACAGTTCCTCAGTTTTTATCTATGATACTTTAAATTTATGAACTATTTTTTGTCATATGATTGTTTCTTTTTATTACATTCTATTCTTCATAGTTGCAACATTATCTCTTGTCTTTGAATCTTTTATTTATTTATTTAATAAAATTTTTATTTTAATAAATCTTTATTGTTCAGATTATTACAATTGTTCCTCTTCCCCCTCCCCCCATATCTCCCGTCCACCTGGCTCCCACCCCACCCTCTGCCCTTACCTCCCTCCCATTGTCCTCATCCATAGGTGTATGATTTTTGTCCAGTCTCTCCCTGCACGCCCCCTCACCTCTTTCCCCCTGAGATTATCAGTCCACTTCCTTTCTATGCCCCTAATTCTATTATATTCACCAGTTTATTCTGTTCATCAGATTTTCAATTCACATGATTTTTAGATTCACTTGTTGATAGATATGTATATGTTGTTCATAATTTTTACCTTTACCGTTTTCTTCTTCCTCTTCTTAAAGAGTACCTTTCAGCATTTCATGTAATACTGGTTTGGTGTTGATGAACTCCTTTAGTTTTTTTTCTTATCTGTGAAGCTCTTTATCTGCCCTTTAATTCTGAATGATAGCTTTGCTGGGTAGAGTAATCTTGGTTGTAGGTTCTTGCTATTCATCCCGTTGAATATTTTTTGCCATTCCTGTCTGGCCTGCATAGTTTCTGTTGAGAAATCAGCTTGTCTTTGAATCTTAATTGCATTTTGTTGTTATAGTTTTCTTCTACTCCTGCCTCATTTCTTTTCTTCCAACTTCCTTTTTTTAATTTTTGTTTTTGTTTTGTTTGCTTGTTTTGGTGTATGACTCTTATATTCGGAGTTTTCCTTAAATGTCTGTTAATACGTGGTCATCTTTTTACATTTGCTACTGAGACACAAAAGATTTTATGGGATGCTCTGGATAGTATGGGGCAAGAATTATGGACAGGTGGACTGCCTTCACAATAAAATGGAGTTATATGGGATGAATTGTGAGCACTGAAAAAACTAAAAGATTACTAATAAAAAAAAACTAGAAGATTACTAATACTAGTGAGTTTCTTCTAAGATTATTATTTCCTGAATCAGTAGAGTCATGCTTTTCATTAGTTCAGTAACATTTGCATCTCTCCTCTCTATTCTTTCTTTGTAAGACTCTATCTGACCTTCTAACTTTGTCTTCCATTTTTGTTAACCCTTCCCTCATATTTTCCATTTTCTTGTCTCTTTATATTGGTTACATACAGTATACCAAGGATTTCAGGATATTTTAGTAATAGAATTGGTTAAAATGTTCAGTTTGTTATGCTATTGGAAAAGGAAGTCCTGAATCCCATCAATATACTTTTTTATCTTGTAATGCTTCATTGATAATGCTATTTATCTGTCCTCAACTTTTTAAGGGCTTTTTTCTTTTGTGATTTTTAAACCAAGTTCTTTTTCTGTCATTTTAGAGAGGTTCCTAGAGAAATTTGTAAACACTTGTGTTCAATCTGAAATGTTTAAAATGGAAATTTTGTTAAGATTCTTTTTAAAGAATTGTATAGCACTGCATTAGGAGGTATAATGCTCCCAAGACAGGAAACTTGTTCAGAAGTGTACAGGGTCACTGAATGTAGATTTTGCTTAGGCAAAATTATTGGGCCAGATCCCTAAGTGGCATTCCAAGTATTCTTTGACATTCTCTCTTGTGAACCATCCTGTGGAGAGAATGATTCATTCTAAGACTTACCAAATGGAAATCTTCACTTTGAAAATATGTGTTTCATTTCATAATAAAACTTTTACAAAAGATATATTAGTCATCCTGATTTAAGAACTGAAGAACTTAAGTTAGCTTAGATATAAGGACAGACCAAAATATTCTTATTAAATCCATTATTTTTGTCCTTGAAGGGAAGTTAGGTCTTGAAATGGTCACTTATTAATTTGAATGAATAGAAAATCTCCAGCAGTGCATACTCAATGCTGGGTAACTATTGGTTAAAGATACAATTAATTGATTTTTCAACTTCTTTGAACTGAATGTGTTTTTATATGCTTAAATCCTGGGTATGTGAGTGTGAAAATATTTCACTGCAGGATATTCTTGTGGGCCTCTCTCACATCTAGACCCCAGCCCTAAGTGGCATCTACACCCACTATTTTTTTAGTGAGCTAACAAAATGTCCACAGAGGCCAGGCTATGATCAGGTGGAGACCTTCCTACCCATGGGCATTGTGGCCCCTGGGTGGGCTGCCTCTCTGCTCTGACAAGCAGTCATCTGTCTTAGAGCGCAGGCTCTAATTACCCCTGCCATTAGCCTGCCCAGCAGGACTGCAGATGTTATTAATGGTCATGAAATTATCCAGTGCCTTTCAAAACTCCAGAGCCAGTCAATGTTTGTCCCTGTGACCTCTCATAGCACTCCATTTCCTTTTTTCATTTTGCTGCTGTATTGAACCTTAACCTGAGTGCAAATAAAAGATTAGGCGGAGCATGTCACCCAATTTCATTTCCCGTTTCTCCCTTCATCGGCCCCCTAACCCCCTATTTATTTTGGGATATAACTCAAAACTTTGCCTCATTGCTAGACTATTTATTTTCAGGGAGCTCTTAATTATATGAATGTGCCATTCTCCCCTATCTCTACCCATCTCATAGATTTTGTTTTTTTCAAAAATTAGAAATGATTTTTGCTCCTTATTAGAAAATCAATATATTTTCATGGTTGGAAAAATTCAGATAAGCAGAAAGAAGAAGAAAAATCTATACTTTCACTATCCAGAGGTAAACACTTAAAATTTTATGATATAGCTTTATAGATTTGTCTATATAGATAGATATGAAATTATTATAATAATATTAATAAAACTTAATATTATTATCATATTAATAATAACTAACGTTTGACTTCTTACTATATAAAAGACACTGTTTAGATTGCTTCTCCATGTACTAACTCAATGAAAGATTTCAAGAATCCTATGAGGTACATTTAATTTCTATTTTCATTTTGCATATGAGGACACTGTGGCACAGAGAGGTTAAAAATATCGCCTAAACCCTTAAGGTATTTAAGTGGAAGAGGTAGGGTTGGAACCCAAGCATTTTGGTTCTAGGCTCTGAATTCTTAAATAATATGTTATACTAATCCTTAACCTGCTTTTAAAATTTCAAAAACTCTCAATCTTTCCTTGTTACTCTTAATCTGTCCTACGATGTTAAATAATTATGAAGCCTGAATAAAATTCCAAAGTACAAATAAGCTGAAATCTCTTTAACCAAACATTAGAGTGTTTTTCCTTTTCCTATCTTTAATTTTTGCTATAATCAACAACACCTGGATTATTTTTAAGTGAGATAATTTCTTCAGTAATATGACATTATGGAAAGCAAAAGTAAATAATATTTAGTTTATTTCATGCTTGTAAATAATGGTTTGATGTACTCCTTTGTTCCATTACTTCTAAGAGATAATTATCTACTTAAAAATGCTAATAATTGCCTGGCGGATGTTTCTCAGTAATGAGTGTCAGCCTATGAACTAGGAGGTCATGATTTGATTCCTGGTCAAGGTTGTGAGCTCAACCCCTAGTAGGGGGCATGCAGGAAGCAGCCCATCAATGATTCTCTCTCATCACTGATGTTTCTATTTTTCCCTCTCCCTTCCTCTCTTTAATCAATAAAAATATATGTTTAAAAAGAACATAGCCTATTGTTTTTAAAAACAATTCTAATAATTATGGAACACTTTCTATGTGTCAGCCATACCCTATTTGTGTTTTTTAAGTGCTGATGTTTATTCACAAGTAATTCAAATTCAAAATGAAATTCTGGAGAAATCAAAGAAGTTGAAGGGACAAGATTCTTTTTAGATATTTTCTTCTGTTATATACTGTCTTATATTTTCTTAGTTATTCTCCACTGAATATCAGCTTTATGTTTTCTTTCCCTTCCTTCCTTAATGCTTTTCTTCCTGTTTTCCTTCCCTAGCTCCTTCCCTCTACCTCTTCCTTCCTTTTTTACCTTCTTTTTGGAGCCTAATATTCTTTCCTTCATCTGGAAATTCTTCAAGTACAACTCTCCAAAAACAAATGTAGCTTCCATCTGATCCCTATCTGGAAGGACATTTTGGCATGCCCTTCTGTCTTGTCTGAGTTATAGACTAGGTCTATATTTGGCCAGTAAATCCACCATGGCAGGATCTATTTAGGATTTTTAGTTGATTGTCAGCTGGTCTGTGTAAAATGTATTTGAATTGACCTGTGGCTAATAGACAGACTTAAAACTATCCAACTTTGTAATAGACCCATTCTTCCATGAGTGAGGGCACAGACCCAAGTTTCAGGCAAGTCACCCATTGACTAATACGTGGGCAGAGATCATGCTTGTTTATTCATTTTTTCTGCTCTGTGCAGTGATGCCTGGCATACAGGAGACATTGGATACTTATTTGTAAAGTTGACAAGAAAGTCTCAGGCGAGCTGGCATCTGGTTTCAGTTCCACTACAGATTAGCTGCTGGAGAAAGGCGCATTACAAACAACTTGGCCTCTTAACTGCCTCATACATATTATCCTCTTAGTAAATTTTGGAGACCCAATGAAATCATTCCTGAATATTTGTAATTTCCATTGAAAATTAAGATTCTCAAGGTAATAACTTCCAAGTTCAAGAGTAAAAAATATTCTCTTTCTTATTTTGAAAGACATGCAAATTTAATTACAAAGAATTGTGCAAGGCAAATAGGTCATCACTTAGAAGTTTTAGTCCCCCTCTCCCATGTTGACATATGTCACAGATCACATTTACATTGGGATATCCTCCCCTGGGTGACCCAGCATGGGAATTATGGGATAGGACAAGGATAAGAGAGATTGTGGATTATGTATAATTTCCAAACTACTAACTGTAGTCTTACCCTTCTCTCCCTCTTAAAAAACACATTAACTAAGACATAATTTAGAACTACTATAATAAAACTGTGGGGTGGGGGTAAAGAGTTCAGGCAAACTGACCAAAGAAACAGAACAGGGTGTAGACACCAAACCATGTATTCATGGAAAACTGCTACTATATACCGAGTGTCCAGATTATTATGATCTCTGAATGTATAATAATCTGGCCACTCAGTGTGTGTGTGTGTGTGTGTGTGTGTGTGTGTGTGTGTGTGTATGTGTGTATATATATATATATATATATATATATATATATATATCCCAGTGCATGAATTCGTGCATGGATGGGGTCCAGCCAGCCTGACCAGGGGGAGGGGACATGGGCAGTTGGCCGGTCTGCCTATTGGTCAAACTTCTGGTTGAGGGGACAATTTGCATATTAACCTTTTATTATATAGGATATATCCTGAGTGGCCAGATTATTACGCAGTCAGAGATCACAATAATCTGGCCACTCAGTGTATAATAGAGCCTCTTCTCAGACCTGTGGGAAGAAGATGGATTATTTATTGTATAATGTTATGAAAACTGACTCAATGTGGGAAAGAAAAAAAGTTAGAGCCTTTTCTTACAATGCATACAAAAATAAATTCCAAGTGCATGGGAGACCAAAGTATAAAGAGAAAATATACAAATATTGTAGAAGAATATCTAGAAGAATATCTTTGTTGCTCTGGGGCTTGGAGTAAATTTCTTAGGCAAGACCCAAACAACATAAAGTGTAAGTGGAAAATTGATGTGTATGACTACATCAAAAGTAAAGATTTCAGTTCAAAACAGTTAACCTGCCTGACAGATGGCACTGGGGAGAGATGTTTGCAGTGTCCAAAATCAATAAGGAATTATGCTCCAAGGGACTCCTGCAGTTTGGCAAGAAAAATATAGGAAACCCATACAGAAAAAAATATGGGTAAAGGATATAAGCAGTTCAAAGGAGAAATTCAAATTGCTAATAAGCTCATGAAGAGATACTTCAGTATTAATCAGAGAAATTCAAATGTAAACTGTAATGGGATCCACTTTAAAATCAGCAGACTGTCAAAAATTAAAAATCTTATTAATATCAAGTGCTGAAAGGGATGTGGGGAAGTGGGACCCTCTCACATGGCTAGAGGGAATGTAGTAGCCTGCCCTTCAGTCATCCCACTTCTGGTGTAGCCAGAGCCAGGCTTGCACAAATCCATGATGGACAGCTCTCTGTGTGCTCCTTGCAGCACTGTTTGTGGTAGCAAAGAATTGGAGTCAACAAGGAGGTCATCACTAGGGTACTGGTGAGACAACTGTGGCTGTAGGTAAAGCCATCAGCAATAATAATTACATTTACATATAACAACAAGGATAGATTACAAAAGCATAGAGTTGGATGAAAAAGGTAGGAAAGAGAATGAGATTTATGGCACACTGCCTCATAAATTAAGCATGCACACACAAAGCAATGACATATATTATTCAACTTTATACGTATATCTAAATAAAGGTTGAAGTGAGGGGGGCTGCAGAGGGAGACTGAAGTGAGGATCAGGACATAGGACAGATAAACCACAGTGAAATAAAAGAGGGGTCTTTGATGGATTGGTACACTATGAACTAAAGAATAGAATTAATTCAACTCTGGTCCAAAAGAAGAGAAAGTAAAATCAAATTGGAATTTGGGTGAGTGAGAGATTTCGCTGTGGTAATAGTCTTGAAATATTCTGTTTATATGGTGTATGATAAATCATTAATAAGCTCCAATTCATCATTATTTGTAATAGATTACTTGCCACTCAATTCCTAGCTGTTAGGACCCCAAAGCTGAGAGCCATAGCAGTAGCTATTTGTGTTCACAATTCTTTGCTTAAGATAATCTTACAAGGTGAACATAGCCATGAAAACTAAAGAGAGGTAACCTCAATATTCACAACACAATTAGGAGAAAGACTTGGAAAATATTTGCAATTATTATTCTATAAAGACCAGATAATCTGAATACCTCTTTATCCATAATTTATTTCCTCCATCTAATATTCAAAGCCATTCCCTTGTATTTGTAGAATGAAAAGCAGAAATCTAAATAGCTCTAACATCATTTCCCTAATTCCCATAGCCTGCACTGCTCGGATGTCAGTCTCTAAACTCCTAATACAAATGAACAGAAGACAAAATCATTTTGCAGAATTCTGAAATGAAGTATTTCAGCGAACACAGAGTAACAGTTAAATTTTGCAAAGCCGTGAAACTGGAGAGGGGGCTGTCCTCCAAATCTACCAACCAGAGACCTAGAAGGAATTGCTTGCAGGAGATGCATTTCTCTCTCCCTCTCCTTTTCTCTTTGTCTCTGTGTCTCTTTCTCTCTCTCACTCCCCATCCCCTTTCATATCTGCCTCTCTTCCTCCCTCCTCTCTCCCCATCTCTTTGCACCATACTCACCTGTCAATTTCATCAGAGATACTTGAATGGATTTTCTAATCTGCTTCCAGATTGATCAGTTAATTAAGTTGATCTCCATGAGCTTGTTAAAAAAAAAACCCAGGTCTTTTCTTTTCATGTTATGCGGTTCCCAGTGAACTCCCTTTCCTGTGGTGTGCTTATCTGAGGCATCCAGCAGGATGAGCATTTCTTACTAATATTTCATTCTGCACACCAATTGATTTTTTCAACGTGAATTTGGATTTTATTTTTTATCACTGCAAGTACATTGTGTAACCTCTTGCTTCCAGGTCAGACTTGGGTGGGTTTCTGCTTCTTATTTACTATTTGTCATTATAAAATATGAAATTTTGGTCTCATACAAAATGGTAATAGATTTAATTTGTGCATTTGCTTAGAGGATCAGAATGAAATGGGTAAATAATGTGAATGTTTCTTGGGATAATTGACTATGAGGCACTGTGTATGGTTTGTGGCTGCCGTATGAGGTCATCCCTTGGATCTGAATGCGTGAGCATTGTTGATAACCAGAATTGCTTTAGGAGGAAGTGAGGCCAGTGTCCTGGGTACTATCACACTTCCCCAAAGGGGCTTCCAACCACTTGCAGACCATTATCTCATCAGTTCTCAAAATAGCCCAGAGAGGAGGAAAGAAAGATGCGAATAGGGTAATGGAATGGTATAAAGCACTTTGTTAATAAAATAGTCACTTCCTTTCCCACTGCTCCAGTAACCTAAGCCAAGATGCAGAAACTGAGGCAGAAGGTGAAATTGCTGGTCCACGATCCTCAGAGAGCAGGAGCAAAAGCCTGAGATGAAATGATGCCATCCAGCAAGCCGATGAACCCGTTTTTAAAGATATGCCTGAATAAGGGTTCAATCTCTCACTAGAAAATAGCAACCTTTTATTTCTAAACCAGCCCTGAGTGTGGGCAGCTGGGAAGTCAGAAATGTGCTGAGAAGATGGACAAGCACTGGGTCAGATAAAGCCAGAGCTTGGGCTCTCAGAAGTGGGCGCTGTGAGGTGCAGCTGGCCTCTTCTGCCAACTCAGTACTTTGCTGATAAGTACAAGTCAGTTGTTTCAAATTTTTGTATACACACAAAAGATATATTAGGCTGACCTCATTTGTTCTAACTTCTCAGGTTGTGTTTTTTTAAATCCTTTGAGACAATTTTCTTAAAGAATTATTTTGATAAAACTTTAATTTTAAAGGAGCTGATTTGTCTTACATTTTTTTTTCTGCTTTAAAATGATTACCGTGGCTGGTATTGAAAAGTGTTTTGAGATTCACCTAACAGGACACTTCTGGATCCGTTCTTTTATTATTCAAGGGCTTCTGCTTGTGGAACTCATAGTCTACACTGCCCGTGTACTCAGCTGCTCAGGGCCGTTCTTCAAGGTCCCCGTGTTCCTCTGCTCAGTTTCCATGGCCTTCATGTTCCTCCCTCGAGGTTCTATGAAACCTTCCTTTTTTGGAGGAGGCAGGGACTAAGGTGCAAATGGCTGTTAAGACATAGGTCAAAGGAATAAATCATTAATCGTTGAATTGCAGGCATGTGTGAGAATTTGTGAGAAGATGGGAGTTTATGACATTTCAGCAGGCAGTTTACTTGGAAAGGTCAACCCCACCAGGAAAAGATAGCATCATCCTTGAAAACACACAGGTGCTATTGCTTCCCCCTTAGAGTCATCCTATTCAATGTGTTTACAGTTGTGAATGAATATATAGAATTCATTTGTTCATTCATTCAACAGCACAAAAAATGAATAAGTAATAGCCCCTTATTCCAGGGAGCTCACAGACATGTAAACAGAATACTGCAGTGCAAGGAGGTAGTAAGAAGCATAATAGAGGTAGATATAGAAAGCAGAAATTTCAGGCATAAAAGAAGTATTTATGATTTTATAGATAATTGAAAATTCAAGAAGACAGTTTTATTCTGTAAGTCTGAGTGAAACTTGCAGGAATAGCATTCATAGATGTTAATGTATGGTCCGGAATATGTTTTTAAAGAACAATAAAATAAAATGATCAGGGAAATCTGTCGACATTACATGGTGGATAAGAGGACAGACGATGGATTGGGGGAGCCTGCATACATCATACCTCTGTCATTTACTTCTCCTATGGTCATGGACAGGTTGTTCTGCCTATCGGTGCTTCAGTGTCCTCATCAAAGTAATACTAGATCGCACCCAAAAGGATTGTTGGAATAAGTAAAGGAAGTAATACATTTCAAGTGCTTAGGAGACTGCCTGGCCAAAATATGAATTAAAAAAAAATCAGCACTCAGTGAGATTTAACGATTATTATTACTCCTGAAGATTTCTTTTAGAAAAGTGAAAAGAAAGATCCCTAACTTTTCTTTTCAGCTTGACCAGATGCAGTCAGCAGTTTTCTGACAAGCTCTTTAGGTTGTATACTAGTCTCCCAAAGGGATAGAAAGCAACAGGCAAATCACTACTTCAGACCTGATGTTCTTTCCAAAAGATGAATGTGGTGGTGTCAGCCAGGGTTCTTGATAAGCAAGAAGAGAAACCTGGATATGGCTGAACACAAACTGCAATTCTGAGAAAAACAAATGTCAAGTGGACCAGAGAAAATAGGCCCACTGTGTACTTCCATGACTGTGGCCACACAAGGGAGGACTCCTGACAGTGAGAACTCTAAAAAATAACCTCAATTTCTGCACTCACAACAGGTTCCAAGAGGTAGGAAATGGGCAATATTGAAAAAATCCAAGGTGGTTGTGATGAACTGAACAAGCTCAGGTCTGAAGAAGACTTTTGCAGGAAATTGAGAGAAAGCACACAGCCAAGAGCAATTCCAGGAGCAGAGCTGGGAAGGTGAGAGTCTACAATGCACTGAGTCAAGCAAAAAACAAGAAGGCTGACATGTTCCAGGCAAGAAGATTGGGGCGGGAGAAGTGGACCCAGAGCTTGGAGCTGATGGCGAAATTGTAGATGGGTGAGAGAAGGCAGAGTTCTGAGAAACCCCTTTTGTCTGTTTCTCTGCCAAGGAGAATGGTAAAACAAGAAAGAATGGGCCTTGCTAAGTGACCATGGAAGCCAGCGTGCTTTTGAAAATCGTGTAGCTACTCTAAATGAATTCAGATTTCAGAATAAATGAATTATTTTGCAAGTTACTAAGGCAATTTATAGATGAGATTTTGTTGCTGTCACTGGTTGAAATTAGAAGAAACTTCAGGAAAGAAAGAACTTTTGGGGAAAAGTGCTGACAAACATATTTATTTTTTGAAATGGAGAGGAAGTTGATTTTACAGACTATAGACAGGTAAGTGTGCTGTTCATCTTGGATAAGAATTGGTTCTGGGAATGTTCATTTCTAGTTCCTTGGAGAGAATGTGGTCATCACCAGAACCAGCATAGGGTGACAGGGAACAAGCCAGATCTCCTTCTTCCTTTACCACCTCCTCCTCCCTCCTCCTTCTGAATAATCTTGGGCCAAAAGAACTGAGAAGCCTACTGAACTGTGTGGATTTCAGTAAAGCATTTGATAAGTCTCTAGTGATGTTGATAAGGATAAGATCAGGAAAAGTATGCTAGATCCACAAATAGTGAAGAAACTTGGAAAAAGTACTTAAAGGGCAGTGATAATGGGACATCTCAGCCTGAAGTTTCTGGTCATGCAGGATATAGCTCTACCTCTCCCTTGTCCAGTTCAAACATTATTTTTATTCACAACTACCATTTGTTACATGCCCATTATATGTCATGGAATACATTTTATATATATTATACCATTTACTTTTTATAAAACTCTGTAAGGCAGATATTATTTTACAGAGAGATTAAGCAATTTCCTCAAAGGCATACTGAGATTAAGTTAAAAACTGGGGTTTGAACCCTAGAATATCTGATTTCAAAGCCACTACTCTATAATTGACACCAAGAAGCTAAAGTAGGAGGGAGGGGTGGTGAACAAACACATAGAATGAAGTCATAAAGATCCAAAAGGATGCTGTCAGGAGTGTAGTCTGAATTCAACAAGAAGCAATTTAATAAGATAAATTTAAAATTGAAGTAGAGTCATTGCCCCCCCCCCCAAAAAAAAACAACACAAAAAACAAAAACACAACAACAACCACACACACACACACACACACACACACACACCTATATCAGTATAGGATGCCATGGATATGGCTTTGGAGGAGTCTTTGTGATCCAAGACAATAGTGCATTGTGGCAGCTCCAAAAGCAAAACAACCCACTAATTAGATTTTAGTCCATCTTGAGAGAATATCATAGCTAAAATCAGATTAGTAGCAAGAAAAACAAAAACAGGGCTCTGTCTACCGTCTGGAGCCATTAGTGTCATGCTGATGGATTAGAGAGAGAAGGCAGACTGCCTCGCCGCTATTTGTTGTCTGTCTGTACCATCAGGAGGACATGAGGACTACCATGCACCAATTGCTTGCGAGAGAGAAATGTGGTGGCAGAGTAGGTGGCTGTCACTTTTTTGAATCACTCTTCAATTGGGATGTAGACAAAGTTCCAAGGAAAAGCAACACGGGCAAGAAATCATACAGGGAACAAGGGCAGAAAGACGGGAGAATGTTCATCTGGGGAGAGACAGCTTTAGTGGCCACGTTGAGTGGTCTTTGCACACTGAGAGAGCTGTCATGTGAGACAGTTTAGGGCAGTGACTTTCAAACTTGCTTGATTAATTATCTATATTAGGAATTATATTTTATATTTCAACTGAGAATACACAGAAATACATCTAAAACTGAGAAGCCTTTCAAAAATATTACTATTTTTACTTTGTTCTATTCCAGTGGTCTCCAACCTTTCGGACGTCACGGACCACCAGTGTTCCCTGGACCACCAGTTGGTGACCATTGTTCTATTCTATCCTCACTTTGATCAGTTCTATTTTATATTCTACTAGAGGCATGGTGCACAAAAATTGTGCACTGGGAATGGTGTCCCTCAGCCCAGTCTGTGCCCTCTTGCAGTCTGGAAACCATCAGTCAGACATCCTTAGCACTGCTGTGGAGGTGAAAGAGGCTCCCACCACTATGCTCTCCAGGAGCCCCTGTGGGAGCACACTGACCACCAGGGAGCAGCCTCTGAATTGAGCATCTGCCCACTGGTAGTCTGTGTGCATCATAGTAACTAGTCATTCTGCCATTTGGTCAATTTGCATATTAGCCTTTTATTATATAGGATTCCATTCTATTTTATTCTATTCTTGTTGAGCACATTACATTGATTTTCTGACATATTAATGGGTTAGAATGCATAGTTTGAAAGTCCCTGTCTTAGGAACTAGAGCTGGGATCCACAGATGGAAGCTATGAAGTGCTAGTTATTGCTTCAGAATCACGAATAACTTTTATTAGGCAGAAGTGACAAAACATGGGGTTGGTTTCTTCAGGAAACCGTGAGTTACTGCTTCTTGCAGCATTCACACTTAGGCTGAATGAAGGCATGAAGAAAGCCATGTAGAGAGGACTCAGACAGCATATGGGCATTGAAATGAATCATCCACCAGGTCTGTTTCATTTCTGAGATGCTATGGTTGGATTAGTGGGATTAGCTGCTAAAAGTTCTGCCCTTCTAGTTCACATTAACAGGAACATGGAGTCCATTGCTCAGGAGGTGAAAGAAGCCTTGCTCCCTGCTATTCAGAACCAATCTGGGAACACATTTGGAGATAAATGTTTGAAGTTATTCACTCATTTGTTCATTTGTCCTACACATATTAATGTTGTGTGTCATACAACCCAAGCACGGAGGTAGGCCCAGGGGATATTGACACAGCATAGGTCTAATAGAGCTCACTGTCTAGTGAGGAAAAGATTATTATTCAATATATATTTTTCAAGTGTCTATTTGTCAGTCACTGCTGTAGAGGTTGTGATGGATCAGTGCATCAGTACCAATGACAGATTTTGAAAAACCTTTGCCCTAAAATCCTGTGGAGTTTACAGATAACACCCAATGAGCACACACATATAACTGATCAGTTCTGATTATGGAAAGTACAGAGGACCCACATAGGGTACCAGTCCAGAGGAAGAGTCAGGCATGTGTGTCTGAGGAGGTACCATTAAAAATGAGAACTGCTAGTTGCGGGGAGTATGGGAGAGGAGAATGGGAAGTATCATTCCTGACAGGAAATAGCAAGCATCTGAGGAAATGAAAGAAAGCTAGGCTGTTGGGATGCAGATGGCGAGGGAGGGAGCTGACTCCACAGGTTCAGGATGTGGGACTAGATTCTAGGAGCCAGGCGAAACCATTAGAGGGATTTAAAGATATAGAAGGACATAGAGATCTAGAGAGACAGAGGAATACCAAGAGAGATACAGAAGACGATTTGAGTGATGCATGTGGTATAGAATCAGCATGAGTCAGTAGGGTGAGCTGGAGGAGGAGACAAGGAAGACTCAGTGTCACTAGCACTGCTAGTGGTGATGGTGGAGTCCTGTTCATGCAGATGAGGAGCAGAGGAAGAGGAGCTGTGGGTGGGGGAGAGGAGGAGGTAGGTTTGGGACATCTTTGCTCATGCAGCCTCAACTCCTTGAAATACCACCATCCCACGTGTCTTCTGGGAAAACGCTTGCTTGTCCTCCAACATTCCAACATGCATGAAGCCTTTTGTAACCCTCCTCTTTGCCAGACAGCAATGCGCCGCACTTTGTCTCCAAATTCTTCCCTTCAAACTTTAATCACTGCCTCAAACACACTTTCCACACTTATTTGTTTGCCTATCAGCATAATAATGCCCATCAGTGTTTACTGACCATCAGGTACTGTTCTGGGCTCTTTACGTATATTGTCTCATTTAATCTTCACAATAGTCCTTTCCAGTCAGTGCTGTTACTCTCCCCATTTCACTGGGGAATGGAGACACAGGTTGGTCAGGTAACTTCCCAAGTGTTCACGGCAAGCTCTGGCAATCTGGTTCCAGAGTCCATGCTCTTAACCACTGTATGCACCCTCTCTGTTTTCCACAGGGTTGTAGATCCTTGAAGTTAAGAAACACATAGTATTACTTTTTTATTTTTAAGAAACATACTCAGAGTTTTAATTACCAAAATAAGAAAAACAAGCACGTTACAACTTATAAGTGAAACCAAAATGAACAGCTATCTAGATTTTTTTTTCTCTACTAATCCCAGAAATGTAATGACTTGAAAACCTTGGATGATAACCACTATCATAGAATTTTTGAGTTAGATATGGTCCTACTTCCTAATTTTAAAGATGAGGAGAATGGGGCATGGAACATTGAGATGCCCACGGTCAGAGTTTGTGGCAGTGCTGAGGGAAAGGGCCACTTCCTACACATATCTGATGGTGATGCCAGTTCTGTCAGGAGCAGAGTTGAGCACTTCTTCACGTGGGTATTCCACTCTGCTTGTTGCTTACTCTCAACTGCAGGCCCTTCTTTTCCTTTATGTACCATGTACCATTTACTTCAAGTACATGGTCACTAGATTGTAGTCATCTGGGTGGGGATCCTTGTTTGTCCGCTGATATATCTGTTACCTCAAGTCATGCCTGCTACTTCGCCTACACTCAGAGCATGTGTTGGATGGACAGTCGTTCTCTGAGCACATCCCAAGCTTTCCTGACACCAGGGCTTTAAATGGGAAGCTTTCTTGCTAATAAAAGCTCTTCCTTTTTTTCCAGTTCTTCAAAACCTTTCTTACCCTTGAAGTTCAAGCTCAAATTTCTTTTGTGAAATCTTTCTGAAATCTTCCCTTTCCTTCCTCTAAATTCCTATGATGGCTCTGTGTTTTGTCTCCCCCTGCTCCCCGTCCCCTTTCTCTTTTTAAAAAACATGCCCAATGCCTAACCACAGCACCTGGGCCACAAAGAGGCCTTAAAAAGGTTTGTTAGGCTGGGTCAAAGATTGTTTATATGTTTAAAGAGAGGCAAAGATCGCCAATGTAACTCTAAAGTAGGGGTTGACAAAATTTCTCTGCAAATATCTTAGTCTTTGTAGGCTGTGAGGTCTCTGTCTCAGCTCCTCAGCTCTGTCCTTGTAATGGGAAAGCAGCCACAGTCAATATAAAAATAGGTAGTTGTGGCTGTGTTTCAATAAAACTTCATGAATTTTGAAGTTGAATTTCATATGATTTTTGCATATCATGGAAAACTATTAACATTTCCCCCCTATATTTAAAAAGGTACAAATTATTCTTTTTTTCTTCTGTTTAAATTAAATTAAATTTAATTTAATTGTTTAAGGTATTACAAATAATAGTACATATGTCTACTTTTTTCCCCACTGACCTCCCCCCAGACTCCCCTACCCCCCTACACTTGCCCTCCTCCTCCTGCCCCCAGTGTCTTGTGTGTGTTGGTTGTGGTTATATGCATGCTTACAAGTCCTTCGGTTGATTTCTACCCCCCCTCCCCCAACTCTCCCCTACCTTCCCGCTGTAGTTTGACAGTATGTTCAATGCTTCTTTGCCTCTGTCTATTTTTGTTCAACAGTTCATAATGTTCTTTAGTATCCATAAATGAGTGAGATCATGTGGTATTTATCTTTTACTGACTGGCTTATTTCACTTAGCATAATGCTCTCCAGATCCATCCATGCTGTTGCAAATGGTAAGAATTCCTTCTTTTTTTTTTTTTTTTTACAACAGTGTAGTATTCCATTGTGTAGATGTACTACAGCTTCCTAATCCATTCATCTGCTGATGGGTACTTAGGCTGTTCCCAAATCTTAGCTAATGTAAATTGTGCTGCTATGAACATAGGGGTGCATATATTCTTTCTGATTGATGTTTCTGTTTTCTTGGGAAAGGTACAAGCCATTTTTAGGTCACAGACTATAAAACCAGGCATTGGGATAAACTTGAATTGTGGGCCATTGCTTGCCAACACTGCTCTGAACAGCAGGCCTGGAGCCAGGGATAGAGGAAACTTCCGACTCATGGAGTTCACATCAGCTAGGGATACCCTTCCATAGGAGGGGCTGCTTGGGGTCCTGGGAAGCTGTTCTCACCAGAGATTTCCAAGCAGAGGAGTGGGGATTGTCTGGGGGAGCTGTAGAGGAGATCCCTGCTGGGGGCAGGGCAGGAGGTAGGACTCAAGGTGCCATCTGAACCCCTTTCCTCTACCAGATTCCATGCAGCAGCTTTGAAGTAAAACCACTGTAGCTGAATTGATTGGAGGGAAGGTCATTCTGAATTAGTGAAAAAGTGTAAGTTATAAAACAGGGTATAAGAAATGATGCTTCATTGTGTTCAAGGACATTCGGCAATCAAACACTCAGTAAAGCACTATCAATAATCATTTGAATTGCACTCTGTATTTTTTGAAGTGCTTTCCAGTACATTATCTCCATTGATCCACCCAGGAGCCCTAGTAGACAGACAACCCCATTTCACAGGTGAGGTCAGAGGCACCATCTGAGTTGGTTCAGAATAGGGTCCATGCTCCTCTGTTTGGCCTCTGTAGGCCTGCTGATGGAGAGAGAAAAACAACAACTTTATATTTGCATCAGGGTGTTATGGAGTTTTAAGAATCTCACTTATATTTTTAGGAAAAATAAACATTCCTAACGAAAGCCTCTTTTTAACCCCTGAGAATCTACTGGTTATAACACACAGCAAGAGTTCATTTAATGATGAGAGGCTAGCATTCTGTTCTTCACCCTGATCCCTCAATCAGAATAAAAAGGCGTTTCCACTCTGTTATCTCACATAATAGGAAAGTGAACTTTTCCCTCAGAGTTGACATAAAGGTAACATTGGTCTGAGACTTCTCAGGTCTTAAGGATCAGATATGCATTTTGAATTAGAAATGTTTTTTCAGGGTCTGAAATTATTCATTCCAGCAAATTAGTAGTTTAGAGAAATTAGGAAGAACGAAGCTGACATAGTAAGAAAGTGAATCCAATTGCTTTAATATGGTTTTCCTTCCTCCTTGTCCCAGAAAGTATGACATGGGGGGAAACTCAAGAAGCATCAGCCAACAAGCCTTAGCGATTTGGGGGATAAATCTACTTTATTTTCCCTCAATTTGGGGCTCTCATCAGCATCCCTGCCAAATTAGGCTTTGGCACAGCTAAGGGTGCCTTGGCAAACATTTTTAGTTTCTCAAGAGCAACTTCCTGGTTCTTAATTAGGCCTTTTATTCCTAGATATCTATATTTAGTACTGACCCCCTCTGTTAGTGCTGACCCCTTTTGGATACTGCCAAGAACTTCAGGGAGGTGGCGGGTGAGTCTAGACAAGGCAGTTATTCAGATAACCAAATTCCCCAGCCTTATTCTTAAAGTAAGACAGTCTGAGGAAATGTCCAGTTACCAAGTGATGCCTGCCTCAGTTCATTAGATAACTGCTCAGTACTTTCCTTCACTTGGCCCAGGGAGGCAGACAGGACACATTTGACCCTTGGAAAGATACAGGCCAGTACAGTCAGTTTTATCTGTGAACTTGATGGAGTAAAGGATGGAGGGGGAATGACAGAGTGGAAAGAGGTCTAGAGAGAGGCTCTCAACTGTGAACAAGGAAACTGCAAGAATGTTCATTCCACCCTTGTTTATAAAAGAAATAAAAATTGAAAATAACCTAAATGTCTATCACAGGAGAAATGGATCAATAAATTGTGGTACATTCATACAATGAAATACAATTCAGCAGCGTGCAATGAATAAGCTTGAGTTATGCATAGCAATGTGGATAAATCTCAAAATTATATTGCTGAGTACAGAAAGCAAGTTGCACAAATTACCTACTAGATGAAAACATTTGTTAAAATTTAAAACATCAATAATAATTATACCATATATTGTTTATGGATAGCATATATGCAGTGTGAGCATTGAAAAAAAATTCACAGTGAATTAAAAAGAAAAAAGAACAACAGATTTATTTTATTTCCCTTTTATAGAAAGGATAGAAAATGCATCCTAATGGCACACATTCAGTTTCAGAGAAGGGTTATCTCTGGGGAAAGGACAAGGGTGTGAGCCTGGGCAAGGCTCAGAGTCCTCAGTTGAGTCTGGAATATTTACTTTTTTTCTCAGCTGGATGGTAAATTCAAGGAGAGTTACCCATGATATTTTAAACTATACTCTCTATGCCTGAAATCATTCACTAGTGACTGAAGAGGGCATAAAGGAGAGCTGGCTACTCTTTGTTGGGGTTGGGGTGGGGGTAACAGGAAATATTTCAGGAGCAGAGGATTCATGGCTTCTTCCTGAATTGTGATCAAGTACCATTGTAGGAAACTGGAGTTTGTGTCTAGGACTGCTCCAGAGGGAAGTTCAGAAAAAAGATTCCAGAACTAGTTTTGCCTCTCTTGGGAGCTGTGACCTGCAGTGAGCTCTTACCTTTCCTAGTCCCTCTTCTGTAGTGGAGGTTCTCTCTGATCTTGCCAAAGTCTAGTTGCCTTTGGTTGAGGAATCCATCATGGGATGCCCTGTCAGGCAGCCTTGCTGGGGAATTGGCCCCCCTCAGGAAGCAGCATGAAGGAGGGGAGAATAGGCTGATCAATAGCACACAGAGCTGGATTAAAAATCTACTTACATAATGGTTGGTGCCATGCCAACCCAAATGACCCTGGGAAATAATTACATGGAGCAAGAGTTTGCTGTTTCTGTTGTTATTTTATGGATAATTTTGAATATACATAAAGTTATATGCTATTACCCCTATTTTAAAATTATCCATTACCCAGCCTCAATAACCATTAACTCATGGTCAATCTTGCCCTGTCTGTCCAATGATACGACTTCTTGGATCATGGTCAGACAAAAGACCATGTCTCAGGATTCTCTAGAGAAGCAGAACCAATACTAGTAGGTTCTCTATATCTATCTATCTGTCAGTCTGACCGCCTATTTATCTATCCAAGTATTTTTCTACCTACCTACCTACCTACCTACCTATCTATCAAGACTTGTTTTAAGGAATTGACTCATCCATTTGTGGGGGCTGGACATTTCAATCCAAATTCTGTAGGTTAGAAAGGCAGGTAGGATTTCTTCTATATTGGAATCTTGAGGCAGAATTGCTTTTTCTGAAAACCTCAGTCTTTTGTCTTAAGGCCTTCAACTGATTAGATGAAGACCACTCCATATTATGGAGGGCAATCTGCATTACTAAAAATTTACTGACTTAAATATTAATCACATCTTTAAAAATGTCTTCACAGAAACATTTATACTAGTGTTTGACCAAATTACTGGGTCTAGCTAAGTTCACACATAAAATTTACCATTATAGACCATATTATTTAGTAACTCAGTATGTGTGTCAATAATAAGGACTCTTTAAAGAAACTAGCCATAATATTATCACACATTTAATAAAATTAATAATAATCTTAAAATCATCCAATATACAATTAAATTAACATTTAACTTTCCACTGTTTTGCAAATGTCATAATTTTTAGAATTTATTTTAGCTGAGATACAATTAAAATCCATACCTGTGATAGGTTAAATGTATATATATCTATATCTATATATATATATGTATACACACACACACACACACACACACAGACTAAAGACAAAAGACATTTTAAAAATATATTTTTTAAAAAATATGTTTTTATTTGATTTTTAGGAAAAGAGGAAGGGAGAGATAGAGAACAGTGAGAGAGAAACACTGATTGGCTACCTCCTGCACACATACTGACTAGGGATCAAGCCCATAGCCTGGGCATGTGCCCTGATCAGGAATTGAACCAATGACCTTTTGGTCCACAGTCAACCAACTGAATCATACTGGCCAGGGCTATGTTTATATATATCTTAATCTATAAGCTCCCCCAACATATTTCTCTCTTCCTTCCTTAATTTTTAGAGAATATTATTCGTCCTATAGGAGCCCTCACAGTCTGGATTTTGCTAGTTGCATTTTCTTAGTGTCATTCATCATATTCTTCTATCCTCTGTGTTTTGTGTAAACTGGTAGTTAAATTTGGAAGCTCAACCATTTCACGAGACACTTATTTGCATAATTTTAAGAGCTCATTTAGAGTTTCTTACTACCCATCTTATAAACAAACAAACAAACAAACAAAGAGAAAAATGCTTCACTTGTTAGCTTGCTGCGACCTAAAATTGCCCTGCCAGAAGTAGTTATATTTTCTCCCCAATTAAAATGCAAATATTCCTAGGGAAGGGAAAACTTATGAGATGTTCGTTCTTGAGTATGAATGCTTTTATGAAATTCTTTCCTGGGCCAGTTTCTGAAAGTGAGGGAAGAGAGAGGAATGTTGGTGAGAAGAGCACATGGGCTGTGGGTGTGTGTTTCTCATAGCAAGGGGTCATGGGTCACCACTGGAGGAACAGAATCAGTTAAGATGGGGCTCATTCTCAAAGCCTCCTCCTCTATTGAGCATTTGTCTGTGGACACTGTAATCAGTGCTTTGAAGCAATTATTTCAAAGCAATCTTATTACAACCCAGGGAAGTGAGTAAAATTTATAGTCATTTTAAAGATAAAAACACTGAAACTTAGCCGGGCTTAAGAAACTGGTTAAAGGTCATGTGGCTAATAAGTGGTAGCACCAGTATTTCTCCCCACACCTCTGGCCTTTATATTCTTCCCACTTCCCTGCCTGCTGCTCCTGCTCCTCCCTTTATTCTGACTTTGGGCTGGTTTGACAGGGAAGATGAGAGATAATTGCCCCACATGCCTGCTTTCCAACCTCCAGTGTAGCCTGTGCTGGACACAGTCTGGGGCTAACGCCCAGAATTGGCTCATCTCAGAGGGCAGTCAGGGATCTGCTTAGTGGTTTCTGAGTAAGAAGTATTTTTAAAAAATATATATTTTTGTTTATTTCACAGAAGAAGGAAGAGGGAGAGAGAAATAGAAATATCAATGATGAGAGAGAATCATTGATCATCTATCTCCTGCACATCCCACACTAAGGATCGAGCCCACAACCCAGGCATGTACCCTGACCGGGAATCAAACCGTGATCTCACCACTGAGCCATGTGGGCAAGCTCTTTCTCTTTTTTTTGGCCCCCATGAATCAACAGTATTTTGGAAAAAAAAACCACACCTTATATTTATTTATGGCACAAATGAAATTGTAAGGTTAGCAGAAAGAGAAAGAAGAGAGAGAGTCTCCTAGAAGTATACCACCCCAACAAAATAAACCATTTCCATTCCGTGGTGTTCCTCGTCAACCTCTGGCTGGAGGTGTGTGACATTTTATTCCTCTTTGAGCCTACAAACCAGTTGGAGGAAGTAAGGAGACAGCTCTCTCACAGCCATTTTGAAGTTACTCAGTTTGAAGTGTTACCTGCAAGACTCCACATCCCAGGGCTCAGGAGAGGGACCAACAGAGCCTTATTATCTTAGTTTCCTAATTTTCTTCTGCTGGACTTTTTGTGACCACAGCCCTGAACTTTTGTCAGGTAGTGCCTCCTTTTAAAACCTGAAGGAGAGGATCGAAACTAGCAAGGGTAATTGAGAAAGAAGGAGAAAGAAACCAACTGGACTGTGCAGACATTTCTGACCTTCCTTAATACCGAGATCACACTCAGCCGCCACTCTTGCTCATTCCTGGGTGTCTAAAACCTCATTTAGAAAAATGTATTTGATAGGCAGTTTCAGCACTTTAAGACAAAAGGAAGTATGTGGAACCGGTTGAACCTTGGACAGTTGTCAGCTGTTTATTCATATGATATCTGTTCAGTGCATGCCTAAGGTAGGCCTCCGCTAACCTCAATCAATTTTGTGCATATTTAGAGACTTAAGTTATGCTAGGCACAATCTCTCGCTTTAGCCGCCCAAGAGGAAGGTAGAGTGTGTTTACTATCATTACCTATGCACAGTAAAACCTTTGGGACTTGTTTAAAGAGAAATGCACCAAGAAAAAAAAAAGTTAAGTTTTTGAAGGAAATCATTTGTCTTTAGCTGAATTCATCTGGGTATGATACGGGTTGCTGCAGACATAAAACTGTCTGGAGTCTGGCTTCAGGGTTTAGAATAATAAAATATTCATGGCGTATAATTTTGCATAATTTGTTTAGCTACCAAGACATAATTTAGTTATTTGGTGCATGAATCCTTCAGAAGCCTTAAAGAAGAGGAAAATGGCTGTTGAGGCGCTGAATCCATCTCTGATGCAAATATAGGTAAGATGACCATATCCTATAGTGTCCTGTGTGCTCAACACACACACACACACACACACACACACACACATCTGCATATAATTGATTCTTTCTACCGATACTTTGCACTGTTTTATCAGGCATTTTACATGTATTAGTTACCTAATTTCACTGTGCTGTCATTGCCCATAAACCCTAAGGAAAGTGCTGTAGAACTCGTGTTCACTTTCATCAAGATGCATCTTACTTAATAATAGAGAAACATCTAAATTGACTGTACTACTGCTATGCCCACAGCCAATCAGAGTGAGTATGCAAATTAACGCAACAAAAATGATGATTAATTTGCATACATACCTGGGTCCTGGGAATGTCCTCAGCATCCAGGTCACTCCCAGCCAGCCATTGGAGGAAGTGGGTGGGGGGCTCCCTGCCCAAGCCTAAAGCCTGGGTGGCCCGAGCTATCAATCAGGCAGAAGCTTTAGGCTTAGGCAGGGGCCGAGCCTGGGATGGGAGGGAAGGGAAAAAATCAATGGAAACATATCCTGAGGTGAGGATAAAAGGAAAAATAAAGAAAGAAATGTCATATCCTATGAAAGACACATCATGAAAATGCTTAAAGAAAGTTGTCATTTTTTTCATGTTGAAGGGACTGGAGTCCATGTTGATGAAAATACCTTGGCGGCTGTGGTGACTGGCAGTGGCTACAGCAGCAGGGCAATAGGGCTGGTGCCTTCCCACAAAGGGAAGCCAAACTGTGGCTTACGTCCACTCCCAATGGAGACTGAGCCTAAGCCATCAGTAGGACGTCCACTGAGGGCTCCCAGTTTGTGAGAGGGGGCAGGCTGGGCTGAGGGACCGCTCCCCACTGCACAAATTTCATGCACTGGGCCCCTAGTTTAGGCGATAAAATCCCTTGATTGTAAGGTTGATGAGATAACAAATGTGATTATTTATTGGAAGCATGCATAGCCGATCTCTGTGTCCAGCACTGTGCTGAGCACTGACAGGTATATTTGTCAAGAGTGGTCCCTGTCAGAGCTCACAGTCTAGTTGAGATAAGACATGTAAGCAGGATCCATTGGAGAACAACTGGTTGGAAGGCATTGTTTAAGCAGGTGCAGACTAGCAATGCAGAGCCCTAAAGCCAACATGCAGGGGAAATGCAGATAAGGGAAGATGACTGGTCTCTTCACCCTCATTGTCATGCCCAGTTCATGCTACCAGCCTCTCTGTAGGTCACTGAGACATGGGATCATCCTTCTCTGGGTCTGCAGTCTTGCCCTTTCCAACTTATTCTCCATACTAGAGGGCCAGCACATGCAATTCATATGCAGTTACAGTCCCTAGGCCTGGTCTATGATCAGCCATCTTCTCTGGCTACTGGTAGCTGCGCCCCCCCCACCTCCTGCTACCCCTCCCTCTGTCCCTCCCTCTCAGTTCCCCATTCACCATTGGGTGATTGGAGCTTGTTGACCAGGGGGAGGGGCCTAGAGGTCAGCTGTTTCACCCACTTGCTGGCTCTGCCCCTACCATGAGTTGCCTTCTCTGTGGGGGGCAGCCAGTGGGGTGGGGGCCTGGACCTGGCACCACCTGCATTTCCTACCTTCCACCCCTGGTTTCCCATTCACCATTGGGGATGGGAGCCTGCTGGCTGGGGAAAGGAACCAAGAGGTGGTCAGTGCACCTCATAGTGACTGCTCCTAGTGGTCATTCTGGTCATTTTGCCAGGGTAAATTTGCATATTATCCTTTTATTATGTAGGATTAAGATGGTAGAGAGTCTGTCTAAATGCATATCTGACTTTGGTGTGTCCCTTGACCTGAGAAAAAGCCCATGCCCTTTAGCTTGGTATAAAAAGTCTGTCCCCAGGGCCCAGGCACAGTGACTCACCTTTTCTTCAAGAAGCAGCCTTGCTTCTCTTGACCTCACAGTTGATTTTCTCTCCACCTGATGTCTGCACTCCCTTGCCTCACTTAGCTCCAATTCCTTCAGTTCACCCCTTCTGAAAAGTCCCCTCTAACTCCCTGAGACTGGGCTGGCACACACCTATGTGTCCATATTGCTCAGGAACTTCCCTAGCCTAACTTACTGCAGAGCATTCCTAATCAGTCAGTGGGACTCAGTGAAGTTAGTGAGCTCTGAAATCAGAGCTTCTGGATTTGAAATCAAGATCCTTCATTTACTAGTTTGGTAATCTTAAGGTAAACTGCTTCCTTCCCTGGGTCACCCTATTTTCATTTGTAAAATGGGGATAATGATGGTACCTACAGTGCAGGGCTGTTGTGTGGAGTGAATAAAATTTTATATATGAAAGTACTGAGGCTAGATCCCGACATGTCCTCAGTCCTTAATAAATGTTAGCTACTGTTAGCATAATGCTTGCTTGTTAAAATAATTGCAACATTTTATGATATGTATACCTATATATGTATACATATGTATATTTATGATATGTATACATATATACATACTTACATGTATATATACATTTATATGTAATGTTATGTGATATAACAATCTTAGCTATTGTTGTGGTAATTATTGGTTAGTGTCCCTGACAACACTGCAAACCCCTAGTCCCCAACTAAGCAAGCACCTGCAGCCAGTCCCAAGGGCTGACAGATCAATGCCCAGCTTGCCTGTAACCTCCAGGCATGCTGTTTGGGAGACTCTATTGTAAGGAGAAGTCTGTTTGTGGCTTTGTCTCCAGCCCCCAGCATGGTGCCTGATGCTGAATAATTAATTTGTGAGGGAATGAATGAATGAATTGAGGTACGCAAGCTTTCTTATGGGAGCAGAATTTCCAGAGAATAGAGAAGAAAACATAAGACTGTGTCTGTCTGAGATAAGCGGGGAAGCTGGTCATGCCCGAGGGAACAGCATGGAGGGGCCAAGGATCAGAGTGCGCATGGGGTCAGGAAAGAGCACCTGCGCTGTTCATGCTGTTGGAATTGTTTTCTGTGCACACATAGCACTGAAACCCCCCTCAGAGAGGGCTTGACTGGAGGGGATAGCTGGCCTAGTAGAGCCTCGTTAACAGGGCAGTGAAAGCAGAGGTGGGAGAAGCCTAAAGGAAGCACAGTAAAAACCAGCATTCTACACGTCGTCAACATAGATTTGATTGTAAAATGACTACCATAAAATTGCAATTTCATATGAATTTTAAAACCTTTTACAGATTATAACAGCAATACATATTCATTGCAGAGAATTTGAGATATGCAGAAAAGTAGACAAAAAATAAAAATCCCCGATACATCTCACCACCCAAAATAACCACGTTGATATAGTTATGCCTCTAGTTTTCTTGCCTGTGCACATGTACATTATTGAAGATAGAGCTATACATCTTTATTCCCATCCCTTTGGCAGAAATATCCTGGTCCAAACCCCTCATCTTGTGTTAAGTTTCACTTCCTAGAGGCCTGAGGTTCCAGACCAGTTATAACAACAGGGAGCTGAGACGGGTTACAGAAAAGTCTGCTGCTTCCTGGGCGTTTAAGGCTGGGAACCTACATCTCCTGCTGGGAGGAGGACTCACTGTATGAGGACTCACTGTAAGCCTGAGGCCACGGGTCAGTCAGCCGCATAACTATTGCTAGGCAGCTTCAGATGAGAACATTCCACAGCCTGGCCTACTGGGACTCGCTTGCATGGGCTGCCTCTCCCAGCTCTGGCTTCTGGCCGCTGGGTTCTACTGTTCCATTTCCAAATTCAGTACAAGTATGGTCTCAGTGTGTTCGTGGAGCCTCCTCTAGATTTTGGTGACCCAGGGCCTGGACTGAACCAGTTGGCAGATGGTGCATGTGCGTGCGTGTGCGTGTGCGTGTGTGTGTGTGTGTGTGTGTGTGTGTGTGCGCGCGCACGCGCGCGCTCACGTACGCACAAGCAGGCAGACTAAACCAGGACTCAGTGTTGGTTCCTGATAGATGGCCTCTAGCACAGGGGTATGTTGAATGTACCTGCCCTGCCCCCTCCCTGTGGATGCTCCTCCCCTGGCCCTGCCAGAGATCTGATGGAAGTGAGACCAGGACTCCATGCCCAGGACCTAGGTTCATGAGGATGATTCGATTTCAGAAACAAGGGAGCATTCCAGATGTCACAACTAGGTGTGAATCAAGCCCAGCTAGAGGCTCTGCTTCTTCACTCCAAGCCCCAGAGTTTTGGGTTCGAGCACTAGGCTGAGGCACAGTTTGTCCTGGAGCCTGAGCCAGGATGGAGCCTGGGGCAGGCTCATTGAGAAAGTGAAGGAATTGCTGGATTGAAGGTAGGCAGGCTGTTCTCAGCAAGATGTATCAAATATGATAATTCATTTCCCCAGAGAGCACGAGAATCTCTTCTGTAACTTCTACTTGGACATGTCCAATGGCAAGGGCCTCATTCACTCATTCATCATTCAGAGTCTCAGAATGACAGAAAACTCTTTCTTATTAAGCTGAAATGTGATTCTTGTGACCATCCATCCAGATGCCCTAGTTCTGCCCTGGGAAGAGCCACAGCAGATCCAGGCTGTCCCTCGTGACAGCTGTGCAGGCAGTAGCAGTGTATTCTCCCCCTTCTCTCTTTCTAGGCCAGAAACAAGTTTTCTGTCCATCTACGAGTCTGCCTGGCAGAGAAGTGAGGCTGGGATAGATCTGATCCAGGGACAATGTAGCTGTTACCCACTCTGTTGACAGACTCAGGGTCTTGCTTATGGCAACCATTACGGGTGTGGGATGAAGTCCCCAGCCAGGAGCCATTCAGATGGAGTCACCCCTTTGGGCTGGTTGTCTGTAGCCTGACTGGGTTAGGCACTTGCTGACATCAGGGGTGACTCCCCTTTTTGCATCAGGCCTACTGTTCAGTTTTTAAGAAAACCTATAGTGAACAGACTTTATTCTCTAGAAAAAAACAAAATTATAAAATTATTTAGATATCACCTTATTTGTTTTAAATTTCTACTAATAAGTTAAATTTTCTTAAGTCTCAACAAATTTTAACCCTTTCCTTTTCTGGGGGAGGTAGACATACAGGTTCTGGTTATAATGGGACATTGGCTTCACGATATCAGACCCATTTAATCAACTATAGGTTAGCCCTGGCTCAGTTGGTTGGAGCATCATCTCATACACCGAAGGGTTGCAGGTTCAATTCCCAATCCAGGCACATACCCAGATTGTAGGTTTGATTCCCCAGTTGGGCATGTGTGGGATACAACTGATCAGTGTTTCGCTCTTACATTGATATTTCTCTCTCTCTCTCTCTTTCTCTGTTTTTCTCTCTTTCTTTTCCTTTCTCTCTAAAATCAATAAGAACATATCCTCCAGTGAGGAATTTTTAAAAAATCAACCATCTATAGATCAGAAATTACAAGTGGGTGTGACATTTTATCACAACCCATGACTTCAACTAAGGGTTTTCTGTGCAGGTCCCTCTCTATTCTTCTGTAGTAACATTAAGCAGCAAGCATTTTTCCAATTGTAATTGCTCACACCAAATTTGTAAGGACTGTAAAATACCATTCACTGCAGCAAAATAACATTTAGGCTTCAGAGATAGGTGCATACAAATTTTGGTGCCACTTCAGAACAACAGTTAAAAGTTTTGACCGGTTATTTCCATCACCCTCCATCTTTAACAAAGAGAGAATTAAAATGTGTGGTTTCAGGGGATCTTCAGGACCATATAGAATAATTGATCAAAGATCTCTTGGAATGCTATCAAAATCTGACTGTGGGTGGGATCAAGTTAGAAACCATCCCATTCAACAAAAGAATGGACCGTTCTCAGCAAAGAAAAGAAAGGGTCAAGTCTATTAAAGATTAGACAGGCTGATTTTAATTAGAGTGGCAATGAGGGAGTCTGGGCCTTTGAACAGAAATGCAAAATACCTAATTTGGCTGGAAAGGAAGACCTACTTGAAGAAATATTTGAAGACTGGAGGCAAAGTGGCCATTTATGGGGATTTGTTAGACTATAGGTTAGCTATTGTAACAAAGAGACCCCAAAGTACAGTGGTAAAGCATTTAAATAACATACATGTAGTGTTCTATATTGTATTTGGTGTGATGGTTACAAAGGAACATACAACTATCAAAACTCAGTGAAAGGAACCCCAAAGATTCATGCATTTTGGGGATGTTAATTATACCTCAGTTAAAAACAAATAGACATCAATTTCTCTTTGAATAATTGTCCAAAAATGGGTGAGTCAGTTGCAGTTCTGTTTTGAGACCAGTCACTCAGCTGTGCTAAACGTGTAACTTCATCTTTGCTGCCTAGTAAGGGGATGGGGGAGGAGCAAATCCAGGGCATAAGGCTTGTGGCTTGTCTTTACTTGGATCTGACTTGGAATTGGACACATTGCTACTACTCACACACCACAGGACCAGACTGAGTCACAAAGCTCCATAAAGGATAGAGAAATACAGACCCAAGTTGAAAAGCCATGTGGCCAGCTGAAACCCCAGAGGGTGGGGGGGGGGTGCTATTCTAGGGCAGAAAGGAAGAATGAGAGAATAATGCTGGAAAGACTTGGGGAGCGGCTACTACCTGAGGTAGTCATGGTAACGTATGATCCATGACAGCCACAGAGCTGAAGGACAAGATATCAGAGTCACTCAGGGTATGAACTGACCCAGTTGGAACCTAGGCCCAATTGTTTGAATCCAAGGACAGAGTTAAAGGGAATTACAGTTGGTTATGGGTTACAGTTTGTGGGAGATGGAAGGTCAGGAAACAGTGGAGCCGTGATGGGAATAGGGAACTGGAAGGACAGCTGGTGCTGGGGTGGGGCAGAGGGTAGAGATGGCCAAGGGAGACTTAGAGTCTCTATCCTTAGAGATGTTTAATAATAGAGGAGGCAGCTGTCACTGTTGTTTCGGGTGTGGCTCTGCCTGAAACCAGGGAGCAAAATGAAATAGTTTTTTCTCAAACAGAAGGTTGAACATTTTGAAGGTAAAACAAAGCAGGAGGTGGTGGCTGAGAGTCAGTGTTTGGAATCTCTCTCACCACCGATGTTCCAGGCACGAGGCCCACTTCTCAGTTCTGTCCACTGGCCATGGACATCTGCAGAGTGTCTACCGCAGGCTTATCGCCACCTGCTCTTTAGTACAACCCACGTCTTGCCCTTTCCTGGGTCTGCACTTCTCAAACCTCTGACCACAACCTACTTCGTGACCATTACTGAGTTATCTCCTGTATTTTAAAACATGGCAGCACAACTACAGATTACGGACATGTGTCTGGTTCTCTGAGGAGTCTGGGAGCAGGGGTACAGCTTAGAGGCCCCAGATTTAGCAAAGTGATAAGAAGAAAACATGCATCGAATGTGTGTTGATGTTCTGAGTTGCTGTTCAACCCTTGTGTTGTTTAAATTGATAGCATGAGCGTTCTCATGAAGAAAATTAGGAAGGCCTTAAAGGCAGGGACCACACATCCTACCTTTTTTTGCTTTCTCAGCTGTTCCTGACAGTGCTTGGGAAATAGATGTTTGTTAGTAAATGGTTATTAATAAGTAAATAACCACTTGGACTTAATGCTCTGGCAAGGGTTTACGTGTTGATTCCTCATGCAAAGGATGATCTTAGACCAACCTCCTCAAATCTCCTTGCATTTACCTACCACCAGATGCAGGAGTTATTTCTATAAGTCAAGAATTCATACAATTTGTGCTAAAGATAGGAAACATAATTCATTAAGGCATAGGGCCTTGGATAAGTCTTTTAATTTCTCTGGATCTCCATTTCTTCATCTGCAGTGGGAATAGGGACTAGACTAGGTGATGGCTAAGAACATTTGACAGGATTTATATTCCATGCTTCTTTCTTAGCTCAAGCTGTTTGTCCCCCAGGTATCCCCTCTCCCCCCCCCCGACATTTACAGCTCCTCTATCTTCCTTTTAAGGTCACAAAGCACTCTTTGTAATATCTTTCCTTAGGTGAAAGTTCACATGATTCTGTTTTTATCAGGCGTATGAATAAAGGTATAAAAGCAAATGACCTAACAGTTAAGCTATTGTATAAGTTTTCTATTGCTGAGTAACAGATCACTACAAAGTGGTTTATAGCAACACAAATTATCTCACAGGTCTAAATTAGTTTTTGTGGACCAGGAGTCTAGGACATGTTAGCTGGATCCTCTGCTCAGGGTCTCACCAGCTAAAGTCAAGGTATGGCTGGGCTATCCTCTTCTCTGAGCCTCAGGGGCCTCTCCTAACTCATTTAGGTTATTGGCAGAATTTAGACCTGTGTGGTTGTAGGACTGTGATCCCTGTTTTCTTGCTGGCTCTCAGCTGGTGGTAAGTCACTCCCCTAGAGGCTACCCTCTGGGACTAGCCATGTGGTCCTTTGAGGGCACAGCAGTTTCCTTCTCCAAGGTCAGCAGGAGAGCATCTGCTGCTGATGCATCCAGGGGAGGGGAGTTTGGGGGATGTGGGGGGGGAAGGAGACTCATGTATTACTTTAAACACCAGTCTCTTTTAAAGGCTCCCCTGATTAGGTCAGGCTCATCTAGAATAATCTTTTTATAGCCTCAAGACAAGTTATTAGTGACCTTAATTACATCTGTAAAATTCCTTTGCATGAGTCAAAGAAAGATATACAGGTCCCATCCATACTCAAGGCGAGAGGATTAATCAAGGGAAGGGCTGTGTGAATACATAATAGCAGAAAATTTGGGGAAGGGGACATCTTTTTTATTTTATTTTTTCAATTACAGTTTACAGTTAATATTATTCTGAATTAGTTTCAGATATACAACTTAGTGGTTAGAAAATCATGTACTTTATGGGGGCAGTCAATAAGGGGCCAATGGGAGAGAAAAGGGGACATAGGTAATACTTTCAACAATAAAGCTTGGGGGAAAAAAGAAAATCATGTACTTTACAGAGTGGTCTCCCTGATACTTCAAGTACCCACCTGATCCCACACATAGTTAATCACAATATTATTGACCATTTTTCCCTATGCTGTAATCTGCATCTCTGTGACTATTCTGTCACTACCAATTTATACTGCTTCATCCCTTCATCTTTTTCACTCAGCTCCCCAACCTGCCTCCCCTCTCACAGCTGTCAGTTTGTTCTATCTTATCTATGAGTCTTTTGTTTTGTTTTGTTTTACTTTATTCTTTAGGTTGTACATATAAGTGAAATTATATGATATTTGTCTTAGGGTGGGGGGCATCTTAAAATTCTGCCCCCTGTAACTGAGAAAGCAGAGTTGCAATCACAGATGCCTAAAAACATAGTCATGATTAGCCACTGAAGCTCCCAGGATGTGTAATAGGGAATAATATTGCAACCTGGAGAGGACCTCACATTGATTGCCAACCAAATCTAGAAGTCCTGAGTTTCATGTGAAAATTCCTGACTTTCAAATTCGGACAACCATTTAAAAATGGGAAGAGAAGGAGGACATATGTAACACTCTCAACAATAAAGATTTTAAAAATATATTAAAAAATGAAACCTGCAAAAAATGGTTTTAAAATTTCAAATGTTAAAACATAATACAAACCCACTGTTTTGGGTCAGAGGTGATCTGTTAACCACCATTGTGTGAGTGCTGTGCTAGAGAAAGCCAAGTCCAGTTGCCGTGATGAACTTGACCTTGTCAAGGAGAAATCCAACTCTAAAGACAAAATTGTTTCAGGACAATGTGATCGCATCAGTCGGGCAGGGCTTTGTACTTGGCAGTGCATCTCAGGCACAGGACACGGATTTTGTAAGTCAGACCCCAGAGGTGAGCAAGGTAGGAGGCATGAGTCCCACTGGGATCACTGCACTAAAACAGCGTTTACCCTGGGAAAAGGCTCACAGCCTTGTCATGCGGTTGCCTGAGCAGAGTGGCACATCGCCTCACATTTGTAATGCAACACCTTCAATGGTTTGCCAGAAAATTGCTCCCCAAATTATACTTCTGTGAAGAGTACACAGTGATAATGCATCACAAGGGCAGAGAAAAGTGTATTGCAACTGGATACATTGAATAATGTAATGTTTCAACGACCCCAGAAAGAATATTCTATTATTCAAATACCACAGCAGTTTTAAAAAGCACCATTAAAATCACCACGAGCAGGCATTAGGACTGAGAAGCGCAAATATTGAGTTTTTCTTAGAGCTATGGTGGGGTGAGAATCCCTAAGTCCACTTATACTTTCAGAGAGTTGGCTGAATTTACAGGAAAGGGTGACTGGGGTGAAGAAGAAATCCCTGTGGCTCTTATTCAAGATGGGAGTGGCAAAATGATGGGAGTTTGAACATCTCTTTAAGCAATCTACACAGGTACCATCAAGTGGGGAGCTGAGCAGTTAAATGGGAAATGTGATCACAGCTGAGGGGCCATCTAGATTATTCAGGCTCCCGAATGCCTCCCTTTCCTGGAATTGCCTGGCTTTGAGGGTGTAAATAGATAGTACTTTCAGTCCCTTAATGACAGTCATTTCCTGTAGACCTGACTGGTATCCAGGAGTGTTAGGAATGATGTAAAGTTTAACTTTGAGTGTTGTCTCTGAACTTCATGTGGTCTTCTCCCATGGACTCCCTCACTCCAGATCTGTTCTCACTGGCTTCCAGTTCCTACCTGGTCCTTAACTTGTCTTTATTTTCTTATAAATCCTCCTATCCAATCCTACACTTATTTAATATCAACTAACCAATCTGATGCTTTCCTAATCTAATGACAGGTGAGACCTAGAGGAATTCCAAGGTGTTCTGATGAAGGCCCTTTGACCACCGGAAAATGAAATCAACCAAAACTAGTTTAAGAAAAGAGGAAAATAAGCAATGTCATAATTTCCAAGAGTAGGTAGCATAACTGGGCCTCACATGATCCTGAAACCAGACCAGAAATACCTAAAGAAGAAGTCACCCCCATTCCTTCCCTAGGGGCTGTTCAGGTAGCCACACCAGTAGAGGGGCCATTGTGTATAAAGAATGTACACATTTTCTTGCTTCTTCATTTCTGTATGCCTGTTCCATTTTCTTCTCTCTGCCAACAGGAAAAGGGCCACCTCAGCTGTGGCTTTGAAGGACCCATTCTATATAATAAAAGCCTAATATGTAAGTGTACAGTCATCTGTCAACCAATCAAAGTGTAATATGCTAATGATATGCTAAGGCCCCTCAACTATTCCGATGTGCACTGATCACCACGAGGCACACAGTCAACCAGTTAACCAGTCACTATGACGTGCACTGACCACCATGGGGCAAACACTCCTACTAGTGAGTTTGCTACTGAGGTCCAGCCAATCAGGACTGAGTGAGAAGGGCCGGCCGGATACTTCCTGGAACCTTCCAGCAGTCCCTCCCCAACTGGCCAACCTCCCATCTCCCTCCCTGGCCCCAATCATGCACCAATAGGTTTCCTTGGCCTGACCTGCACCCTTTTGCAATCCAGCACCCTCAGAGGATGTCAGAGAGCAGGTTTTGGCCTGATCCCACAGGCCAGGCTAAGAGACCCCAGTGGTGCACGAATTTGTGTAGTGGGCCTCGAGTCCATAATAAGACCCAACCCCGACCCATGAAAGACTCTGGGCCCCATATCCAAACTGGAAGGAGAAGTTGGATTGACCTACCCCCAAGCCCAACCAGAATCTCTCCAACTGTTGCTTTCTTTCCTGCCAATGTTTTTTCCATTAGACTTTGCATTGTTTCAATACTGTGACCCAAAGAGGGTAAAGTAAGGATAGGGTCAGGAAATGCCACCATCTGAAATGGAAGCCCCACAGAGCTACCATCCTATGGAGAGACTAGCCATCTGCTGAAAAAATTGCTTGCAGTGCTGCAGTTAAGCCTCAAGAGCCTCCCCAGATGCATTGCTAAGATACTTAATGCAATTGATCTGAGATAAATAGTGATCATGGAAACAATGCAATATTAATGATAGAAATAAGTAGTTGCTCTGGTTGGGATTTTAACAAAATAAAAATGGAGAATAAGTTGAAGAGTTACTGTTAGTCTCTGGCCCTGTCCAGACGGGTGGCTGCCTTGAGTGGCTCTGATGGTCTTCGGGCCCATTTGGTGAGTGCCACTCATTAGCACAGGGGTTCATGAGAACTCGATGACATTAACTATTAAAAATCTTCCCATACCCGGCCTTTGTGCCCTGGCTTTGAGTTAGTAATTTTATTTTTTGAGAAATGCTTTCCACTTTAGGAAAAAATTTACTCAGCAGCTGTCAGCCAGTCTCATGAGTTTGATTAGCCTGAGCCAATCATCCAGAACTTCCACAAACTCAAGAAATTGAGCTCCTGAGCCCTAAGATCCTTGGTGAGCTCCTACCACGCTTGAATTATGCCAAAGAAAAGTCCTTGTAGCTAAAGAGAGGCACAGTGAGAATTACATCACAGTTAAGACTGTTGGTGTTCCAGGGGTCTTCTTTTCTCTAAACCAATTAACACATCTGGCTGGATATTCCCAACCAGGTATGAGGAAGGTAGCCCTAGCAACGTGGCTCAGACACATGTGGCAGGCGGAACTCTCAGGTCCTTCAAGTCACCCAAAGGTTAACACTGGCTAGACAGAGCTGTTTACCTCTACAGTCAGGGTTGGTTCTGAGGAATAGGGGCATGGAGAAGCTGGAGATTAATGCCAACCAGATTTTCTCAGTATGAAAGCTTGAAAGGTAGGTCAGAGTTGATGTCTGGGATGAGAGAAACATATAGTGTGAATTTCCCCAGGCCAACTCCTCAGCAGAGATCCTTGGCTCTGTCCCTGAGAGAAAAATTCTAGCTAAAACCCAAATTGCTTGTTTATTAGCAAATATGAATAATGTACAAATTAAGCCACCTGCTCCTGTTGAATTAATTTAGGTTATACTGGGGCTGGGGTGGAGTGGCTGATGGTTAGTTAACACAATCATGCAAATTAACACATGCCTGACTTTCAGGCAGCTCCCCACTGTCCAAGCCGGGGCCCTCAGGGAAATCAAGCAACAGACCTTAAAGAAAGCAATAATCTCTATTTTATCTGTTCTGACAGTTTTCAGCTACTTTCCATGAGAGCCTTTAGGGGGAGAATATTCAGTACCTTTTTTTTCTTAGCCCAGTGATGCAGGAAGCAAAAAGTAAAACGTGGGGAAGAATAACTTAGCAATTTGTGTCTTGGGCCAGTGTCCCTCTAGTGAGGGTGTGATGTTATTTTTGTGTCTTCCATTTCTATTTGGGCCCCTAGGACCTACCCATAAGAGACGGGAGTCGGGCTTCATCAGGTGGGTTTTTTTGGTTGCCAAGAAGAGACTTATCCAGACCTCCTTAGGTGACGGGGATTACTTCCAGGACACAAAGGGAAGAGAAGGAATAGAACACCGTTTCCTCCTTACTCAGAGCCACTTGGGTTCTCAGTTCAATCAGGACCAGAAAGTGGACACCCTGTGTGTCCCACTGAAATTCCCCCTTTGTCTTTGTTCCACCTTCTCATGCAGGAGAAGCACCTCTATCAACAGCCCAAGGGCAGGCAGGTGGCAGCTTTCCCGAGAAGCACCATTTGAAGGTTCTTCTGTGATGGGTTGGTCATAGTTTATGATGTGTCATGGTGGAAGGGGCAGGACTTTGGAGACATTGAAAGAGATTGGTTGAAGTCCCAAATTTATATGTTGGCTTGACTCTCTATTGACTAGCTGTGAAAGTATTGGGAGTCATTTCACCTTTCTGACATTTAGTTTTCCTATCTGTGAAATGGGAGTAATAATCTCACCTTATGATGTATGTGATGGGTATCAAATGAAAAATTTGTCTATAAGAGCATTTAGGAATTCTAAAGTGCCATATAAATATTTTCTTTCAAACTGTTTCTTTAATGATATTGCTCCTGCTCAGTGTAGCAGAAAGTTTTTTTTTTTTCAATGCAGTGTTGCGATGCTGCCAGAAAAAAATAGGAAAAAAGACTCAGATTAAAATTTTTATTATAGTAGTGTCCCTTTATTTGGGGGATATGTTCTAAGACACCCCCCACAGTAAATGCCTGAAACTGGATAGTACTAAATCCATAGAAATGGTTTTATCCATATATATATATATATATATATATATATATATATATATATATATCTCCTATCTAATAAAAGAGTAATATGCAAATTAACTATACCCCCGCTACACCCACAGCCATGCCCACCAGCCAATCAAGAGTGAGTATGCAAATTAACCCAACTAAGATGGCTACAGCCACAGAGAGAGCAGGAGGGAGGTTTGGGTTGCCCCGGCGATGGAGGAAGCCAAGCTTTCCACACACCCTGGCCAGCCCAGGCCTCTGCTTAAGGCTACAAAGTTTCAATTATAGAAGATAAATAAATTCCAACATAAATGGCTGCTGCCACAGAGCAAGAAGAAGGCTTAGCTCTGCCCAGGCTACAAAGTTTCAATTGTAGAAGATAAATAAACCCCAGATACCAGGGCCTCAGCAAGGCATGGCTGGCCTGCAAATCACCACAGGCCCCTTGCCAGGGCTGCCTCATGCCCCAAGGGAACCCCTACCCTGATCTGGACACCCTTCATGGCAAACCAGCTGGCCCCTACCTTTGCGCCAGGCCTCTATTCTATCTAATAAAAGAGTAATATGCAGATTGACCATCACTCCAACACATAAGATGACTGCCCCATGTAGACACAAGATGGCCACCACAAGTTGACCATCAGAGGAGTGCAGTTGGGAGGGTCCAGGCCTGCAAGGACGGGCAGTAGTGGGCAATTAGACCAGCAGAGGAGGGTAGTTGGGAGGGACCAGGCCTACAAGGGAGGACAGTTGGGGGTGAACAAGCCTGCAGGAGAGGGCAGTTGGGGGGACCAGGCCTGCAGGGAAGGGCAGTTAGGGGCAAACAGGCTGGCAGGGGAGCAGTAAGGCATCAATCAGGCTGTTAGGGGAGTGGTTAGGGGGTAATCAAGCTGGCAGGCAGAAGTGGTTAGGGATAATCAGGAAGGCAGGCAGGCAAGCAGTTGGGAGCCAGCAGTCCTGGATTGTGAGAGGGATGTCCAATTGCACGTTTAGGCTCAATCCCAGTGGGCAGTTGGACATCCCTCAAGGGGTCCCAGATTGGAGAGAGTGAAGGCTATGCTGAAGGACACCTCCCCCTGCCCCCTACACCCGTGCATGAGTTTCCTGCACTAGGCCTCTAGTGTGTGTGTGTGTGTGTGTGTGTGTGTGTGTGTGTATATATATATATATATATATATATATATATATATATACATACATACATATATATACATATATATACATATATATATATATATACATATATATATGTATATATATGTATATATATGATAAAGTTTATTTTATAAGTTAGGCACTATAAGAGATTAACAATAATAACTACTAATAAAATAGAACAATTACGACAGTATGCTGAAATAAGTCATGTGAAAGTGATCTCTATCTGCAAACTGGCACAAATCTCTTTTTTCTTCCTCACAATTTCACAGAAGACTCGATCGTATCATATATTTTAGCATCCTCAACGTAAGATATTTCCCTTTCCTTATAAAGTGGAGAACTTTTACCTTTTCACTTAAAGGAAGCATGTTACAGCTTCTCTTTGACATATTAAGATCGCCAGCATCACTACTCTTGGGGCCATTATTGAGTCAAATAAAGGTTATCTGAACACAAGCACAGCAATACCATGACAGTCAGCTTATAACTGAGATGGTTACTAGTGACTAAGGGCATGCGACTTATACAACATGGAGACGCAGAACAAAAGGATGATTCATGGCGTGGGCAGGGTGAAGTAGTACAATGCAAGATTTCATCATGCTACTTAGAATGGCACATCATTTAAAACTTGTGAGTTGTTCATTTCTGGATTTTCCATTGAATGTTTTCAGATCATGGTTGACTGTGGGTAGCTAGAACCTTGGAAAGCAAAACTGCAGATAAGGTAGACTACTCTACAGATAACCTACTGGATAATATTAAACCCTTTTCTTAACTAGATACTCAGATCTCTATTCAGTAGTTGACTACTGAGTAATCCCCTTCAAGAATCCTATTAAACAAAAAATGTTAGCATCAAAACTTCACTTTGTTTTAAAGTTTGTGTCACCTTCCCTGTGGGTGTTTTCATGTTACATGGAACATATGATAGGTTACATGTAGCATTAATTAATTGTTATTAAACACCTTAAAGAGGAGTGACTATAAACAGCTGAATATCTATGTATTGTGTATTGTATAACTCTACTTCATGTGTGTAAACAAACATGTAGATTTAATTTAGAGTTGACAATAGAAATTGGTAATGGATGTTACAGCATAGTATCAGTGGAGGCAAAATGATTTTTTAAGCGCTCTTCTTTTGTCTTCTGCCCTTTCTCATGGGTAACTTATCTGTTACTTCCTGATGTCCCAGTTGCCCCACTGGCTCTGAGTGGCATCAAAGACTGAATTTCCCTATAGACAAAGCACAGGACAGTAATCCTCTGTGCAAACAGCTGCTTGCTATGCTTGAGACAAAAATCATGAAGTTGGGCACTTTATCCTCAGAGAATCTCCAGATTGATTTGACGATATCTGTATGGTCCATATTGCATAGGCCTCTGGTTTGCTCTATGAGGCATCTTCACATGCTTATGTCTGTTTATTAACAAAATACCACAGACTGAATGGTTTGAACAACAGAAATGTGGTTTCATTCAGTTCTGGAGGCCAGAAGTCTAATGTCAAGGTGTGGTCACAGTAGATTTCTTCTGAGGCCTCTCTTGTTGGCTTGTAGATGTTTGTCATCTCTGTGTCTTTACATGGTCTTTCCTCTGTGTGTGCCTGTGTCCTCATCTTCTCTTCTATAATGAGTCCAGCCAGACTGGAGGAGGGTTCACCCCAAGGGCCTCATTTTACTTTAATTACCTCTTTAAAGATTCTGTCTCCAAATATAGTCACATTCTGAGATGCTGGGGGTTAGGACTTCAACATATGAATTCAAAGGGAGTACAGTTTCTCTCATAACAGTGCGGAAATTTGTTCTAGGCACAGGGCATACATTCAGCTGATGAAAACCTCCTCCACCTATTTCCAAATACCAGTTTTGTTCTATAGCTTACATTTTTCATTCTCATTTCTTTTAAAAATATATATATTTTATTGATTTCAGAAAGAAAGGAAGAACAAGAAAGAAATATAAACATCAATGATGAGAGAGAACCATTAATCAACTGCCTCCTGCATGCTCCCTGCTTGGTATAGAGCCCACAACCCTGGCATGTGCCCTGATGGGGAATCAAGCCATGGCCTCCTAATTCATATGTCAAAACTCAACCACTGAGCCACACTGGCCAGGGTCATTCTCATTTCTTACTAGTAATTTCCAAAACCAGTTCTGAGTCTTTCTTGAGGCTGGTTCTAGTCTGATGGAGAGTTTCTCTGACTTAAAGAGTAACATAACAAAATCATGTATGACCCCAATTTAGGCTGGTGGAAAATAAGGACATTTGTGGTATGTGGGCAATGACTTCAGCCTGAACTAAACTCTCAGACCCATATAACAGCCACCAGGACCTTAGAGCTGAATGGCCACCCAGCAATGTCTAATAGTCCTAATGGTGGAAATGTCCTGTCTCTGCTGTCCATTATAGTAGCCACTAAGCACATGTGGCTATTAAGCCATTGAGATGTGGCTAGAGCCACTGAGGAACTGAATTTTTAATTTTAAGAAATCTAAATTTGATTAGCCACATGGGGATAATTGCTGCCATGTGGGACAGGACAGTCCTAAATTAAGGATAAATAAGATCATCTCTGGGATCCAGTAAGATTGGCAAATACCCTCACCTCCACCCCGACACACACATCCTCAGACTGTCTGCTATCAATTTGAATGGCCTTTGGAGAAAGAGGCTATTGCCAAAGCTGGCTGCAGTATTCACTCCCTGCCATTAGCTTCAAGTTGAGGACCCCATAAAAAGCTAAGATGGTTTATTGCTTTGCATTCAAAAATATCCAAGAAACCAGATAAGTGTAGATAGGAATGTTCCTTAGCAACAGTGGAAAAGTTTCTTAGGAAGAAATATACCTCTCTGGAAATAATAACCTGGCAGATGAGTTGAAAGCAATATTAAGCTCATGATGGTGTCCTTTGCAAAACCTACTCTGAGAACCGAAATGAGAAGGCTCCATCAGAACAGGGCTTTGGTCAAAATGGGTAGTATCCATAAGGCCTGCTTTTAGTGTGGGTTAGCCATACTGTAAGTGATTACTATCTCTGGAAAATCAAGTCACTTTTGCTCACTCTTATCTTGTCTCTGTCTCTGCAGAGTGTCAGTAAGTAGCAATTTGGAGTCCGGCCCTTTTTATTTGTTATTTCACAAAGGCAAGCAGGGTGGGAGCTGCCCAAGACAATGAAGGTAGTCATTACCCTTTGTTGGGCTAAGTATATAATTTCCCCAGTGAACCTCTGAGTAATAACAAAAATTATGTGAGGTACATGTAGTGTTATATTCCCTGGGGCTTAATATGGCTCTCAGTAAAATTGATTCTCTGAAATCTTGCAATATGCCTCATCAAACTAAATGAAACCTGCTCTGGTTTTCTAAGAAGTGATTGGATTCCATGTGATAAATTAACCCTCACCGTCCAGAGAGATGCCTGGTAATAGGCTGATGCATTTCAACCCCACAGCTGCCATCCAGGATTTTAATTTGTTCATAGGTCCTTGTTTTAATTCCCTCTGGGACTGGGAGGAGCTCCCACCCACCAGACAGCCTGTGTGGGATTAGCAGACACGACTGAAAATCCTTTCTCCCAAGACGGCGACTGTCTCCCTCTCCACGTGAGGGGAGCTTGCTGGTGGTAGAGAGAGGCTGGCAGGACAGACAGCAAAGACAAAGGTGCACATGGAATTCTGGGCTTTAGGGGCATGGATTTTGGGAGGGGTCAGAATCAGGCTTTGTTTGAGGGGAAGATCACTTTTGCTTCCCCATGAGTCTCCTCTTAGCACTATCCCTGGGTTATGTTAGAAGGTGTTAGAGGCCCCTTCCTGACGAGCTTTTTAAACTTTATATATAGATGCATGTGTATATATATTTGTAACACTTCTTGGGTGGTTGAAAATAGCTTTGCATTTCTGAGAGAAAAAAAACCATCTGAGACTGTGGCTCCCCTCTGTAAAATAAACCCGTTAGAACAGCCTTGTTCCTTTGGAAGGGAAAAGGATGATTGGGTTTGATTCAACCCATTCCTAGGAGATGGGCTCCTAAGAAAAGAACTTGAGTGAAATTACTCAGAGCAAATCCCAGTGGAGGAAATGTGGTCTCTTCTGTGGGGTAACCAAGATCCATTAGGCGGGGATCCCTGCGCAAGCATTTCTGAAAGGCCACAGTTGTTCATGACGGTATTGAAATCCAACTAACATTATGTACTAAGTACCTGGGGGAATCGATAGCAGGATTACTTATCATGTAGAAAGATACCCTAGATGCAAGCATCGTACTGCTAAAAATCCAACTCCATTTAGTATGGTTGATTTGGCAAGAGTAGAAGACCCTCTGAGAGGTGTAACTAGGGATTTAAACAAACCAAGATCCACACAGGTCAGCTAATATTTATTCCCTTCTCCCCTTTCTTAAGGTCCTCCTCAAGTTAGTAAGTCTCAGAAAAAGCAAGGAACTGACAAGTTCCCCCAAGCAGTCTGTGTAGTGTCTTGTTTAGCTGGAGGGCAGTCTTCTCTGGGCGGAGGACCAAAGTGGCAGAGAGAGAGATGTGGGATCTATGAGGGATCTGGGGGCAGGGATAAGAAAAACGTGAAGGATGTTTTCTGTTTGTGAGGAACATGAAAGTTGATGTTTCTCAACCCAAAAGATTAAATTATTCATCCAACAGAACAGACTCAAGGGGCCAGTGAATAAAGTTGCCTGAGAATACAGAGAAGTAAGTCTAAGAGCAATTAGGTGTCACAGAGGGGAGTTTTGCAGTGGCAAAAAATAATGGGTCAGTTATTATTGTTGATGATTAAAATGACTATGCAGAATGGGTTTTGTTTGTAGAAATGGTTTTGCTTTGTTATTAAAATGGATGTTTTATTCATTAAAATGACAAGATCCTGGTTGTCCCTATCTGGCTCCTTTTCTATTATCTCCATTCTTATGTATGTATGTATGTATTGCTATAACATGGGTGTCAAAGGTGCATAATAAATGCTCTGTTCTGCTCTTGGAGGTTTTACAAAGAGCCAGTGGTAACCCTGAACAGGCTTGGGTGCAAGGCTGTACCCAGCCAGCTGGGGTAACTTCCGGGATTACCATGATTGTCTCTCCCTTCCCTTAGCATCTCCAAATGGATCAGTCTGCCCAGCATGCTATTGGGCAGTGACTCTATTTGCTCTTGGCTTTGTCTGATCCTGTCAAGACCCGGAGCATGGCCCCTAGCCCTGAATGCCTTGTTAGGTTTTACATAGATTCTGGACTCCGTTGAACTCACTGATCTTTCATTTTACCCTTGAAATTGAGAAAATGGATATGATAACCTGAATTATCTAGGATCTGCCATTTTTTGCCTTTCTCCTTTGACCTCAGTATCCTAAGTATACTAAGGTATTCGCGCGCGCGCGTGTGTGTGTGTGTGTGTGTGTGTGTGTGAGAGAGAGAGAGAGAGAGAGAGAGAGAGAGAGAGAGAGAGAGACTATGGCTAAATCAGGAAAAAGAATAATCTCTCAGTGCTGTGACCTCTTTTTGTTTGTGAAGGGCACCTTCAAAGGGAGTCCCTGCCCTTTGATAACATGCTAAAATGTTCATTTTTAATTTTTACTTTCTTCACATGGCAGCAATTAATTCTGTGTCATCATCTCTATAAATAAAGGTACTTAATAGAATTGTGGGGTATTTATATCCTCTGTACCTCTGCTCTATCTTGCAAAAGCACATTATTCCATGAGATGCCTGTGCTTAGACCTTACTGCTAAAGGTGTGAAAAGAAGCACCTTCCTTACTACTATTGCTTCTGGAAGGTTGAATCTATAGCTCCAAAACATGAGTGGTCCCAGATTAGGCCAATGGAGTTGTGGACTGGGTTCTCATGCCTCAGACTGAGCCTTTCTAACAGGCTAAGATGGTCTCAGAGACACACCAAGGCAGAGCTGGCCCAGCAGTGGGATGATGACCATGGGGGATCCCTCAGCAGCTGGAACAAAGGCACTCAGCCACCTCTGCTCCAACATTTGAAACGGCTATCCTCCAAATGAAGTTAGTAGGTGAGACTTAACCAATGAGGTAGTAAATAAACACTTTGAATTTTATAGGTCCTATATCCGAATTTGGATGTGTTTGTTGACTGATTAAAAGAAGGATTTTGGTGGAGAAATTTCTTTTTCTTATATAGAAATTCAATCCTATTTTGGTTTCTAATCTGAACCTATTTTGGTTTCTAGTCTACATTTCTTCGCTAGGGGTGTGCGAGTGGGGGATGGGGAGAATAGGGGACTAGGGATGGTGGCAGCATCAGAGAATGGACCACTGTCCTTGGTCCTGAACAGGAATGCCTTCTCATGTCAGAACATGGTCACACCTTGTCATTTGGAGAGGCTAGTGTCTTTTGTTTAGCCTCTTCCAGAAATTCTGGATGAGGTCAAGGAAGAGGCCATGGTAGCAGAGAATCAGAGAGGGCATCCAAGAGGTATAACTATGAACGAGAGAAAAAATTTTTATGTATAATGGTAAAAAGAAATTTTATTTGGAGAGTAATGTTCAGTTTCTAAAAAAAACACTTCCTACCTTGCCTTGAGGGAGTGTGGCTGTAGCTTATTCTTTGCCATGTGGTGTATATTGCATAATTTCTGGTTGGTTTTGTGTAAATTTGACAGTTACAAATAGTTTTCCCTTTTAGATGTGTGTGACGTGTCACTTGCCACAGTGCTCTCCTCCTAGGCTCCATCGGCCTGATGTAGTGACAGTGAGTAGCTTCCTGACTGAGAGAGTGCTTGGCCGTGATTACAAGAATGTTCACCAACCACCATCAGTTCCTAGTTCATATGAAGGATTCACCTAAAACCCCAGTCCTATTGTCTACCTTCTCTCAACCCCCCTTCTTGCTCTCCTCTGCATCCCTATGAGCTTTCCCCTTAAGTCTCAGAAGCTTCTCTCATCTTCCCACAATGCAACCCACAATCTCTTGGCTTTGGAAGAGGTTCAGCACTGAGAAGAGAAACCAAGAATAGCAGTTGGAAGTCTCCATGCCAAGTCTGACAACGTGAATAGGGTTGTAAGGACTGTGCCTTTTCAGGTGGAAACCAAATTCAAGATGTTTTCAATTTCTGGGCACCCTGTCTGCACCTTGACTTTTCCATGCAGGGAGGCGTAAGAAGTCTATTTACAACTATTGTACAATGTAAAGGCAAATTATTTTGTTGCTATGTTTATTCCTGGTTAATTGAGAAAATTATTCCATTTAGCCAAGAGTAACACCTCTGAGATTTTTCTTCTCATTTCTCTGCATGTCTGGGGAAACAGGCAGCAGTAAACAATCATGCCGTTTTATTCCAACTTAAATGAATTATCATCATAATAATTACCAGTGAAAACATCTGGTTTGGGCACAGCTCAACACAGGGATTTCTCGGTGCAAAGATTTGATCTTTACCCTGGATTCTCAGCTTTTGCCTGGCTTACCAGCTCCCTGGCTGGACCCCATACTATTTGAAAACATGATCTTTGGAAGCTGGTGCTACTTCCAAACTTAGGTGAGCTCTTCCTTAAGAGGCAGTTTTGATTGTTGTTACACACAATATATTTTTGTGTGTCTTCATTGCTTGTTTAATTTTCTGTGGAAATCATTTTCTGGAAAACAGAGTTTTGTTCCTTGCATCTGTTCATGTTGCTTCTCCCACTGAGACTGCCTGAACTGATTGGTCCAGTTATTGCAAATTTGCCAGGAGGACCCTGTGAGAGCAAAACACCTCCTGGGGTGCAGTGCTCTGAGTCTGAGGAGGAAGGAATGATGCTCTTGTCAAACTGACAAGTTGTTTAAAAGTTTGTGATTCCTTGATCCATCTCAGAGGGAAGGCAGGGTGGGTTGGAAGAGATCTACAAGGAACTTGTATGTGTATATGCATAACCCATGGACACAGACAGTAGGGTGGTGAAGGCCTGGAGCAGGGAAGGGGAAGGGGCAGAAGGCTTCGATAGGGGGGAAGGGAAGGAGACGTATGCAATACTTTCAACAATAATGATTTTTTTTAAATTTATGGTTTCTAGCATTTCAGCAAACTTTAGTTATTTGATGAAAGCTTTAAAGATTAATAATTAAGGCCCTGTTATCTCAAAGTGGGATCTGGGACTACTTCATCAGAGTCACTTGGGATCGGGATCTCTGTTAAAATACAGATCCTGGGGTCATACCCTAAACATATTGGATCAGCATTTCTGTATTTGTATTTTCAACACCCCTTATCCCTGTAGTTCTAAAGGCATGCTGAACTTGGAGAACCAATGAGTCAGAGTACAGGAATATTCCATCAGGCAAAAACTTTAACTCAGGGCTTGGGACCTAATGTCTGGAAATCAGCCCACGAATTTGCTTAATGCAAGTGATGTTGACATGTGTGTCGCCACACAGTTGTGTTCTGGGCAGTGAAAGCTGCAATTGTTTGATGCATTAAATCTGTCCTAGGACCCAGTTTGTCAAAAAGTGAAACGAAGTCAGAGGATCAACACAGTATCAGGCAAGCAAAGTTCACCGACCAGAAATCAGGAGACTCGGGTTCTGAGTCTGACTGTGTCATTCTCAAATACTCAACATTGGCCACGGCAGTGTTCATCAGGGCTTCAGTGTCCAAGTCTGTAAAATCAAAGGCTTGGAATAGGTCTATGGTTTCATGCTGTTTTCCTCAGAGTCCTAGCTTCTCAGGAAAATCAAGGGGCAAGAAGAAGGCTGAGTGGGCAAGGTTCAAGATCTGACATGTTCACATTAACCAGAGAAGCTCAGCTTTTAGCTCTTTTATACATCACACTTCTTGAAAAGAGAGGTCTACTGATTAAAAAAAAAAGATAGTTAAAGAAAACTGTAAGACTAGATGATCTATAGGACCCCTTCTAGCACTATAATTTTAAGATAATGTTTAGCGGGTTCTAGTTGGTTAACCTAGGGAAATATATCGAAATATATCGTACTATCTTTCATAGGATATTTGAAAGACGACACCAACCATTTTGCATCAGATCTATCTTACAATATGTTAATTTAACATTTGCAATTCAAAAATGAGTCAAGAATATGGAAGTTCTTCTCCCTTAAGAATAGATATAAACTTTAGAAGTTTCTATCAAAGAGAAGTTTGAGCTTTTCCAACCCCGAGGTATTTTATGAGTAGTTAAAGATAATAGATTAATTCATTACACTGCTAGGGTTTTTCTCAAAGGAAAACAGCAGGGGTTGATGAAGTCTGAAGTGTTTGAGCATGTTAACATTAATGGCTAATACAGGCTATTTTGAAATAGATGGGTATTTTTAATTTCCTGTGTAAGTTCTATTCCACATTAATAATGGACAATGTAGAGTTGATTTTTCTTTGAAAATATCTGTTTAATGCTGATTTTCTCATCCAATCACTTGGGTTGGAGAACAGGGCTGTGGCCAGAGAGCAAGGGAGAGGTTGGGCTCAATCCCATTGTGCAGGGGTGAATTGAGAGAATTGAGAGACCCAAGCAAAGTCCACCAGTCTTTCCCTTCCTCCACTTAACCCAACTGAAAAATAGGGGAAAAGTTTGTAGCTTAGTCACTTCTTTTTCATGTTAAGGATCTTTTGAAAGTTCCTGGGCATGGTAATCTGCTAGGGCTGCTATACAAAGTGCCACAGACAGAGTGATTTAAACAACATAAATATATCTTTTCACAGTCTAGGAGGCAAGATGACTGAGATCTAGACATGATTGTTTTTTACTGAGTTCTCTCTCCTTAGCTTGAAGATGGTCCCCTCTCATTACACTCAGGTAGCTGTCTCTGTGTACACAAGTCTGCCCCCCCCCCCCACCCCCGCTCCTACAGACATAATTTTAACTTAATTACCTCTTTGAAAACCCTATCTCCAAATAGTTACATTCTGAGGTACTGGGTGTTAGGGCTTCAACATATGCATTTTTAGGACAACATAATTCAGCCCATGTTCGCAGAGAACCTGGAGAATTACTAAATATTGTTGCTGTTGTTGTTGTTATGTTGCTTTTACTTCAGACACATTTTGCCCTAAATGATTAATTTCTAATCAGACCCTCTGGAATGCTGGTCTCCAGGTTTGCTGCACAGACGCAACTAATTCTGACTCCAGCCTGGTGCTAGGAGCATGTCAGCCCCTCTCTTCTAGAAGGAGTCTGTGTCATGGGCCTGTGGCTGCCCTGGTTTTCCAAGTGGCTGCTTTTGTAAATTCTCCATGCACTGATGTCACTTACTTCTGCCCACTCAGCATACAGTATGTAGTGATGAGATCCTTTACATTTTATTTTGAGGTGGGGGGACAAGCCATTTAAGTCCTTTGGAGATATCGAATAAATAATAATGGCTTTGCTAGGATAGGGATTTTAACAGTGTGGATCCTACGTCACATTTGGATTTATACGGGAAGGGTAAAAATAGCCCAACAACAATGGGAAATGAGAAAGGGCCTATTGAGCATCCCAGGGCTGCAAGGGAGCCAGGTGCATATCTGAGGTTAGCTTCCGCACTCATCTGCAAGTGCACATCTTTCTAGGGCAGCATCTCTTGCTGCTCGATAAATACTGGGTGATTGATTAATAGGAGAAGAGAAACTGAATACAGGGCTGCAATACCACATTTTGCCTTTAATATTTAAAGAACTCTGAACTTCAAACTTCCTGTGTCATAATAGCTTAACTTTGGAGTGGGAGAGAGGAGCCACCCCTGCCATTCAGGAATGCCTGGGAACTCAGAGCTCCTGACAACCAGGCTGGTCTGCACGTCCAACCAGGCTGGAAGAATACAGGCATGCATCTAGAACAATTAAATACAAGCAAAGAAAAAAAAATACAAGCACCCCTTTCAACTCTGATTTTGGAATTATTCTGATGGGTGTGTATAACTGTGAATGACCTCTGTATTGTCTATTGGCTGCTTTTTCTGGGCCCATATTGGGGGTGGGGCAGTGCTTCCAAAACCTTTCTCCCTGTTGTGACACACAAAAAATGATCTTTGAGGGGCACACGTGGATAACCAGGTATATTTATAGGGACCAGTTCAGGAATTCAGAAACTGTTCTAGTTATGATGACAGACAGAGTTGAATATAGGGTACTAACTGGTTAAACAGTCATCAGTACTGAGAAAATAATCCAAATGGAAGAATTGCCTCTGCTTCTTCTAGACTGCGGGAAAAGAGGAATTGTGATTATTAGACACTGAGCTCAGAAGACGGTTGCAGAGAGCTGGGACCAGTCCTCTGCAGAGGGCTGCTGACCTGTGCCTGCTGGTAGTCATGAAGCTGGGAGGAAGGAGCCCAGGATGCTAGGGTCTGGGACAGGATGCCTCCTGGCTGCTGCTGGTCCTTCTCAGGGGCAGTAAGATGTGTTCTGGGAGGGTGACACCCCTGCTTCAGAGGTGAGGAGCCAATGCCAGGTCACTGAACAGCCAGCAAACAGGCAGGAGCAAGTCCTCTCCCTCCTCCTGCCCTCCAACCTCCCACTCATTCTCTTGCAGTTAGAACCTTCTGGGGAGTTATCTGTAAAAGGAGAAATGCATTTGCAGCCCCAGCACCATCATCCCAGAGCAGAGGACAGAGTGGTGAGGACCCTGAAAGCTGTACCTTACTAGTTGGCAACCAGGACCAACAGCCCCAGGTGTCTGGCTGCCTTGGGCCCCATCTTACTGTCCCTCAGGGTTGGAGATCACATCTCAGCCTACTTACACCCACTGCGTGTTAGACGCATCGGGAAACGCTGGTTCAGGGGTGAAACTGTCAGCAAAGAGAGTGGGCTGGTTTCTGGGGAGAGGATGCTTCCTGAGGAAGAAAGGAGGACATGGCGAGTGTCCTGAGATAAGGAGAACATCAGTGGGCCTGGTGAGGGGACAGAAAGAACCCAATGTTGGCATGTGGGCTGTGGAGATGCATGGCCATATCTAAAGGCAGGCGCCAGCCCTTACAGGTCCCCTGACCCGGGGCAAAGTACTTAACCTTCCCCAACTTCTGCAGAGCTATCATGAGGATTAAATGAGATAATCCAAGTATAATCTGAACCTGGTGCCTGTCATGGTGTTGAGCATTCATTAAGTGTTCATTCCTATTATCAGAACATCTGTGGAACTCATTCATCCACTTTCTCTGTGCACCCTGACAGGTCCATGCTACTCCAATTCTGCATCAGATACAATCTGGTCTTTACTGGCCAGTTGGATCATCCCTCCTCCCTTGCAAATCTGGTAGAGAGAATGGGCCCACACAGAGTCATTTCCCTTATTCTAATTAACATTGTGGCTCTGGCTTAAATTTCTGTATGATTAGAATTAGTACAGTAGTCTTTTATTTATGAACAATGATGTTAGCGCAGCCGGTACTCAGTTCCTTATTACTATTCTTCGTGCCTGTGGGCACCCAACCAAATATGTGATTATGTACAGGGCTGGCTTTATAGTTTGCCTTGGGAGGCACCAGTCTTCAAGGCTTGTAGTGCTTTTAAGAGACTCCCAGCCAGGGGTGCTGATCATGGGATTGGCACAATAAACCCACTTCAGACTGAGCAGACTGTCAATATTTATCTCTTGGTCTTGGTCCAATGTCCTATGTCTGTCCTTGGACTTCACATTTTACCCTCAGCCTCAACAGTTGGTACCTCCCTAATATTACATGCTGCCTTGTACTAGATTTGGCTCTCTTCTCCCTGACCTGGGCTTTCCTGGTATGAATCTCTGCAGTAATAACTCTCTGCCTGGGTCAGTGAATGTGTGTGTGTGTGTGTGTGTGTGTGTGTGTGTGTGTGGTGGGGAGAAGGTGGGAAGTGGGGAAGATACCCAGATAGGAATGATCTTCCTCATTTCTTTGAAGTTACCTAACATCTGGCCGTTAAAGATACATTGCTTTAGTTCAAGGTATAGCGATGGGGATGGTGATAGTTTTTAATTAGAAAGGGAAAAGGTTTCATGATGAAATCATTTGGGAAACATTGGTTAAACAAGGTTAAACAAGGTTAAACAAGTCTTCTGTGAGCTGTTCAAGTGCTAATGTTAATTGGTGAACCTCCAAGAAAGGATGTATGCAGCACTTTTCCGATGTTATGTAATCATCAACTGGCTCTTTTGAAGGATCAATGCTTGGGACTGGAAACTATTGCTAGGGGAGGCATTGGCATTTTCTTATCTCTCTCTCTTTCTTGGTGTCTTCTTTCTAAATAAAACTACTGGAATATATATCCATTATTCATATATATTACATTAGTGAGTATTAGCCCTATTTGTTTCCAAGCACATTGGTTCAACCTCCTTTCTCCCAAAGATCTTACTACTGCCTCTTCCTTTCCATCTCATCCCGACTGTCTGCCCAGGCTTGGCCTAGCAGGTTGTGTAAAAGAGGAGGAGTGGATGGGACTGATGTGGGAAATGTGGCTCCTGAAACCCCTCACCAACCTGCCACTGTACCTCTTATGTTGTTTCTCCTTTACCTAAATCCTGACTTCCTCTGTCTCTTGTGTCCTCCAGCCCATGCAAGAATGGGTTTCTCCAGCTTTGCCATTTGGAGAATCACTGATTTGGTTTACATTAAGATAATAGAATATTCATATAGGGGGTCCTTATGCTGATGCTCAGCTGCTTCGGTTTTGTTTGTTTATTTGTTTGTTTTTTCGGAAGAATGAGGGGTTCAATGCCATGCTGGTGATTCCTGACTCCAAGGCCAGCGCCCCTCTCCCTGCACTAATGACCCCAGAACTGTATTCATCCTGCTTTTATATTCTGTATTTTTGATGTGTTAACATTTTAGGGCCTTGTTGACTCAGAGAGACTGCCCCTCCCTGGGCTAGCTAATTCCTAGAGACAGCAAACAACTCAAAGAGCCTACAAGTATGCCTTTCTTATACAAACCAATCAATCCAGGGCCACACCCCAACCACCTCCTATGTCGAGCTCCCACACTCCAGGACACTATTCACGTGTTCTAAAACCCCGGACCAGGTGCCAGGCAACTAGGACAGCCCCTGTGCCCTCGAGTCCACTGAAACGTTTCAAACTAGCCTCACGATTCTTTCCCATGGAAACCACAATCAGGGTTCTTGCCATAGTTTCCCTCTCCCCCTCTGCCTGGTGGCGGATCCTGGTGCTTCCCCACGTGCCTGGCCCTGGGTTAAGTGGCTCCTCCTCTCAGGATGCGAGCATGACAAAATGTCTTTTCAGTGGCAAGAGTTTACTGACCTGTCTGTCCTATCATATCTGAATAATAAAGAAACCTGTATTTGAAAACAGGGCTTAGTCCCAGGGAGCTGCCTGCATTTTTGGAAGGACACAGAAGCTCTCAGGGGTTTGGGCAGATGGAAGCCCTGCAGAAGGCTCTCCTTGCTTGTCTTCCTGGTGGCAGGAAGTTGTTGTGCATAAAGCCCAATGTTTTCCCTCCTTGGGACTGGCTTCCTGAGGGAGGGAGGCCCAGTCCTCTCGCTGTGCCTGGCCCCAGAGGTACTCTCTTCCTCGGGCCCAACACTGACAAAGCCACAACCCCTTCCTCTTGTTCCCTTTCACACCAGCCAGACAAGCTGGGATTTTCAAGGGGAAATTAACTTCAAATATAAAGGAGATAAAAAAAGTAAATACATTAAAAAAACAAACAAACACACATACATATGAACAACAACAACAACAAAGCAACAACAACAAGAAGAAAATAGAAAATGATTTTGAAAAGGAGAAAACCTAAGAACAGTCGACTTCAAAGCTCTGGGCTACAGCCACCCTGGCCGTGTTCCAGTCGGATCCTTTTAGAGCAGCGAGATGAACTGTTTCTTGGTGACAGTGAACCCTTCCCTTCCACCAGGGCCACTTGTTCTAACCTTCCTCCCCTCACCCACCCATCCCACTACATTATTAATAATAATTAAAAAAGAAACCAACAACCTCATTATGGGGTCCACTTGGCAGTAACTTCTGGCTCCACGGATAGGGTCCAAAGCAAACCAATGCTACACTGGAATGTTTCTCTGGAACATCACTGTTCTGCCCAGCCTGTACCCGGCTCAGCTCTCTGGCCCCCTGGACCCGTGAGGTCCTGCCTCGGCTGCTCCTCCCTGTCTGCCAGCTCCCTGTGGCTCCTGGTTCTTGAGCTTGGTTTCTTTGTAGACCTTCCCTTCTTGTTCACTTAGACAGGACTAGGCAGCTATGCTTGTCTTACACTAGCCTGTGACCTTGACACTCTGGGAGACCCTGCCATAAAAATTGTCCCCAAGCTCCAATGCAGGCTCCTAGGACACTTGAATGGAGCCCTAAATTCCGGATTATCTGAAAGGACAGTATACAGAAACATGGTATTAGAAACCATTTGCTGCCCTAACCAGTTGGGCTTAGTGGATAGAGCATGTACCTTGGTTGTGAGCACAGCCCCAGTCAGCTGACCAATGTTTCTCTCTCATCGACGTTTCTAACTCTCTATCCTCCCTTCCTCTCTGTAAAAATCAATAGAATATATTTTTTAAAAAAAGAAGAAGCAGCCATTTGCCAAGTCCCTTGCATAGTAAACAAACATCACCACTCCAGTGGGAAAAAAGTTAAAATGATAAATTAGAAATGTAGAAAGGATGGAAGGACTCATGCCAGGGCAGAACAACGAGGCTCTCTGAGGTGATGTGACTCTTTTAATAACTATAACAAATGACATTTCTTCATTCATGGAGCACCAACTATGTACTAGGTTCCAGGAGTTCTAGGCACTGGGGATCTATCAGTAGATAAAACAGACAAAAATATGGGGCTTATATGGAAGGGGAGGCAGACACTAAGCATAACCAGTAAGCCATTCAACCGAGAGAAGGTGCACTTCTCCCGGGGACGAGCAGAGCCCCTTCCTGGGCCACACGCACGTGTGCAGCGGTTCACCCAGGCTGGGCACACAGCGCTTCTGCGAAGTTTTCCCGGAACATGGCACCTTTCCAAGTGCTCTCTCTTACTGGAGAGGCAGGAGAATGCCCGACGCTTCAGTGACAGCACCTGGCAGAGGGATGATTCCAGGCTTGTGCGGGGAAGCCTGTGGCTCCTGACAGGCCCAACAAGAACATTATCGTGTGTGCCGGTGTGTGGGCAGCTTTGACCCTGCGGTTGTCCACCCTGACACAATTCCTGCGCGTACAGCCTCCTGACAAACGGAGCGAACAGGGACCCAGGAACCAGTTCTGTGCCACTGCCTCTTTCAGAGGCACAAGGTCGTGAGAGCTTGCGAGGTTTTAAGTGAGGCTGGAAAGTCAGGTTCCCAGAGCAATAGGGGCAAAGAGGGGAGCTGGATGGGGAAGTGGGGCCAGTGACTGTGCCCTAGACATTGCCACCTGCATGAACTCAGGATCTACTGGGATAACAATTAGTCAGACCCCCGCAGGACCAGGTCCTTCTGAATAGGTGATACTTAGCCCACTCATTCCTTTATTCAGCAATGTATCATTTTCTGAATGATGACCCATAGGAATAAAGAAGAATACAATCTGGTTTCTGCCTCCAGGTCTGCAGTTTTGAGCAGTGCTGCTTCATGCACCTCTCTGAGGTGTTGGACATGTTCTGTAATTCTGCACTGTCCATGTGTGGGTGCCAAGCACTTGATGGGTGGCTAGTAGGACTGAGGCACTGGGTTTTAAATTTTATTTTAATTAATTAAAATTAGCCGAGCCTTGAAAAATAAGATTAAATAACTGAGCCAACTGAGGCTTGAAAAATAAGATTCAAAATAGTCACTGACACAAGCATGGCCTGCCAGGAGGTGAGTGGGTTTCCACACTTCTTTCGTATGTGTGAAGTTCTTCCTGCTGCCATGCCGTTAGAGAGATGACTAGCTCATCCTCGTGGCGCCCTCCCTACTCCCCACCCCCTGCTGCTTATTCTTTCTCTCCTCATTCTCATTGTTTTCTTTAAAGATGGAAAATGAGCCACCAACAAAACACATCCCTCGTTTCTTGCTCAATGTAGTCACCATCTTCCATCGATTCATCCCTCCTCTGATTAAACTTCTTTCTCCTAGAAGAGCCGAGACAGAGGAATGGCATCGAGTGAAAGGCAGGGCATAGAGTAAGCATGAGCTTTGAGATACAGACACGCACACCATCTAAGAGACAGTGCCTTCAGGAGGTGCCTAGGAAATGAAACTTCTGCTCCCAAAAGACAGTATTGCTGCTAATGGGTATAATGAGGCCATAGAGATGGATCTCAATGGCACTGATGACTACATGAAATTTTATTTAAGAGTCAGGCAAGTTGTAGTAAAGAAAAACATCAGCAATCACAACAACAAAGATGGATGTTTGCCCCATGAACACTCCCATCGTTTTTGTTCTGAGTCTCCCGATTCCTACTTTGAGGATGGCTCTGTTCCATCACTGGCCAGGGGCTGAGTGGTCTCTGTGGCCAGGCCTGGGGCTCATATACCTCCTCTCCAGAAAAAATAGCCAAGGAAATGGCCATGTTCTTGCTTCATCTGTGGCATCCTGTAAGCACTATCATACCCTGCGTCAACAGCTAAGGAATTTCCCATTCATTTAGTGAGCCATTTGAGAGTAAAAGAGGACCATAAAGGTCATGTACATCATTGAGTACATTTTTTCACTTAAGAAATTGTATGTGTATACATGCACACATACTCAACACGCATGGAGCTGGGTTCTCAAGGGATCACTTCGTTCAGCTGTGGCTTTTTCTCTCCACTAAATTTTGCTGAGGAAATGTGGATGACTGACAAAGAAGAGTTAAGTGGTCTAATGCTGGGGAATAGAGTGTAAGGGAAACTATTATACTAACAAAAGGTTGAGAGTCTTCTAATTTTTAGCCAATTGTTTAAAAGACGACAGACGGTAATGTTTATGAGATGTATAATTCAAGGCAAATCTGTCCAGATAGAGAGGAGAAAGCATTTTTAACTTGGCTAACAAATGTTGAGCCGCATTCAAATAAATAAAACCAACAAAACTCAAGACACATAATTGCAACATTGGAGAGATGGAGAACAATCTTATTTTCCTTTTAAAAAAAGAATTATATGTACTTGAATAAGGAGTTGAGATTTTTCTATCCTTAACTGCTGGTCATATATATTATCAGTCATGGGTGAAGATAAGATATGTCCCCAAATCTTAAGTATTTGACAATTGTCTACACTTTCCAAGGTCATATTGCATGCCAGGTTTCCAGTTCTCCCAATGTTTTGTTTTGAGCCAAATACCATGATATTTGTTTCATTAATATTTAAGAGTAATTTAGATTGTGCCAGATGATCTTAAAGCTCATTTAAATCAGCCTGAAGATAATATTAACTTTCTCCCAGCATAATCTACTACATAAATGATAGTGTCATCTGATATAAATGATGGGCTGAATATGATAATGAATAACAGAGATTATTAATATAGAATGACAACTGCATTTGATTTTAGATAAGTCTTTCAAGGACCCGTTTTTCTGTTTTCAGAGTTAAAGATGCATTTTTTTTTTTGTCCAGATCTTCTAAGAAAAACACAAATGGTTTTCATGGAATGACTTCTTTATTGTGTTAGAAGGAGTGGGGAAATGTCTACAAATTTTACAAGAATTGTTTTGCAAATACAACACAGATAATTACTTTATTGGATTGAGCAAGTGTCTCTTGACAATTGCTGTTGCTTCTCCGTTTTTCCCTCTTCTGCCTCCTTCTCCTGCTCTTTCTCCTCCTTCCCTCCTCCTTCTACTGGTAACAATTACACTTTAAAATACTGTTTCACTTGAGACTGGCTTTCACCCTTAGTTAAACTGCCATAGGCCTGTGAGATGCCTTTCATGCTACCTTCTGGGATATATCCTTTCAGACTGAAATAACATTTTAATAAGTCAAATCTTCGCTTTTTGTTGACCTAGAACTGAGTGGTATGTCTTACTTGAACAAAATACAAATTTCAGATAACTATGTATCAAATATGAATTGTAAGAATACATTAAGGACCTATATTTCTCTTCTAAGAGAAGACTATTTTTAGAGTTGAAGAGGAAAAATGTAATGTGGAGAAATGGAGAAAAAGACAAAAAGGAAAGTCCTGCCAATGAACACACATTGACTTTTGTGTGGGTGAAGATAGAGGTCCATGGTTGCAAATAGAGTCATATTTCATTTTCTTAACGGATGCTGGGCAACGTCATGCAAATAGTGGTTATTTTTCTCTTCTTCCCATCTCCTTTTGCTTCCTTTCATCTGAGTGTACCATCTGGATTTCCCTAAACACAGAGGGGTCTCTAAACTGCATTCAGGAGTAATGGGAGGCACTCTGGAAGTTTTAAAGCTGGTAAAGAAGGTGGCGTTTGCTCTTGGGCTGGGAAGGAGTGTTTCTCCAGTTTTCAGATTTAGCAGAGCTGTCACTGTTGAATCTGAGCTTAGTGTTGTGTTTCATGGTGTTTTTCTCCAAACACAACACTAAACTTCCTTTGGTCAATTGCATGTGTGTTTTATTGAGATGTAATTGACATAATATATAATATAACACTATATTAGTATTAGATGTACACAAAATATATATTTTGCAAAATGATTGTCTAGTTGATATACATCCACTACCTTACATAGTTGCAGGTTTTTATTTCTTGGGATGAGAACATTTAAAATCTACTGTGGTAGCAATGTTCAAATAAGAGATTTGATGTATATTCACACCTGTGAAACTTTTACAAGTTCCTCACCACCTGGGCCTCCCATAAGGCTACTTGAACATCCTCGTGGTGTGACAGCCAGCTTCCACGGGAGTGATTCAAGAGAGAATGAGGAGGAAGGAAGCCACTATGCCTTTTATATCCTAATCTCAATTGTCTTGTAGCATCACTTCTGCCGCATTCTATTTGTTAGAACTAAGTCACTAAATACAACCCACAATTAAGGGAAGGGGAATTAGATTCCACCTTTTAAAGGGAGAGATAATAGAGAATCCATGGACATGTTTTAAAACCATCATAATTGATGTTGTAGATTAGTGGCTTTCCTCCTTTAGTCAATCTTCTCCACACACACACACCCTGCCCGCCTCCCCCTTCCCCCCCACCACTTCGCCTCCTCACCACCCCTACCCCTGACCGGACAGAGTCCTTAGTCTTGGATTCCATCATGAAGCCAATTGCACAGCTGGCACAGATAATGTCTCCTGGGTTAACTCCTTCATTTCCTCCTCCACTTTTTGGTCTTCAGCTCATTTGCCCTAGCAACCCCACAGTTACCTGTCTAGCTCCTGCTTTTTTCTGTTAGGTCTCTTTCTGGATTGACAGTCTCTGCTCAGTGGGGTTCTGCTGCCAAGAGGTGGACATGGGGATGAGGAATGCTTTGGACCAGGAATGAGTTGGAGGTAAAAGAAAAGAGGCCAAGTGTGTGGTCTGGTCTCACAATCAGCCCTTTCCCCAGGGATCTCCTGGGAGCATATTTCTATTATGCTAATGGAGTATTTGTCTTACTGCCAAACCTGAATGACATTATACAAGGTCTGGCTTTGAGCTCTTGGAAATTGAAGTTAGAGCAGGAGGGAAGGATCTTGTCTACCACATTGGAAACTTGGATTTTAAATTAATTATACATAAATAGCATAATTTATTTACACTTAGGACAGAAATTTTCAAAGTATGTGCTGAGGAACCCAAGGTTTTGTAGAGATCTTTTGGGAATTGTGCAAATGTTTTATTTAAACATTAAAGGGGAGGAATCAACCAAAAGACTTATATGCATGCATATATGCCTAATCAATGGACACAGACAACAGAGGGGTGAGGATGTGAATGGGAGGTGGGGGCTAATAGGGGAATAAAGATACATATGTAATACCTGAATCAATAAAAAAATTAAAAATAAAATAAAGTACCATATGTTTTTTATTATAAACAAATAATATATAGCAAGTTTTAACAATCAGCACATTTTCTGGTGCCTAACAAGCTAAGTGTGTGTGTGAGCACAGATGTTAGAATAAAGGTTTTCTTACTATCGCTATAAACTGAAAAGTGTCTTGAGTTTGTAAAGCCAATGTTGTTGTTATTGTTGCTTTTTCAAAAACTGTTACTATCTTCATCTACTCATCTGTGGGAATAAGACTTTCCTCCCTACTATACAATCAAAACAAAGTCTTAAAATAATTCGTCTGATAGGACTTTAGTCTACTAGTACATCCTCAACTCGCCATTTTAAATTGTGTGTCACAAAGATTTTCCATTATCCCCTTGCTTGACTTCTAATAAATAAAAGTTATAAATTAAAGCCTATAAAACATTTCATAATAATGTGTCAGTTTTAATCTGTTTTATATACTAATGTATCAGAATGCTTGCTGTTGCAAATTACGGAAAACCTAACTCAAAATGGCTAAAGCAATAAGCGGATTTGTCATCTTAAGTAAAAGGAAATTTCAGGGTCGGGCAATTTTACGGCTCAGCAACCTCCTGGAGGAGACAGGTTCCTCCCATTTTCTGTTTTGCTCTCTTCAGGGTGTTGTCTTTGGGTTAACTCCCCTCAAAAAAGCAAGACGGTTGCCAGAGGTCCAAGCATCCCATGCCCACATGGAAATACCTTGTGGGAGAAAAGGGCAAATGGTCTCTTCTGAGGAGCAAGTAATTTTTTCCAGAAGCCTGGAACAGGTCTCTTCTGGCATTTCATTGCCCTGAACCTGCCTACAGGCGCCCAGGAGAGAAACGCTGTGAGGATCCTGCTCACGGTGTCCGCTAGGATTTGGATTCCTTACAGGAGACATTTGATAAAACAATTGTGTTACTCAAAATTTGTTAATAAAGTTTTGCAAAAGTGATCTGTAATAACAAAAAATACATTGTGGCTGACCAGAGGGCGTGAGTGGAAGGCCAAAGGAGGACCAGGAAGCTGGTAGGGGTGATGGATGCATTGATAATCTTGATGGTCGTGAACGTTTCACAAGTGTGTACATATGGCGGATCTCATCACATTTACACTGTAAAAATGCACAATTTATTGGGCCTCAATTACACATAAACAAAGCTGTAAAAATGAAAAAAAGAGAGATTGAACCCTCTCAACTGAAATTATTTAACACGGGAATACTAATCATCTTTTTCTAGGGTAAATTTTCTTTGTAAATTTACATCTGAGTTTTCAGGTTTATGTTTCCACAATAATCCCACAGTCATGTCAGTAGGTCCTGTCTATTTACCAGCACTTGGGAATTGAAGCTTCTGGAAACACTGACTGAGGAAAATGTAAAATTGGTCTTTCCTCTTTTGCTTGGTCTCACTCGCAGCTCCTGGTTTCAAGGATTCCACCTCTGTTGCCAGCATTTGGGGCAAGTGCCTCCATCTGCACCTGCTGCAGCCCCTCTTTAGCTGTCCTTTCTCCTCTCCTCTGTGCCAGAAGCTCAGTCAAAGTAAGTGGCAGCTGTGTGCCCAGAAACAGTGAGCAAAAGTTCAGGTGGTGGGGAGATCAGCTCCATCAGGCTCACAGAGACCAACCTTCTTACCTGGAGAGATGCATAAAAGAGAAATCATAGCACTGGCAGTGTGGATCAATGGTTAGAGAGTTGCCCTGTGCACCTGAGCATCATAGATTTGATTCCTGGTCAAAAACATGTACTCCGTAACCTTGAGGCGTGGGAAACTATGAGACGCTCGAGTCGCTGTAAACTGGTGGTTCATGTGCAGCCGGCGGATCCGCGCAATTACTCCTATCTCAAATGTTGCTCGTATTTCAAAGCAAAAATCGCTAGCTCGACAGCTTGTATCTCAAAAAATCTCGTATGTTAGGGCACTTGTATCTCGAGGTATCACTGTAACTGGGTTGCAAGTTCGATCCCTACCCCTGGTTGAAGCGCATGTAGGAGTCAACCAATTGATGTGTCTCTCTCAATTGATGTTTCTCTCTTTCTCCTCTCTCCTTCCACTCTCACTAAGAATCAATGGAAAAAATATCCTCACTCCTTGGATGGGATTTAAAAAAGAGAGAGAGAGAAATCATAGCAGTAAAACCAAAGGCAGCCAGGACAGCCTGCTGTGGTCCCCTGAGATAGAGGTTTGTGGAGGTGAGGTCCCCAAGGCCCTCTTTCCACCTTCACATCTTTGCTTGTCTGCATTTTCTGTTTACTGATGTCACTGTGGCATCTGTGGTAATGATGATACAGATCCCTAGGAAAAAGCCTGCTCAGTGCAGACCCCAGAGCTGACTGAACTGAATATGGGGTTAGGGCAAAGGCTGATCAATCGATACCTTAACGGTCAGCAGACATTGATACTCAAGGAGATGATGATAAATCAACGCTAGAATCACTCCTCCCCTTAGTATTACATGCATTGAAAATATTTTTTTGGAATTCATGGAGTGGGAATTAAGAGTCAGGCACTACACCAAGTACTTTATATACAGTATCTATTTAAATCCGTGCAGTAACCCTGCAAGGAAGTTGCTGTGATCCACATTCTAAAGATGAGAAAACTGAAGCGCAAAGAAACAGAGTGAGTGACTTCCCCAAGACCATATACTTACCAGGGAGCATAGCTGGGACTTGCTCCTAGGTATGTCTAGCTCCAAACCCAGCTCCTTCCTTTCTCTAGCAGACCACCCACCCATTTCCCAGACCACAGTCTACTTGTCTCACATCTCCTTTTTCTGTGTCCTCCAAGTAGGACAGTTTCCCAACAGGTTGTCAAAGCAGCATGAGTTGATGAAGAATTGCGCCATTGATGCTTGCCTTTTCAGGATAGAAACAAAAAGATAAAAAGGCAGTCTGGGCCTTGAGGAGTGAATCAGGAAGACTGTAATGGGGTCAACAGTACAGAGTGCTTTCCAAATCTCCCTTTCTGATCCTGGTAGATATTGCTCACCTCCAAGCTCTTGCTCAAAGCAGTCCTAAGCAATGTCACGACCAAGGAGACAATTTTGAGGTGGAGCAGGGGAGGTGGGGGGAGCATGGGAGAACTCCAGAGCAGGATATCTCAGGGGTATATAGGTGGACCCCGATGCCAAACCCTTCTGTCCTTGGAGCCAGACATATATCCACCCCTGAATGGCCTGTGGCATTCATTTGTTTCCTTTCCCTGGCCTGCCAGGTCCTCGATGTGCTCTTATAAAAAGCAAAGGGCGCAAGAGAGCAGAACAGAGAAACAAGAGGAAATGAAAGCCCTTTTGGGAAAGGCAACTGTGACAAATTGAAAGGTTGGAGGAAATAGTAGCACAAACAAGAGGGGTGGCGGTGGGGGGTGGGGAAGGCTGCGGGTGTGTAAGCACGAGAAGTCTGTGTGTGTAGCCCCTGGACCAGCAGAGCACCGATTTGTTTTCTATAAAAAGAGATGTGTTATTTTTTTCCTCCCCTCTCTTGGCAAATAATGACAAAGAAGAATGGTTGCGGAGTTTACTGAAATGGAATAGTCTGCAGGGGTATTCCGAGTGAATGAAATGTGCTCTCAGATATCTTATCATGTTCCCCACCAACTTGTTTTTATTTCAAATTGCTTACAACAGGTGCTGTAGTCTGGGCAAAGTATAATACTGTACCTTGCAACAGCTGTGCGTAGAGTTCGCATAGAAATAGTAAAGAAAGGTTACACAATGCGACTGGTCTCATGTGGCTCGGAGCAGCTCTAGAATGTAAAACATTTCCTTGTCCTCGAGTTAAATTGGGCCCCCATGATATATGTTCTGTAACTTAATATGAAAGGCTGCTGATGGATGGGTGGACACTGTGGCCACCAAAGCTGGCCATGGGCACCTGCAAGAAACACAGGTGCCCTGAATGGATCCAAGTCTGCAAAATAGGCCTTCCTGAAATGGTGTTTGCCCAGTGTGTGCCATCCTGACACGTGGGAAAGACTGTAATTTAATGCCAACATCACCCACACCTAAGCTGTCTCAAGCTGCAGCTTAAAGAGTATGAACTGTATGAACAAACTCCTGGCACCCTCGTTCCAACTCAAGAAACATATATGAATGCAGGTGAGTGATGGTGGGCCACATGAAATCTGTTCTCATCCTTCAACGACAGTTCTTTATTTGTAACAGACTTATGGAGGGACCATGTACAGTTGACGATGGAACCCTACACACTAGTACAGCAGCTGAGAACTACTGGGTAAGAGGGCCTTCTTAATTTGATAAAATATGTCAGAGCCATACAGGACATGTTCCAGCTATTCCCCAGGTATTTTTCTGCATGTGATTTGAAGTGGAACAGAAAGCTCTCAGGGGGCAGATGTCTAGCCGCGTATATTCAGTCAGGAGTCTGAGTTGCATGCAACAGAAACAGATTCTGGCAAATGGAAGCAGAAGAGGAAGGTACTCAAGCGATAACATTTAACTCACAATATTTTGCTGAGGCTCTGTAGGGCTTGCAAATTGGGAACAATAGCCCCAATCCTACTGCAGAGCTTGCCCAGTGAGGCCACTGATGCTGCTGAGCCTTAGATCCTATGACTGGTCCCACCCACATCATCAGCACCGGCATTGCAGGCCCAGTGCAGATTCTGCCACTACCCTATGCAGGCATATGAACCCTGGGCCTCTGTGGTAGCCCAGGGAGATTGGCCAAGTGGAGGGCATGAGCTAGGACCCAGGAAGGGTTTTGGAGTTGATGAGGGAAGTCAGTGGATAATCATCATTCTGACATTTTGATAATCTGTGGGCAGGGCTACCATATTTCTTGTCCACATCTCTATCCCTAGGCCCTACCACCTGGCACTTAGAGAGGCTCAATAAGCATTTGTTGAAATGAATTAAAATTGAATTTTAAATTTAGAAGCACCCCTTCCAAGGGCTGACTGCCAGTTACTATTGCAAATTAGTTCTAGTAAATCAAAGTAAATCAGAAAGGCAGTGAAAAATAGACTCTTCGAGCCTGGTGGTTGTGGGCACTGATCTACCACATTGCCCTCAGGCCTGCGGGTTAGTGGCTAGTTTGCTTGTTTGTTTTTATGCTCAGTAACAGCTTTACTTTTTCTAGTAATTACAGTGTGTGCCTGTGCTTGTGCATCCATAAGAGCATATTGACTAAAGGTTATTTTTCCATTAAGAAAAAAAAAAACTTTCCTCACCTTCATCTGGAGACCAGAGTATTTGCTTCTGTTTTGTGAGACCTCTCTCTTTGATGGGGAGGAAAGAGGGAAGGAGGGATCTTTGCCTGTAGGCAAAAAATAGGTACTTATATTTTCAAAGTTCTATTTGAGTGTGTGGACCATTTGGTGGTCTACACATCCTGTTCCTATTGAACTACTTCAGATGTTTTTATTCCTATTCATTTCTTCCTGGTCCTTTGCAGCATCCCCAAGTATAAGACTGGAGAATAGAGAGTATTGTAGATCATTCCTCAAGTAGATTCAGCTAGATGGTCATTGCTAACACACACTTTGTATTGGAGACTGCAGTATGGATTGCTTCCCATAGTAAATATGCCAAAAAAACTTTTAATTGATTTTGGATGAATCATACATTTTTATGCCCTTGATTCGGAAAAATGCCTTTAAAAATTTTAAATTCTAAAAATCTCAAGAGCATCAAATTTGGAGAACTGAAAAGTGCTTAAATATGATCATGAAATAGATTCCATCTGTTTTAACTTCAATTAGATGGAAGTATGAATGTGCCCATTCTCTGCCATAAAGAATTATGTACTTCAGATGGGAGAGTTATTTTTTGGCATCAATGTGTGAGTGTGTGTGTTAAGTTTGTATGTATGTTAAGTTTTTCTACATGCATTCTTTCCCTCATTAGTGCAGAAATTATTTTCAGAGTCCAGAGTACTAACCATTACATGATAGAACCCAAAAATTATTTTCAAAAAATGGTTTGCATCCTTCAGTTTTTTTAAAATGTGGCATTTTGGAGCATTGTCCATACATCAAAAGGTTTCAGGTTTGATTCCCGGTCAGGGAACATACCTATGGCAGGTTTAATTCCCACTTGGGGGTTTGTATAGTAGAAAACTAACCAATGTTTGTCTCTCACATCAAAGTTTTTTTCCCCCTCCCTCTTAAAATAAAAATAAAAACAAAAACATAAAAAAAAACACATATTCTTGGATAAGGACTAAAACAACCCAAAACAGAAAAATATGGCATCTTGATTCCAATTACACCGAAAATACCGTATTTTCTGGTGTATAAGATGACTAGGCATATAAGACGACCCCCAACTTTTCCAGTTAAAATATAGAGTTTAGGATATACTAGCCCTAAAGATGACACCCAGTGTATAAGACGACCCCCAACTTTTGAGAAGATTTTCCTGGGCTAAAAAATCGTCTTATAAACCGGAAAATATGGTAAGCATATGTGAAAGGAAAGTTATTTCTGAATAAGATAATTATTGATTATTAAAAATTTTTTCTTTTCTATAGTTTTCAATAAAGAGGATGTATTGCTTTCATGATCAGAAGAAATACATATTACAGGCATTTTCTTTTCCTGTATTACCATTCTTGCATTCTTAAAAATTCTCATTCTGCAGAACATGCACCAAAATAACAGAGCCTATGGGTAAAATAAGATTGGGATAGATCACTCAAACCTGTAAAAATCTGAAAGCACAATATTAATAAAAATCAATAGCACAATAAAAATACTGGCATAGGTAAACATACGGGCATGTGAAGCCTGGGATTCATACATCCTCCTTTGAGATATATGTCTTAGAGGAAATTCATTTCTGACAGACAACATTTTCATTAATATTAATATTAAAATTTAGATTTTGAGTGTAGCCTTCTTCCTTAATTCATTATTTTAACACATAGCATAACATTTTTGCAACTTATTTATCTTCACTCTTAGTGTTCTTACAGTATGTTAAGAAAGTGGAAACATAGGACACTGGCAGCCACTAAATCAGACAATGCCTGCATTACAAAAACATCAAGGCTATAGATTTTCAGCACCATCTTCCCGAAGTTGGCAAACAGTTATGATATTTTAATTTTGAAAAAGCTTACCTCAGATTGGTTCAAAGTGTTAACATGCTATGGGAAATTGCATAAGAATCAACATGACTTCTGCATTATACTGACCTCATCCTCTACTTACCGATTGCTTGTAATCTAATTTATATTAAAGAAACATGCATTGCCACCGAGAAGACTGTATTGAAAATGCTAGGTCTGGTAAATGTGATGCCTATCCTGTAGATGGCTGGAAAGAGCAATAAGAAGAAAAATCTGAATAAAATGCAAAATTAAAACTTTTCCTGAACCATGAAGAGCTGAGGTTGCACAGCAGCCAAGAAGCCTAAAATTTAAGGAAAAATGGGTTTCCCCTAAAAAAGATGACCATAAACACTGGTTCATCTATGGAAGAACGTGGGAGGAAATGTTGTCATGTGCTATTCTTCTGGGTAAGAAGAATTCAGCTAAAATATAATGAATTGTCTAAATGAGGTGGGCTAGTGTGAAAGCATAGAACTCGGGGATCCATAAATATGTGGGGCACTGCATCAATCTCCCCCTCTTCTCCATGAACTTATTGGGTGCTCATGGGTAAGATTGGGACATGTGGGAAGTCTGAGAGCACAATTGTCACCAGAGAAAAGTCACAAAGCCTTCCCTCCTATGGAGCAAAAGTCTCGAGCTCTTTAAGGTGGGCAACAAAACATGACACAGGGCATGACAAAACAGTAGAGAAAGCACACATTTACCTCTGAGAAGGGGTAGGAGGCATCCTAGGCCTGCACCAATACTAGGTGAAACCTCCTTCCTTTGGGGAGGGCAGAAGACCCGCCAAAGATGCAAGGCAGTTTGGCCGCCATTGGGAGGAGGGGCAGGATCACTGAGAAAGCTCCCGAACTTAGACTCAGGACATACAGCTTGGCTAAAACTGAGAATTAGCCAGGACAACAAAGACACCACCTCCTGTGCCCTTCCACCACAAGGGTAGCAAACTCCAAGTATAAAGGCAGGACCCACCTTGAAGCACAGACTCATAAGGAAGGCTGAGAAATGAGAGTAGAATACCCAGCACTCTAAGCACAAGGCAAAGTTAGACCAGGATTTCTCAACTATTGATATTTTGGGTCCTATAAGTTCTTTGTTGTTCTGTGCATTATAGGATGTTGAGTAGCTTCCCTGACCTCTACTCATTAAATTCTGGTATGATCCCTCCCCCAAGTTGTGACCATCTAAAACATTTCCAGATGTCCCTGGGGTGAAATCACTCTTAGTTGAGAACCACCGAATTAGAGAAATTAGGAGCTAGCAGTGAACTGAAGGGGGCCATAAGGATAATAAAACTTAAACCCACTTCAACTTCGGACTATTGTCTCAACCTCACACTAGCCTGTCATAAGAAAAGGCATGCTTGGCCCTGGCCAGTGCGGCTCAATAGCTAGAGTGTCAGCCTGAACACTGGAGAGTCCTGGGTTCAATTCCCATTCAAGGACACGTACCTGGCTTGCAGGTTTGATTTCCACCCATGGTCAGAGAATGTGAAGTAAACATTGATTTAGATAAGCAAAAACTGAGACTATTTATTTATTTATTACTAATTAATTTATTTTATTTTTATTTTATTTCTATTGCCTTCCCCAGGCCTCCCCACCCCCCAAGTACATGCCCTCACCCGTCTCCCCCCTCCCGGCGCCCTTCCCCCATTGCCCTGTATCCACTGGCTATGCCTACACACACATGCATTCAAGTCCTTCGGTTGATCTCCTACGGGCCTTGGCCCCCCAACACCCCCGCCCTCCCACTGTAGCAAAACAGTATGTTCATTGCTTCTTTGCCTCTGCATCTGCTTTTCCCCCACCCCCTGATTCTTGTCTTTAAAAACATCTTGCCCCTATAGGCTAGAAATAAACTCACAAGAGCAAAAGAAAATGTTTGAGTCCCAATTTCAATGTCCAATAGCTTTGAGTCCCAGTTTCAATGTCAAACAGTTCCTTATGTGTACATGTCATCAATGGTATCTGGATAGTGGACAAATGGTGGCAATGGTAGTCCAACCCTCTCTGGTTTGGTCCTAGGTATCCTGTAGCGATGCACAGCTGCTGACTGCTCACATGGCAAGGTGTCATCAGCATCTTCCATCTGTGGACTGTTTCTCCTTTTGTCTTCGTGGTTGGAGCAGACCTGTCAGTTCTTCTCTGTTGCAGGAGTCCACTTGGTCTTGGAGTTGTTTTCTGAAAGTATATAAACATATTCTTGACCAAGAGTTAATAAAGGAATCTTTTCTATAAAATTGACTTGGGGTCCTTTTTATTTTTGCCTACCCATTTTTTCTTTGGCTTATTTTGACACCAGGTGTGTTTTTCTTGGGTGTCTTGCTATTAGTATTACAAATGGAAATTAATTTTCTAAAGATAAAATTTTCTAGATGTAATTTACTTACCAGATATTTTCCTTACATGATATTATCCTACTCTCCCCCTTTTTTTGATTAATGGAGAATTTGGTAAAATTTTTAATGTGATCTTGATAACTTTAAATTTTAATTTTTTGCGCACAAATATGCCTATTTTATGTTCATTGCATTTTAAGCAATTTTACCGTGAGATGAGCTATCAATAGAAATTTTAATTAATACTTTAGAAACAGCTTTTTGTCCAGTACACTTAAATTTTCTTGAGTGTTCACTTATTTCAATTCGACAATTTAAATTAATCTGAAAGCTTGATAACTTTTATGTTAAATTTAATACTCTACCAACAATCTTAGATTACCCTGTATATATTAGTGGAAAGGTTTATTTGCATTCTTGAGTAGGCATTGAGCATTCCTAGTGCTAGGCTGAATTTAGATCTAGGGCAGCTGCTGTAGGCATGTTTCTGTCTGTTACCTAGGTCATGATCTGAGCTGGGCTACATCTCTGTCTGTTACCTGGATCCCGATCTGTGCTGAGCATGGGAAGTGAGGTAGCCATGGGGGCAGGAGACCTCCCTCAGAAGGGGTGAAGGTTCAGACCCCTGCAAGGTTGGTGGTGGGGGGGGGGTGTGAGGGTCTGTGCCCCACCTCTATTGACCCCCAAGTTCTCTCTTGATGGCCCCTCTGCGACTATGCCTGTCTTAGGTCGTTCCTTCTCTGAGGAATCTTACCCATCTCTGGCTAATTAGTCATCTTCAGGGCCAAGCAGGGTGTTGTGAGGTTCAGTTCTGTCTCCATGGTATCCTATGCCCCCCGTGGCCGCCACGCCCAGCACCTGCCTTGGGGATCCCCTCGCTTGCTGGCGGGGGGCCAGGCACTGATCACTTATCTCGGGGAATTCAGGTTCCTTCTCCAGAGAAGACCCAGCTCACACCATTTGGCGAGAGACAGATTCATTATACCAGCCACCTGGAGGCTTCAACCTCAGGATGAATAGAGAGCTCAGGCTACAGCTGAGGGCCATTGGGTTGTGAGAAGAGGGTCCCTCTTGGCAAAAGAGGAAAGAGGGGCCAGTATAGAATGCTCAAATGCCTTCCCAGTGCCTCAATTCCTTCTGAAAGGAATTAAATCCTTTCATGTCCTTTTTGCTGCTAAACATTCAAAGAATTAGTCTGTAAGTTCTTTTGGGATAGCTGTATAATGTGCTGTTGTGAAATATCAAAAATTAAAAGATATTGTAGAATAATATCGTAGCAGTAACTCAAAAAATGTTAAAGGAAGCCCTTCCAGGAGCTTCTAGGAGAAATAAATATGATATATAACAGAAACGTAGATCTACTCCTCCCAAATTATACCTCTCTGGAAATGGTTCAAATGAATGTAAATTTTTTTTCTTATTTTTAATTATTCCCTAAAATAAAAGTCATTGATTCTCTAAAACAAAAATAATAGGAATGTATTGCAAGTTTATCGCATATGTAAAAGTAAGATGTATGGTAATAAGAGAACAAAAGACAAGAGGGATGAATTGTAATTACAGTATATTATAAGGTCCTTACATTATACATGAATCCTTATGATATTATTTAAGGTAATCTGTAATTAATTAAGGTGTATATTATAAACTTTAGAGCATCCATTAGAGTTTTTTTTAAAAAGATCTAAATAATAAGCCAATACTACTGATAAAATAAAACTATCTCCATTTGAAAATATAAAAAATTTATATTAAAAACACATACCTGGAGAAATCCAAGATGGTGGCATAGGTAAACACCTATACTGCTGCCTCGCACAACAATTGCAAAACTACAACTAAAAGACAGAACGGACATCATCCAGAACCACAGGAAAGCTGGCTGAGTGGAAGTTCTACAACTAGAGGGAAAGAGAGGGGCTCGCGGAGACCCAGAGGAGCTGCAAAAAGCTGAGGTACGGAGACGCGCGCGAGGAGAGAGCGGGTGCCGGAGTACCTGGCTGGCTTTCTCTGGCGGGAGGGAGACGGAGACTCTCAAAGGCATTGAACCCCTTGTCCTGCGACACTAAACCCCAGATCCAGCCGAAACTCATACGGGGGGAGTTTGGACTGTGAAAAGGGAGAAGTGCACGGAAATTTAGGGGAGTTGCAAAGGATCGGAGGTCTGGTCGCACACGGCACCACGCGGAGGACAGATTGCTGATTGTGCCGCTGGCTTTCGCGAGTGGGCGGGAGACAGACCCTCCGAACTGTGCCACTTCTGACGCCACTAAGCCCCTGTTTTGGGCGAAACCCTGGAGACCTAGACTCGTGTGGTCCTGGTGTGCAGGGGAGCCGGAAAGGCAGCGGTTAGAGGCACTGCGGGCGTGCGCTCAAGGACCGCTCCAGCCATTTACCCAGTCACGTGAGACTCAGGGGACGTGGAGGGCGGGGCCGACTGGAAGGCAAGGCGGTCCCTTAAGCCCTGAGACTCCACCCTCCCAAGCTCAGCAGAGGCTTCTGCGGCTGAATCCAGCACAGAAGTTTCCCCGGCACAGTGAAAATGCCGAGACAAGGGAAGGGATTACAAGTAAAAGAAATGGAGGAAAAAAAACGACTGGATATAGAGTTCAAAACCACGCTTATAAGGTTTTTCAAGAATATGCTAGAAAAGATGGATAAATTTAGTGAGACCCAAGAGAAGATGATAAATACACTGACTGAAATAAAAACTATTATACAGAGTACTAACAGCAGACTAGAGAAAGGCAAGGATCAAGTCAAAAATTTGAAATATAAAGAAGCAGAAAACATTCAACTGGAAAAGCAAGAAGAGAAAAGAATCCAAAAATGTGAAGATAATGTAAGGAGCCTCTGGGACAGCTTCAAGCGTACCAACATCAGAATTGTGGGGGTGCCAGAGGAAGAGAGAGAGCAAGATACTGAAAACCTGTTTAAAGAAATAATGACTGAAAACTTCCCACATCTGGTAAAAGAAATAGACTTACAAGTCCAGGAAGCACACAGAACCCCAAATAAAAGGAATCCAAAGAGGACTACACCAAGACACATCATAATTAAAATGCCAAGAGCAAAAGAGAAAGAGAGAATATTAAAAGCAGCAAGAGAAAAACAGTTTATTACCTACAAGGGAGCACCGATACGACTGTCAGCTGATTTCTCAACAGAAACGATGCAGGCCAGACGGGAGTGGCAAGAAATATTCAACGTGATGAACAACAAGAACCTACAACCAAGAATAATCTATCCAGCAAAGCTATCATTCAGAAATGAAGGGCAGATAAAGACCTTCACAGAGAAGAAAAAGCTAAAGGAGTTCATCAACTCCAAACCAGTATTATATGAAATGCTGAAAGGTACTCTTTTAGAAGAGGAAGAAGAAAAAGGTAAAAGACAAAAAATTATGAACAACAAATACACATCTGTCAACAAGTGAATCTAAAAATTAAGTGAATTAAAATCTGATCAACAGAATAAACTGGTGAATATAATAGAATCAGGAGCACAGAAAGGGAGTAGACTGATAATTCTCAGGAGGACAAAAATCATAAAGCATCAAACAGACTGTGAAATTATAGCAGAAAGATTAAAGTTAGGTGAGGTAAATAAGTGATCAATCAAAGGACTTGTATGCATGCTTATAAACATAACCAATGATCACAGACACTGGGGGGTCGGTGTACGCCTGGGAGTGAGGGGGGGCAATGGGGAGATATGTATAAAAATTAATAAAAATTAATTTAAAAACAAAACAAAAAAAAACACATACCTAAAGAACCTATTAAGAAAAGCTACTAGAATTGGTAAGCAATGTTAGCAAGGATGAAGGATATATGATCAATATACTAAAAGCAATTGTATTCTCTACACCATTTGTAAACTAAAATTAAATATATACTGTTTAAAAGAAAGTGTCATTACTTAGGTTAAAATCAAGCAAAATTTATGCAAGACCTATAGTCTTAAAATTACAAACTTTTATAAATAGCAAATAAGATCTAAATAAATGAAGAAATATACCACGTTTATGAATGGAAAGTTTCAATATTGTTAAGATTATAATTTTTCCTAAATTGATCTATAGATTGATTGCAACATCAAGTAAAATCCCAGCGAGATATTTGTAAAAATCAGTAAGCTAATTCTAAAATGTATATGGAAACTATAACAGCCAAACACGTAGATCAACTGAACAGAATAGGAAGTTAAATCTAAAAAATAGAGCCAAACATATGTCTTTAGTTGATTTTCAACAAAAGTTCAAAGGCAATCCAATGAGAAAAGGATAGATTTTTAGTGAATGGTCCTGGAAGAACAACAATAATAATAACATCGACCCATACATCTATAAAATTGAAAACAGGAGAAAAATCTTTGTAACCTTGGGTTAAGCAATGAGTTCTTAAATACCAAAACCAAAACACAATCCAATTGGTAAGTTAGACTTTTTAAAAGTTGAAAACATTTGCCCTTTGGAAGACAGTGTAAGTAAACACACACACACACACACACATACACACACACACACACACCAAAACAAAAAAACAAAAAACTGGGAGAAACTATTTGTAAACCCTATATCTCATAAATGGCGTATCTACAGAATATAGAAATCTCACATCTCAATTGTAAGAAATCAAGCAACCTCATAGAATATGGGCAGAATTTTAACAGACATGTTGTCAGAGAAGCTATATGGATGGCAAATAAGCATATGAAAAGATGTTCAAGATCATTAATCATTATGATAAGCAAACTAAACCCACAATGAGATACTATTGATACAACTACATATTTATCATAATGGCTAACATAAAACCTAACAATAACCAAGATTGATCTGGATGTGGAACAACCAAAACTCTCATACGTTGCTGGTGGAAATAAAACGGTATAGCCATTTAGTAAAAACAGTTTCTTATAAAGTCAAATATTCATGTCCTAGATGACCCAACAATCTCACCTTTAGGTATTTACCAAGAGAAATAAAATTCATAGTCACACAAAAATCTGCATTTGAGTGTTTATAGCAGCTTTGCTAATAATCACCCCCCTCAAGAAAACAATGGAACTAACCCAAATGTCCCATTAGCTGGTTAATGGATAAACTGTTTAATATCGATACATTAATAATAAAAAAAAGAACAAGCTATAGATCTGTGCAACATGTATGTATCTGAAGTGAATCATGCTAAGTGAAAGAAGTCAGGTCCAAAAGGCTGCATGTTGTGATTCCAACTATTAGATACTCCGGAAAAGGCAAAACTATGGGACAGAACCCAGATCAGTGATTGCCAGGGGCTGAACCATCAGGTTTGACTGCAAAGGAGCCTGAGGGAACTTTTGGGGGATGATGCAAATGTTTTATATTGATTGTGGTGATAGCAACATGACTGTATGCATATGTTAAAACTAATGGAAATGTACATTTGACAGGGCAGTTTTCTTATAATTAATTATATCCTCTGACCCAAAATGTAAATCTGAAAAAAATATCTAAAATGTTTATAGTGAATAGTAAAAACCAAACTGGTCCCCCGGTTCCTAACTGATCTGCCATCTACAGCTGTTAAAGAGCGTGCTGCTTTCTGTGGTACAGAGTTTGTGATCCTAAGGGCACACACAATCCCTCTGCAGAGCAGACCCAGCTGCCCAGAGTTCTCAGGGGTGGCCAGGATGCTGGGCCCAGGCCTGCTTCCCTTGCTCATGCCTACACAGGCTGCTTCAGACCAGTGCCAGTGGGAGCGGAGTTCTTCCACACCTACTCTCACAGGTATCTGTTTCTGGGAGATAGAGCAGCCTTCTGATGCATGCCTGAGGTACTCCCATCAGTTTCTAAACCTTGGAGTGAAGTGCAAGTTGACTCCTGGAGGTAAACCCTCTGAGAATGTTAAAGGGTCTCCGAGCTGCCAAACGTGTTTTGGTGACAGCTTAAACTGTTTTGCAGCCAAGGCTCTCAGGGCCCCAGGCCAGGAGTTAAAACTCCTGATGTTCATAGTCACTTTATCCTCTCCGCCCACTCCGTGGGGCCTGTCAGGAAGGCATTCAGAGTAGCAGCAGGTCAACAGATGTACACTGGCTGCTGCATGGAGCCCAGCAGGGAGGATTAGGGCGATGAGAAAGGCCGCATTTTTCTTGGCTTCCTTGACGATAAGTGTAACCCTCCCTGTTCGCCCCATGAGCCACTCTTCCTTTGCATTTATAAACCTTTGCTCCTGCACTGATTCCATCTAACGGCCAGGTAACTAGCTAGAACTGAACATGTCACCTTCAATTAGAAGGCCTGCACTTTAACAAATTGCTTGTCTGCATTGCCGAGGTTCTAGGAAGGTAGCAATGGAAGAGAAGAGAAGGGAGAAGGAAAGGAAGGATGGAACAGTCACAAATTAAAAGAAGAGAGTCGCAGTTAAAGAACTGAGTCGGGCACTCTGTCTCTATAATGTATTATCTTTCATTTCCACCTGCCTCCAGGCCTTGACTTGGCTAAAATTATTTTGGTCCTTCCCAGACACCCTTCAGAATGTTTGCCCAGGACACCTTGATTGAACTGAAGAGAAGTGGGTCATTTAAGAGACCTGCAATTCAGGAATAAGGCATGTACTTAAAGCTTCTCTGCTCCTCCATTTCCACCTCATCGGATGGCAAAACGGAGGCTTCCCTAGCTTTCTACAGCAGGAACCTTTTGGTGAAGCAAAGATCACCTGGGGCCCGGCCAAGCTGAGCAGAGATGCTGCCTGTGAGAGAGACAAGCTGGTGAGCATTTGTGCAGGCTCTGGTACCTGGAACAAAAATATGCTGAGCTGCATATTATGGCTTTCGGATGTCACCACTGCCATCTGACATTGCGTTTCAGCTGTTCACATCTTCATTACCGTGCTGCAGCCTCCCATTTATGCTGTTACCTTGTGAGACAGATTTATGTTATGTGGGTTACTGTACACCCTGAGCAACAATGCTCACCAGACTGATTGCCAAAACAGAGGGAGAAGCTCAGCCTTTATCAGTTTCTCTCTCTCTCTCTGTGTGTGTGTGTGTGTGTGTGTGTGTGTGTGTGTATGTGTATACGCATGCGTGTACCTGCGTGTGCCTGCACTTGTGTGCCTTCTCTGGGCTCTGTCTTATAACAGCTGAAAGGAACCAGGTTCCTGCTACAGGAACTGGTTCTCTGTGTGGTTTTCTCATCTCCCTTTGCTTCCGTAAGGCCTCCTTGCTGGTCCATCTGCCAGATCCGTCCTCTCCCCCTCTCTCCTGCTCCTCTTTGAGGTGGTAACTAGACCAACACAGCAATGCCCTTGTGGCTCCCTTCTCAGTCTCTCAGCTCTCTCAGATTAATGGAACAGAAGCATGTTCTTGCATCTGATGCCAGTAATCATATCCTGAGTGACCACAGAGTGGAAGATTAAGCAGAGGTACTGGCCGGGCCCCGGGGATACGGTTACAGGAAGAAAGTGTTTCTTGACAGCAGCGGCTCCGGATCCCTCTCACTTGCTCCCTCCTCCTTCCCAGGCTCCTAAGTCCCTTGGATATTTTCCATAAGATTAATCAGAGTCTATCCAGCAGTGGTCCGAGTCACTCAGGAACTAGGTTTTGAACTACTTTTTGATCTGTACTCATGGATGTGAACAGAACTTATTTTCATATTCCTGACTTTGATGCAGCCCCTCTGATGATCTACTTTGGGCATGTATTTTCAAAGAGTGGGATGTGAACTAGTGTGTGGTCATCTATCCTGATGACTAATTCAACAAATATCAACCGAGAGCCAAATACTCCTCTGAGGAGTAGGACAAAAAACCTGCCCAAGGGACCCTAGTGGGAACAATGAGGTACATGCTCAATATGCTGTGACCTGAGGTTATATGTGATGAGTTTGGTGAGAGAACAGTGAACTCAGGAGCACAGCAACAGGAAAGCACTTCTGGCTGGGGCAACTCAGGGAGGCTCAGGAAAGAAGTGGCATTTGAGATGAGCCTTAAAAGAAAGGTAGGGTTTGAAAGATGAAAATAAAAAGAAAAGGCATTACATGAGAAAGGTCCAGCTTGAGCAAAGCCCAAGAAAGAGAAGACACAGGTAGTCTGAGATGAGTGGGAATTTGAGTTAGACTGCAGAAATTTGTTCTAAAGGGGAAGTAATGAGTGGATCTGGAGAGCTTTGAATTATGAAGAATTTAATGCCAGACTTGGGAGTTGGGAATGTATACTATTATCAGTGGGGGCCATTGAGATGTTTAGAGCAGGAGAGTGACAAGCAAATAATGCTTTCATGGTTGAACTCCAAGAAGAGTGCCTTTGAAGAAACACAGAATATAGATTGTGGGGAGGAGATGGGAGGAGAAGAGGGTAAAGATGGGTCAGTGAGGAGGTTATTGCAATGGTTTGAAAGAGAGTAGAAAAGAAGCACTTGGTGGAAGTAGACAGATGGTGATGGAGGAGAGACACTGCAAAGAGGGAATTTGGCAACTGGTGGGATTTGGGAGGCTAGGCCAATGGATAGCCAGAGAGGATGCTAAGATTTTGAGAATGGATAGTGGAAGGGTGGTGCCTTTAAGAGAGAGGGAAATGAAGAAAGGAACAAATTAGGAGTAGAAATCGACCAGTTCAGACTGGAATATTTAAATGTCCAGAGGAGGCACCTGGTATGAGATGCCTTGCAGGAGATGGCGCTCAGCCTGGTGTTAACAAAAGAGATTGATGTGAGGATCATCTGCGTGGAGGTGCCAGGTAAGGTCCCAGAGTGGGAAGATAGTAAAGAAGGCAGTACAGAGAGGGTGGGGAGCTCAGGTCCCTGGGGAGACAGGCACATTAGTAAGATGGGAAGTAAGGCAGTATCCTGTCACAGACACCAAGAGGGCAGAGACTTCCTGACAAATGTTGAACTTCTGAGGATGAGGATGGGTCACGTCTGCCGGTTTGGGGCTGAGGAGGAGGCCCCTGAGGCCCTTCCTGAGGCTCTATCAGGAGGGAGGTGGCACGGAAGCCAGATCAGAAGCCAGTGAAGAGTGAGTGGGTGGCAAGGAAGTGTAGGCAGAAGTGTATTTCCTGGAGAGCTTTCAAAAATAGGACTGAGGCCCATCATTCAGAGAGATGGTTCAAGGGCCTTCGGTCTGGTATCCAGGAGACAGACCTCAGAGGCTGCAAGGAACCAAAAGCTGAGATTTCTGGTGGGTGGTATTTCCCTCTGAAGCCAGAAACCTTGGTATGTGTCTATTGTAGCAGGTGAGGAATTGCTTGTATGAGGAGGCACTCACTAGTCAAAGAAGCCAGGTCTCTTCTCCCACAAGGCCCAGTGCAGCTTACCTAAGGAGCCTAGAACAACTTAAGGCTTCTAGACTATTCGTTTATTTATTTTTGTGTTTGTTTTTTTTTTAATCCTCACCCAAGGATATTTTTTTCCATTGATTTTTTTTTTTTAGAGAGAGAGTGGAGGGGACGAAGTCGGGAGGTAAGAGAAAAACTGAGGAATGGGCCCTTGACTGGGAATTGAACTCATGACCCTTCAGTCCTAGCACTGATGCTCTACCACTGAGAAAACTAGCCATGGCTCTAGACTGTTCTTGAATCTGGTTTTAGGGAGCACCCTGGAGTGATTATAAGGGAGCATTACATTTCTAAAACCCTGATAGAGGTGCATGAAGAATAAACCAAGGATGTGTCAGCTTCCAGGATCTCTTTTCTGATCCTGAGAATTAAAAAGAGCTTTTCCTTTTGAAGACAGACTTGAGGTTAATTGATCTTTCCTTAGGAGAGGCGACCAAAGAGAAAAAAAAATCCCATAGGTGATACAACAGGGCCCTAGGGAGATAGCCGATTATCTGGGTTTAGGAAGAGCAGGGACTCGACTGCGTGCTGGGAGATGTCTCCCCTGGTTCCTCGAAGGTGACCTGACCAGCACAAAGCAAGCATCCCAGACTGCTCTCCTCCACCCCCTAACACGGCTTAGTCTCCAAGATGTTGCTAGATCTGCCCATGTCTGCTTTAAAAACACACATCCTGGCTTTAATCAGCTCCTGGCAGGAGAAACTTCCAGAGCTGTGGCATATGGATAAGTTACTTGCTACCAAGGGAGGTTAGCAAGTCTCTATCACTGTTTTGGGAATAAGGCCACTTTGCATTGATATATGCTATAGTTCTTGATGAAGAGTTTCTGCCTCCCAGCATTCAGTTCTCTAATGTGTATTATCGGAGGGGCTCTCAGTGCGCTGCCTCCCACTCTGAGAGCCGAAACTGAAGTCGGAAACGCAGGTGGGCCTGTGACTCAGGCTCAGTCAATCACCTGGGACTCGGCAGCATGCAGGAGAGGCAGGAAGAAACAGGTGCAGTTTATAAATTATTGGCAGTTATTGAAAGTCTAGAGGCACAGCATCGAGTGTCCAGCATAGTGATATCTGACTCTGTGTGTCCTTACTGCAATGTCCCAGCCACTTTATTCCATAGTGACAGAGGCTACGGCTCCAGATCCCAGGCCTCCCTTGCTTTGTGTATGTTTCTCAAGCCTGGCCTGGCCTCCAGGCTTTCTGTCTCCCAATGAATGGGCTTCTCACCCAAGTTAGCCTGAGTTTCTGTTGCTTGCAATCAAGAACTTTGACACAGTGCAGAACAGCTAAAGGATACACTATTAGGATCTGGGAAATTGGCTTAACTGGACCTGAGAGGCAAACACACACTGTATGTATAAAAGTCATCCTCCTGCAAGGATCTTAGAATGTCATTCTTCTACTGGGAAAGAGAATAAACAAAGAATGATTATACATAAACACACACATATCAGATGGTAAGAGAAAAATTCATTGCAATAAGGGAGTCGAGAGTTGAATGGGCTCTATTTTAGAGGGAATGGTCAAGAAAGACTGCTTGGAGGAGGCAGCATTGAACACAGGCCCAAAAAGAGTGACGAAGCAGCTGAGTTAGATGTTTAGAAGAAGAGTCTTTCAGGCTATGCAAAAAGCCTGAGGCAAAAGAAAATGTGCTACCTTTCTATCTCTCCCCTGGCTCGAGGATCCCTCGCTCCCTTCCTCAGGGCCTTTTCTCCTCACCTCTGCTCTTTAAAGTTATGAATACAGATGGGGGCTGTCACCAGGGGAGAGCAGCTTTGTGGGCCCACAGCCCCAGCTCTGGGTTCACCCCCCTCCTCCTCCTCTCCGTCCTCCTCCTCCTCACCCTCCTCCTTTGTTCACCCTATTGTCCTAACTTGTCCTGGCCTCTCATTTGCACCCCAGTCTTGCCCTGACCCACTCTTGGCTGGGTGAAACTACCCCCCAAAGAAATAACTCCACAACAGCCTTGTATGACCAGCTACTGTTGTTGACCATACATCTGGTCTGAGGTAAACGAGGTCAAATGAAACAAAACTCCAGGCCAGTGTCTGTCCCTTTGACAGACACTCTCGTTGACCCTTTAGTGAACTGACTCTGATGCTTTCTTCTGTCTTAAAAACAGGTCGGTTTTCATGGCTCAGGAGGTGTGACCTTTCATGCACTTAGGTGTCCCAGGCAGGGCTGGACTCCCAGAATTTTCTTCTCCAACCCAGGCAGCTACCACCAGTCTTCAGGAAAAGGTAGTGTTGTACTCACCACACCACAGACTCCCCAGATTAGTAACTCTGTGCATTGCTTGTGGGCATTTAAGTCGGTTTAATAGCCTTTGTGAGGGCTCTTTGGCCATATATATCAAAAGCCTGAAAAATGTAGATTCCCCTGACTCAGTAATTCCACCGCTGGGAATTTATCCTGAGAAAATCAGCAGAGATGCAGCCCAAAACTGCATGTATAAGAATGCTTATTGCAGTGCTAGTTAGAATAGTAAAAAATAAAATAAAATCAGAAAGAATCCGCCATGGGGAATTGGTTAAATAATTTAGGTACTTCCCTATAAAGAAATACTATGAAATACCAGGCAGTTCCTTTCTCTCTCTTTCTCCTCCTCCCTCCCTCTCTCCCTCCCTCCCATTAATTTTGTTGTTGTTGTTCTCCTTTTGCCCTCCAGATCCACTCTGCATCATTCAGACTCCTGCCCTTGAGCACCCTCAGCATTGTCCAGTGGGTGGCACAGCAGGAGATGCCATGGGCTATGTCAGGCAGCTGCCCCCTCCTCTGCTGGCCCCTCCCCTCCAGTTCCAAGGGCTGCCCCCGCCTTAACCCTGCAGGCTCCACAGAGGATTTTTTATAGGTGCTGATTCAGGTGCTCTTCATCACCCCTCTTGGTCCCTTCACCTCGGGAGGTTAAAGGGAAACTGATTTCTGGAGGACCCTAATTGATGCAATGAGGGGAAAAATTTTTAAATGTAAAGTTAAGTGGTTGAATCAGGCCAGAAAACAGTGAAATCCCAACTCAGTACAGAATAAATATATTCAGAAAAGGAGGACATGTCTACACATAGGGGAAAAGTGAGGACCGGAAGGAAACATACCACATGACTTACTGCCATTGCCTTTAGGCGGTGAGACTGTAGGTGAGTTTTCTGATCTTCTTTATAGAATTCTGTATTTTGCACATTCTTGAAATAATCATGTGTCACCTTTAAAGTGAAAAAGTATTTAAATGAATCTACCTTTAAAAACAAAATGGAAATAAAACAGAATTAACTACGCTATAGGAGATGGCATATCAGTCACCCCATAAGTACACTGCAAATACTAGGTTTTAAGTAAATATGGGATAATGTAATGTCAGAGGAAGTAGAAACATCTCAGGGCAAATTGCAACTAGGCCGTGACTGATTTCAATCACATCTCATCTAATGCGGAGATACCTCCCTAAGCCTTGGTCCTGCTTACTATAACTCCTCGCTGGGGCTGGAATCTTGGCAGCTGCACTTGCTCTGGCCTTGGCTTTGGCCCTGCCTCCAGTTGTGTTCAGGGTGGATGAGAAGATGGCTCGGGGGGAAGGCCGAGAATCAAGCTGACACATTAAGCCTAATCAAGCCCACTTTGACATCCTCCAAAGTGTATCCTTAAATATTGTTCCACATTATTTTAGTGGGGATAAAGAAATTCTGAGTTTCTACTAGTAAACTATGCCTCTAGACTCAAAAAAAGGCCTTTATTGCAAACACCAAAAACAGCATAACATTTTGACTTATTTGAAATGTTTTTTTTCTTACATAGTTTCTCCAACATTCTTAACCGGAGTGAGGTTAACTACTTGCCTATTTAGAATAGAAATAATATAAGCAAAAATATGGTTACCGGGGAGAGATGGTGTGGGATTTCATGTGGACAATACATTTCTGTAATGCCTGATTTTGTTCATATGTTGCTATTGTTTTTTTGCATTTTCTAAATCAGATGGTTTCTTTAGAAATATTCTAAGGAGTTTAGATTGTTAAAAGAGTAAAAGTAATTGCTCCTTATGCAGGACTTAACTTTCACAGTATTTGGTAAGGGAGCCCACATTTTCAGGACACATTCAGCTGGCTGGTCTTGATAGAGGTGTAGAGTTGAATAGCACCAGGCAACTGGCTGGATCTGGTCACAAAAATGCTGACAGATAGCTAGCTAACCATTCTGTGTGTCTGCTACGTGATAGGCCTGGTTCTAAGTGCTTCGCATGTATCCATTTAATCCTCAACACTGCAGTCCTCATTTTGTAGATGAGGACACATGGGAGCAGAGAGAGGTGAAATACTTCCCTGAGGTCACACATGAGTCAGTAATGACACTTGGACTTGAACCCCTGCAGGTTAGCTCCAGACTCCAAGCTCGAAAGCTGCCAGACCCTTCTGCAACTGGCAGGAGTGTATTTCAGGTTTCACTCAAGGATAGGGTGTACTTTGACTCAAGTTTGCCTTTTGCCAGTTATATCAGGAGTCATGTGTGGAAACCTGAGTTAACTGGCTCCGTGTTTCTGATTTATTCCTGTGATCTTTTAGCGCCTTTCATAGATTGGTAACTGGGACAGCTGCCCGGCATTTCTGCCCCTAAATCTGGCTCTGCTGGGCTTCCAACTGTCTCTGCTCGCTGCTCGTCCGAGAGGAAACATCAGACATGCTTTCTCAGTGCAAAGCCAGCAAAGCTGCATCCTGCGGCCCCACAGCTTAGTCCCTGCACACACTCTTGCCTCCTCATTTGCTGCAAGAGAAAGCAGTGTCCAGGAATCCTTCGGTATCCTTCGAGATGCCCAGTTGCCTCTCAATCAGGAAGAGGCTACTTCAGCAGCTAGATGCCCTCATACTCCCTCCCAGCTCCGGGGGTGAAGAAGCTCACTAATTACCTTCATCTGCAAAGACCATGTCTCTCTGAGCAGCATGCCCTCAGCAGGACTTTTTCAAAAACCTGCTGCAGGTTAAAAAGCAGACCTGCTTTTAATTTATTAAGAGACTTGGCATTCTTTTCTCCCCACTGAGTATTTTTAAATGCAATTAGACAAACAGAATAATAATCAGACAAGAGCACTGAGGAATTTTTACACAGGGGCTGTGCTTGCTCGTGCTCCTTTCTGTTTCTGGGCCTTGACTTTGGGACAGTGTGCCCCGGGGGACTGACCTGGATAGCCCCTCACTCATCCCCACATTCCTGCAGACCTGAACTCTCGGGCATCAGCCTCTGGGTCTCACTCAATCCTTGCTGGATGACAGGGGCTCATCACCCCTGACAGCCCACTCTGTGCACTTGTTTGGGACCTTTTGATCAAATTTTCAAGATCAGGCTGAGCTTCTACATTTCGCACACGTTCTCTAAGTAATCATTGTGCACAGCTAGGTTTGTGAGCCACTCCAAACCCCAGGAAGTCAGCCCATAGCCACCTTTCTCATCATTGTATCCCTCACCCGAGAGTGAATGAGGAGGCAAGAGTGTGTGCAGGGACTAAGCTTTGGGCCTGCAGGATGCAGTGTCAGGTGAATATTTATTGAATGAATGAGTGAAATTTCATGAGCCATGTCAGAGGTTTTTATGGAAACAAAAAGGAAGAAGAATCCCACCTCATCATGATGACAGTAGCACAAGGAAACAGAACGTGAGGAGCTCAGGAACATCATATAGTAAATTTTGTTAAGAGCTATATAGAGCCAAAACCGGTTTGGTTCAGTGGATAGAGTGTCAGCCTGTGGACTGAAAGGTCCCAGGTTCGATTCTGGTCAAGGGCACATACCTTGGTTGCGGGCACATCCTCAGTAGGGGTGTGCAGGAGGCAGCTGATGGATGTTTCTAACTATCTCTCTCCCTTCCTTTCTGTAAAAAAATTAATAAAATATATTTTAAAAAGAAAAAAAAAGAGCTATATAGAGAGCATGGGGATTCTGTGTGTACACGGCATACTCTGTTAGAAAAACCTCATAACCATTGAATGTCACTCTTGGCCCATTACCACTGGCATAACCAGAGGACAAATGGTGGACTTAGTGTGTTGGGGTACCTAGGGTGTTGACATCTTTGCTATAAGTTCCTTAAAAGGCAAAGGTATATGAATTCTGTGATATTTAAAAGTCTTGATTTGTATCACAGCTTCCCCCACTGGTCCCCAGGCTGAATCAGATGTCCTTCTCCTGCCCATAGAGTAGTTCCTATGAACAGGTCAACATGCTGTCTCATAAATGTGCTCATGTGCCCCTCCAGGTTGGGAGGCCTGGGTATAGAGACCCTACAGTGTATGCCTTTGTGTTCCTAGGGCCTAGCATGGTGCCTGCTTACACCTAATGGCACTCTGTAAATGTCTGTTCAACCCATCCATCCATCAGTCAATGTGGAGTTCAGTAATTAAAACTGTTTCTATGGCACTGGGATCTTGTTAAGAGGAAAAAAATTAGTTCAAAGAGGCCATGAGGCTTAGAAGGGAAGCTGTTCTCCCTGAACCAGCCTTTAACTGTCCTATTCCCTTCCCCACCCCAGCCCTTTCCTTAGGATTTAATGGACAACTAGTGAAATGTAGCCTCCTCCTCTAAAAAGAACCTGGTCAGTTTGAAAGGACTTGCAAGTGAATACCTGACCCCATCAGGGCTCCTCCTACTGAGTGGAAGAAATCAGATATGGTTATTGGTCAGATTCTATTCTTCCTCCCTCCCTCCCCCTTCCTTCCTTCTTCTTCCCTTCCTTTCTCCCTCTCTATGTCCCTCCCTCTCTTCCTTCCAAACTGTTGCCTTCCACATGTGCACAGCATTCTCTGTCATGTACAGCAGGCACCAGATGAATTGCTCCAGGTTCAACTTTTAAAAAATTAAAAGAGAAATAATCACCTAGGAAATTTGTTTGGATTTCAGAACTCCAGGGCTTGGCTGGCCCAACACTGTAGGCCCAGCAGTTTACTCTCTCTGGCTTGCATATTCAACTCTTCTCCAGCAGTATTGACACTGATGTATCCATGAAAACCTTGTGCAGCCACAAACAAAGCCAGCTTTCCATGCTGAGCCTTGCTCAGACCCTAGCTTCTGTCCTTACTAAGGGTTGCACTCTTAACTCCCGTAGGCCAGGCTCTTGGCACTTGGCAGGCTGAAGAGATGCCCCTGGGGTTGATCTCCTGGACCTTCATTTCCAGGGAGGAGAGAGCAGCTGGATTCTCTTTGGCACTGACCATTGTTCCCTCAATGTCCAACCAATAGACACTGACCATCAGCACCTGTGCCAGGCAGAATGCAGGGTCCAGAGTCATCTGTCAGGCTGCTGCCCAGCTTCATGCCCAGGAGCAGCTTAGGCCCTGGCAAGTGTGGGCATCCGCAAAATGTGGAGATGCAGTTCTCACCAGAAAGATCACACATTTAATAATAATACATAATCTCACAAACATTTGAGTCCAAAACATCTTTCAAAACTAACGCTTAAGGTGACCTTGTAGTCCTATAGAGTCAGCGATGGAGGGGTCCCAGAGCCCCCTTATTCCATCTGGCTCTGTTCCCAGTGGAGGGAATTTAATCTGACCGCTGGCTCTTTTCTGTCTCTCTGCTCACCCCTGGGATGGAGATCCATAAATTCAAAGCCCTGAAGGCTACTCTTGCAGTCTCTCTGGAGGGCCTTTACAGAGTAGAGCCTTAACCTTTTCCAAGGTCAGAGGCAGAGGCTGTTCCTCTGGAGGGGAGTGTCCATGAGACAAACCAACTTTCCTCTTGCTGATATGTTATCTCAGGTTCCTTAACCTTGAATGCATTGATGTGCCAAAGGACCATCCTCCTCCACTGGGGATGAGAGACAGAAGGGACACAGAAGTTGAAAGAAGGGACCAGGCTGAAATCAGTTTGGCTCAGTGGATAGAGCATCGGCCTGCAGTCTGAACGGTCCCAGGTTCTATTCCAATCAAGGGTATTTACCTTGGTTGCGGGCACATTCCAGTAGGGGGCGTGCAGGAGGCAGCTGATGGATGTTTCTGGTTCTGTTATCCCTCTCCCTTCCACTCTGTAAAAGATCAATAAAATATATTTTAAGAAAGAAAGAAAGAAAGAAAGGAAGGAAGGAAGGAAGGAAGGAAGGAAGGAAGGAAGGAAAGAAAGAAAGAAAGAAAGAAAGAAAGAAAGAAAGAAAGAAAGAAAGAAAGAAAGAA
>JAAGEH010000293.1:30838034-30888460 GCA_011751065.1 Lasiurus cinereus | reverse complement strand
GAAAGAAAGAAAGAAAGAAAGAAAGAAAGAAAGAAAGAAAGAAAGAACTAGGATAAGGCTGCCAGCAAATATAAGGATATTTTATTATAAATATTTGGGGCGTACTTGTACTAAAAATTATTTGTTATGCATCTGAAATTCAGATTTGCCTGGTCATCCTGTACTTTTATTTGCTAAATCTGGTAACCTTCCCAGGAAGCCCCTCACCCTTCAGGAAGAAGCCTCCTTACTTCTGCCCTGGTTCAGCCAGCATGATGCTCCTGTGAGCTCAGGCTGGGAAGGGCTCTTCAAAAGAGGAATTGTCTTCTAAAAATGACTTTTATTTTGGACCTCCACTCGGTTGATTACATATTATCCAGGCAAAGCCGTGATGGAAGACTCAGACTCCTTCTTCATTCATTTTTGTGGTTTATTTTATGATGGAATGGAATTTTTTCTTCCTTCAGTGGGCTAGGGTTTCCCTGTGGGTATTAGTTTCCTAGGGCTGCTGAAACAAGTACCACAAACCACTGGCTTAACCACAGAACCTTATTGTCTCACAGATCTGGAGGCTGGACATCTGAGATTAAGATGTCATGGGGTGGGTTCCTTCTGAGGCCTCCGAGGGATAGTCCGGGCCAGGCCTCTCCCTTAGCTTCTGGTGTTTGCTGGTCTCAGGCATTCCTTAGCTTGTGGAAGCATTGCTCACGTCTCTGCCTTCATCTTCACGTGGCATTCTCCCTGTGTGTGTGTCTGCGCCTTAAATTTCCTTGTTATATAAGGGCATGAGTTATATTGAATTGGGGACTTAATTTATGAATTGGGGACTTAAGTCCTTATGCTAAAGACTTAATTTTATTTTATTCATTTACTTTTTAAAAAAACATATTTTATTGATAGTTTACAGAGAGGAAGGGAGAGGGATAGAGAGTTAGAAACATAGATGGGAGAGAAACATCAATCAGCTGCTTCCTGCACACCTCCCATTGGGGATGTGCCCGAAGCCAAGGTACATGCCCTTGACCGGAATCGAACCTGGGACCTTTCAGTCCGCAGGCCAACGCTCTATCCACTGAGCCAAACCAGTTAGGGCTAAGGACTTAATTTTAACTTGATTATCTCTGTAAAGACCTTATTTCCAAATAATGTTAGATTCTAAGGTATTGAGGGTTAGAACTTCAACATATCTTTTTTGGGGGTGTGGGGGTGTGACACAATTCAACCCACAACAATGTTTCTTAATGTTGTGCATATTTGCATTTACTAGGAAGTAAACAACCAGTCATAGTCAGTGGTTGGGTTCTATTGCTGACTTTGGGCTGAGAATGATTTAAGGCCTTGGAGTAATAGAAGATAAACTGCTTGTCACTGCCCACTTTGTGTTCCAAGAGATTGCATTTCTCTGTGAGGCAGCCCCAGCATTGCCCTGCAAAGGGCTTTTCCATTATGTTAAGAGCTGGTGATGATAGCCATCATTAATATTCAGCCCTTTGGCCTCCACCCTCTCCCATTCCCTCAGCTCCAAGCACTTCCTTCTGACCCTCCACAGGGTAACATCAGGACTCTTTCCCCCAAGAGACCTCTGCAATTATCGGCCTACACAAGGACCTGGTGATGCTTAGAGTATGTTCCAGGAGGGGAGAATAGGAGGGGGAGGAAGTCTTTCTTGGAGGCCCCTTCCAACTAAATATTAGAATAAAGCCTCTGCTTGCTCCCCCTCCTCTGTGCAGATATGGGAGAACAAGATAAAATTCCTGGTCAGCTTGGGCCCTAAATTCTTATTTATTTATTAAGAAATGCTGCCATTTCTCCAAAGAGCCATCTCTCCTGCTCTCCTAAGCACTGTCTATCAGTAAAGAAATGAAAGGGAGAAGACCCACTTTTAGAGGCCGTGGGTGTTTTTTGGTGGCTCTTAGTGTCTGTAGCACCATGGAGAATGAGTGTTTTTTGAAACTTGTCCAGGAACTTTGATTCTAAGAACAGCTTGCTAATTTGAGCTCCTTTGGGACTAACTGGCATGATGTCCAAAAAGAGTGGCACCAGTGCAGCAGAAAGTGATGGATCAGTTTGCTAGAGCTGCCACACAGGTTGGGTGACTTCACCAACAGGAATGCATTCACTCATAGTTCTGGAGGCCAGAAGTCTAAGTTCAAGGGGTGGGCCAAGTTGGTTTCTACTAAGGCCTCTCTCCTGGGCTTGTGGAAGGCCACCTTCACCCTGTATTCTCACATGGTCTTCCTTCTGAGTATGGACGGAACCTAATTTTTTCCTTTTATAAGGATACCAGTTATGTTGGATGAGGTTCTACCCAGTGACCTCATTTAACCTTAATCACCTCTGGAGACCCCCATCTTCAATCATAGCCACATTCTGAGATACTGGGGTTAGAACTTGAACACATGAATTTGGGGGGAATAATTCAGTCCATAACAGTGCCCCTGTATTCAGGGAAGATTGGTGTCTCAGGATTGGCTCTGCCTCTGGACAAGTGACTTTGGGAAATGTGTCAGCTGGAGTATTTGGTTGTCAACAACAGAAACAATTCAGGTTCACTTGAACAATATGGGGATTGAATGGGATGCCAATGAGAATGTACTCACATGATGGGAAGGCTGGAGAACCAGGAAGAGGTGGCTGAAATGAGTGAGCTCAAGAGTCCCAGAGGCTACTCCCCCTGCAAAGATCACCCCTGTGCTAGGGCTGGAGGAGGAGGGAACTGAGCCTTGGCCTCAGTGATGGGAGTCAGAGACTAGGTTCCCACCATCCAAGACCACCTTGAGTTGGAAAGAGTGATTTCTCAAGAGAAAATCCATAGTCGTCAAAAGAGGGAATAGATGTTTAGAGGCCAAAACAGTGACAAAGATCTACCACATAACAGTTCCTTGTTTAAAAATGTGGTGAGGGGCTGAATTACATAACCTCCATTAATATTCATTAAATATTTAATAAAGCATCCCCCCACCCCTTTCTTTGTCAGATGGGGGTTGAGACTTCCACTCCTGGATTCTTTATTGCCTATGGTGCCGCCCTGGCCTTTGCTTCCTCCTGGCATTTCCCCAGTGGAAGCATTGGCCTCTGTGTTCTGGAAGGTCACAGGGCTTATCCTGCTATAAAAAAAGCAGAGAGAGCAGCTCTCTGGTATGGATCAGTTTATTAATATCTTCTTTGTGATTTGTACTGGTAGTAAATATTATATTCATCATAAACAATAGTTCAACCTGACATTCTTTCTCTGGCCCTAAGTTACCTTGTCTATAAAACAAGAAGGTTGAATTCAATTATAATTAAGGTCTCTTTTAGTGCTAGCCCTGTTGGATTCCATGGAAATTAAAGTCCTCAAGGTGGGTAGTCAGTGGGGTTGACTGTGAGGCCTCCTTCAAGAATTTGGAAATGGGAAATGTAATTTCCCTCTGAGAGAAAAATTATAAAAGCTATTCAGCACCAGATCAAAGAAGGTATATGCAAAGTCTCCTTAAATAGGCAGGATGGATCTTACTTAAACCAGTGCAGCTTGGATTGACAGCATGCACATTCCCAGGGACAGAATGTCCTGGAGCATCACTTTCATGGGGAAAGGGAGGCTGAGGATGTGAGCTCATCAGGACTTATTCAAGATTTGGCCAAGACAAGAGTAGAGGTCCTCACACATTACAGGGTTCACAGCCCTCGCTTGGCTGCATTTCTGTGATGAGACAGGGAGTGGATTCAGGCTATCATAACTGCATGTTCCTAAGCAGGGAAGATAGTCCACATCATTAAAAACCCAGATTGCACAGGTACCAGCCAAACAGGAAGGTTTGCAGCTGGCACAGAGACCAAGGGACCCCCTCCCCCGCATGCCCAGCATTTACCCTTTAGGGGCTGAGATGTCTGTGGTATCCCTGGCCTGGGAAGGGATATGAATAGGAGCACTTAAGTGGCTCAGGGAAGAAACTATTTACCTATCAACTCAGAATTATTTTAATGACTTATGTGTTTGAATCATTTAATTCATTCTCTTTCTCTGATTCCAACTCACCAAGCAATCCCTTGATTTGAATGGGGTTTCCCGTATCTCTAGCTATAGGGAAAGAATGGGTATGACTAGCTTATGTGATTGTGAGATGACTGGATTTGTCAAGGTAAACAGACTTCCTGTTTTGTCAGTCTCTTGGGAACCTGATCACATTGATCATGTGATTTCATCCCTTTGAGGGAAGTCCATTCTCAGCTTGCTGACATAGTCAACTCCTCAATTAGAAAGAAAAAGAAAAAAAAATGGCCCAAACTTGCCCATGGAAATACTTCTTGGAAGCAACTAGCCAGTCTCTCTTTCAAACTTAGAGTCCACAGTTCAAGCTGCCCTAATTATTTTTCCATAGGACTTCTGTCTGAATTCCCTTAGCATGTGAAAATTAACCTGTAGACAGGTCAGCATGAGGCAGTAGGGTGAGTGTGTGTGTGTGTGTGTGTATGCGCGCACGCGCGTGCACGTGCTTTATTTTAGTAAAACTACTCTGATTTTCAAACAAAATTTCACAAAGGACCCCAAGCTCCAGATGAGCATATCCATATGCCAGCCTAGACTCTGCTTGGGTGTGTAATAGGCGCCTCAAACATAAGATGTCCAAACAGAATTCCTGATGCCCCGCCCTCCTCTATACCTGTTCTTCCTCACCTCTTCAGGCCAAAACCTAAAGTCATTCATTCCCCGGTTCTCTCTTCTCCAACTCCCGCTGCCATCTACAAACTATATGTAGAATCCCATCATTTCCAAGTTAGGGTCCCCTACCTGAAACCTTGTCCCCAGCTACCATCTCCCCATGCCTGGATCATTGCAATTGCTTTAACATAGGTCTTCCTACATCTACTCCTGTTTCTGTGTGTTTGTTGTCTGTGTTGTGAAGAACTGTGTTTAAAAATGTGGACCAGAGCATTATTTTTTCCTGTTAAAGGTGCTCCAATGTTTCTCATTGTGCTCAGTGTTAAATACAAACTCCTCACTGCACTCTGCCTGGCCTGCCACCATTTGGTTTCTGGAACATCCTGATGCCCTCACTGCCTTGGCTCTGACACACTGGCTTGCCAAGCTTGTCTTCTGCTTTGCATTCCCTGTTACCTCTGTTGAGAACCACTGGTGCCCTTGACTTTGAATGGCTCACTTCTTCACACCAACCAAGTTTTTATTCAAATGACACCTAGAGAGGCCTCCCTCACTAGCTTGTTGAAATAGCTACTCACTCCTCCTCTCTAGCTTATTGGCAAGCCTTCCCACCCTCAGTAGTGGATGCCATGGTGAACCATCCAGGTGCTCCTTCAGGACTGAAATACACTCATTACCTTAGCTGCTGGGAGTGTTGGCTGCCAACAGCTGAGACCAGAGATTCTGTCCAGGCAGCACCCTTTGCTAAAAGAAGCTGCTTCACCCAGGTGTATGCCCCCTCCCTGGAGGTAGCTGGCTCCAGTGACAGATCGGGCTGGGATATACATGCCCAATGCCCTGGTCTCAGTTGAGATGACTCTGCTTATTGTCCCAGAGCCCCAGAGCCTCTCAACAGGGGCTTCCACTGCAAGTGCCTCAGAGCTCAACCCTTCCCTCCACCTATCCTGTACCCCTCGCCCCTCACATGTGATGTGGCTGGAAGTACTCCCCCAAAGCCTCCTGCAAATTTCTGTCTTGCCTACTTCCTACAGAACCTAACCTTTGGCCACTATCTACAATCAGTTGTTTATTTCCTGCCTTTCCTATTAAGTCTTAAGTTCCGTAGGTGCAGGATATCATCTTTTTCACCTCTATTCTATTGCAGATGCTTAGAATACAGCACAGTGCATGCTGTACAGTAGGAGTTTAAAAATATTTAATGAATGAATGAATGAATGAATTGATGGGAGGGGATGTTCAGAAAGCTCTCCCTGCTCTGTTACTCTCACAAATCCCACCACCTGAGAAGTACGTACCTGAGACACCCCACAGTACCTTAGGGTGGAACTGACTTTGGAATCAGGAAATTGAGATCATGGCCAGGGTCCTTTACTGAGAAGCCTTCATAGTGCTTCCTCAGTCAGGACTTGGCCTTGAAGGTACTTCAGCACATTCAGCTGGGATGACCCCACACTCTGCTCTTGGAAAAGAAGCTGGGAGAATGGGAAACATAGAATTGGTGGGTAATAAATCACAGGGACCTGGAGAAGACCTGAGGGAATATAGTAGCGCAGTGAGATTTGGAGCTGGAGGGATGACCTGAGACTGTGGAACCCCAAGTTGGGGATGGTTCCCTTTGGAAAGAGGGCCTGAAAGAGATGTTACCTGGGACCTGCCCTGGGATTAGTCTTTGTTCCTATGGAGTGCCAGGAAGCCGTGGCCCTGGGACAGTTCATTTTCTTCTGAGCCTTTACAGTACATCTCCTTTATTTCCGGTAGTAGAATTCCTGGAATGCTCAATGTGCCATCACCACAAGGATGCAAAGACCATTTCTGGGTCAGAGAAGGTGATAGAAGGCACATCTTTGTTCCTGTTTGTTTTCTCCCCATCTGCACTCACATCTGACTCTCTCTGTCCTAATGTGCACTTTTGGCAGAGACAGGGGAACAAGCTTTAGGCCTCCTGACTGCTCGCCTGGACAGAAACACGATGAGCTGGAATCAGAATATGCTGGGAGAGCTTCCCCTGTAGCTGTGAGGGAACTGAGGCCAGGTGCACTGGCAGACTCCTGCCACGTGAAGCCCCCCAACCTCAGAGAGGAGAGGCAGTTCCTAGGGTGGACTCAGCCAGAACTCACTAATGGAGCAGCTTGGATTTCGCTTCCTCCAGAAGGTAGCCTGGACACATTGCCCGGTCCCTAGGAAGAGGTGCTAGGATCACCAGCCATCTTTCTTCTCCTAAAGACCTTTCACAGAGCAAAAAAGGAAAGTTACCCAGTGCCCACTACATATGTCCAATAGCCTTTGAGATAGTCTGGACACAGCCACAGCGGCCTGGGCCGGCCCCTTGCACACTCTCTGAGAAGACCAGTTCTGGGTCCCTAAACAGGTAGATGGTGGCCCGGAAGACAGGAAAGCCCATGAAGGACATAGAGCAAGAGGCCTGAGCTGGACGGAGTGCATCAGTGCCCTGGAGCCAGCCAGAGAAGATAAACCACCGAGGCCACCCAGCCTGGGAAAATGAGGACCTTGGGAACACACACCTGAGTACAAGCAGAGCCAGACACAAGTAATAACAACTGATGAGCAAACATCTTCACTGAAAAGCAGTTAATGCCTTGTGTCTGCATGGCCAAATTGTTTTATAACATTCTCATCACTGTTCTAAAGAGTAAAACCATGACTAGCACAGTGTCCTCACCAGGGCACAGGACAGGCTTGCCTCAGGCTCTGCTCTTGGCCCTGGCACTTATGTAGTTGGATGACTTAGTAATCTGGGGCAAGGCCTCCCTCTTTTAAAAAAATTAAATGTCTTGCCTTTAGAATCTGCATGTGTGAGTGATAATAATGACAATTACTGCCCACTAGGGATCAGGCACTGTTCTAGGAAACAGAAAAACAGTGAGAAACAGGCCATAGAATGTGAACTTCTCAAGGAGTTTGTAGCTATTGATCTTGTGATGGGTAATATTTTCCCATCCCACAGCCAAGAGCATTAAGACTGAGAGAATGTAGGTAGTGACATGTAAAGGACTTGCCATGATGTGTCTGTAATTGGGGTGTTGCCCTTAGCACAAGCTTCCCCTGGGTACAGAGTTCTGTGTACAGAGCCTTTGCCAGCTGCTGGTGGTGGGTTCTACCCATAGGGGGCACTGGAGGGAGGCTGGAAGTCAGAGAGGAGGAAAAGGGACTTGCACCCTTGCAGGTGCTTTCTGAGGTTTCCCTTGCTGCTTCCATCCAGAAGTCGCTGTTATTATTGTAGTAGCTTCGGAATCCAGTTGGCAGTTTTTCCAACACTGGTAGAACCAGCTCCTTCTGAGACTCTTGTACTAGCTGAGCAATGCTCCCTGCTCAGAGATTTGAGCCCCAAGCTTCTGTGTGTTCCTAGCTCTAACCCTAGGCCTGGGGACAACTGCTTCCCAAAGCTGCTACCTTCATGATATCTTAGTGCTCTTTTTTCTTTTTCCATTTTCTAGTTAGCAATTCTTTATATAAAACCCTCCCAGGCAAAACAAGCAGTGTGATCCCTGTCTCCTGTCTTATGCACTGTGGTCACACAGCTGAGAAAGTGGCAGAGTCCAGCTCAGATGTTGGCCCACCTGACTCTCGAGCCCCATGAGAAGACCTGGCTCACTCTTCATGATACAGAAGCAAGGACAACAGTGTGCAGGTCTCCAGGGGTGGGGAGGCACTTGCTGCTGAGAAAGTGAAATCAGTCTGCCTCAGTTCCATTGCCTGCTCCTGCCCCTCTGAGGGCAGTTGATGGCACTCTATTCAGTGCCCATCCTACACCCTCTCCCTGCTTCTGTCTTGCCACTGGGACCTGGAATGTGGATTAGGCAGAGATCTCCTGGTCTTGGGCAAAGAAGACTCTTTCCCTAAGCCAGTGGTCGGCAAACTCATTAGTCAACAGAGCCAAATATTAACAGTGCAATGATTGAAATTTCTTTTGAGAGCCAAATTTTTTAAACTTAAATTTCTTCTACCGCCACTTCTTCCAATAGAGTCACCCAGGCTGTGGTATTTTGTGGAAGAGCCACACTCAAGGGGTTAAAGGGCCGCTTGTGGCTTGTAAGCCACAGTTTGCCAACCACAGGTGTAAGCCCATCAGTTGGTCTAAGCCAACCAAGATTATCTCCTTCCTCTTTGCCAATGATTGGGCATGTAACTTGGTTATGGCCAATGAGACAGCCAGGAATGAGGCAGGAAAAGAAAGCTATGGAGCACAAGGAGAAAGCTACTACCCTGCCCGTTCCTCTGTCTTGAAGCTCTAGCAGCCATGCTGGGATCATGGGACAGACAGACACCACTGAGAATGAAAGGCCAACAGCTAAAGGCAGCAAAGCAAAGAGAAAGAGCCAGGATGCCTCATGGCACTCCATAGTCCCGGACCCCTGTCTCACCCTTCCTATAATGGAATCGTTAAATTGCTTATGCTACTAGTAGTAGTCATGTATTCTGCTGTTTGCAACCAAAAGCACTCCCATCGGATACAAAATACCCTTTCCCAACTGACACAGAGCCACAGAGACCTCCTCAGTGCTTGCTCAGCCCTCACCCCAGAAAAGGCAAGCCCTGTCCTGTCAGCTGTGGCCACTGGCTGCTCTGCTGTGCTGGCCCCAGCACTCCATACATACCCTGTGTTGTCCGAGGCTCCAGCACAGGCCTCAGAGCAGGAGGACATATAAATAAAGGGCCTTGTGTTTTATAGGCTAGTCAATATTTATTTAGCCCCAACAGAGCCGTGGACTGTGGGAACAGAGGTGATAAAATGTCTTCTGTGCTGCAGCCTGAATTGTGCTGCAGGAAGGGGCTTTTGTGTGTGTCCTCATTGGGGAACAGTCCTCAGTGCAGGAAAGCTTTGGGGGCCCTTAAGAAGAATAGGGACGGAGCAACCTGGTAAACAAGGACGGACCGGAAGGAGGGGGGTGTGGAGCCTGGGGACCTTGGCAACAGACCAGCTCTCAGTGTAGTCTAACCTGCCGTCTTGGGGGCTTATCTCAGATGTGTCTCCAGGGGCCACTCTTCAGACCTCACTGAGAGGCACTCTTGGGAAAGCATGCTCTTTTCAAGGGGGCAATTGTGGGGTCTCTCTAAAGTCATTTGGAGGGCTATTTGATGATGGGTCCCCTCTTACCCTCACTTTTCCCATCCAGCTCACAGGGCCTGTGTCCTGGTGGTTTTGCCACTCATGCTCTCTCAGCTGCGCTGTTGCTTTCTCACTCATCTCCCCACTTTCGTCCCTCTCCCTCTGACCAGCCTTTGCGCAGCCATCCCTTTTCCACTTTCTCTCCCGGTGATGCCTATCTGTTCTCTACTCTCTCTCCCCGTGATGCCTTTCCTCTTGGCCACCATGAAGGGTCTAATCACCAGGGCTCAGCTCACCTGGCTGTTCCGTTCCCTGCAGGCTCTGCTTTGCTGGTGATGAGGGTGCTTTCCTGCTTCTGGACCATTATAACAGTTTATACCCTTTGCACGTGAATCACTAGACTTTGCTGCTTCGTGTCTGATTTCCCCCTTTCTCTTGCATAATAGTTCAGTGGTTCTCAGCCAGAGGTGAGTCCCCATTACCACCTGAGGGAGGGCACATTGGGCATTCCTGGTTGTCGCACTGGGAGGGCGACAGGCATCTAGTGTATATGAGGCCAGATATGCTGCTATAAACATTCCACAATGCACAGGATGGCCCCCCACCCAAGGTGTTACCCATCCCAAGATGTCAATACTGCTAACATTGATAAACCCTGTATTGGATTATAAGCTTCCTGAAGACAGACACTATACTTCCTATACTTTATATTCTTCAAAGTACACAGCTTGGAAATATCTTGTCTGATTAAGTTAGTGCCTGTAAACATTTAATATCTATTTATAGATCTAGTTTTGACCTTATATAGATGCCTTCTACCCAAAGACTGGTCTCATCCTTACTATCCACAAAATATTCCCATTCACCACCATATGTCGTATCTAGGAGGGCTCGTGGCCATGGTAACCCTTCATCATTGCTATTCTCTGGGTGTCGCCCTGCATTGCCGAGCCCATTAAACAAAGTCCCAGCTCCTAGTCCCTCAGCTCCCTATAGAAACTCCTTCACTAAGCTATGCTTTAGTGTCTTCTGTCTTCTGTCTTTATAGAGGCTCCATAAAGCAGTGCTCTTCTGAACAGCATTTCTAACCCTTTTGTGGATCTTTAGTCAGCTCTGTTTCATACACTTCACTGTATGGAAAGGTGACTTGAAGGCAGCCCCTTCATTTTACAAATGAGGAGAGCAAGTTTCTCTGTGTCACTCGGTGTCCTTCATCCAAGGATCAACATGATGAGTTCCTACCCAAGTTTAATTTCAGGAAAACATTTTGTCCCTGTGGATGAATGTGTATGCTATATATCGTCAAGGAAACAAAACCTATGCAACCCAGTATGCTTCTCTTTTTGGCTTAGCTGTCGAAGTTAGAACCAAATTAAATGGGCAGGTGTTAGAATCTGCTCCACTCAGGTGTCTGAACCCATCTAGTTTCTATTGCTCTCTCCAGCAGGAGTGCCTTCTCTTATGCTGCATTTTAATCTTTAAGCTGCCTCAAGTCTTTGGAAAGTAAGCAGGATAGCAATCTTAAATCTTCTTAATGTTATTCCACACCATCTTCTGTTGTTGAGTGCCAAGTACTCAGGCTCTGGAGTAGAAACAGCCTGGATTAAAGCTTCAGCTCTGTCACCCTGGACTGTTTTGTGCAGTGATTGGAGCATCAGCCCACAGACTGAGGGGTCCTAGATTCGATTCCAATCAAGGGCACATACCTGGGTTGCAGGTTCCATCTCTGGTCCAGGTCAGGGCATGTGTGTGTGACAACCAGCCGATGTATCTCTCTCACATCAATGTTTCTCTCTCCCCCACGTCTCTCTCTCTCTCTCTCTCTCTCTCTCTCTCTCTCTCTTTCTCTCTCTCTCTCTCTCTTTCTCTCTCTCTCTCCAATCCAGTCTCTCCCCCTCACTTTCCACTCTCTCTAAAAATCACTGGAAAAAATATCCTTGGGTGAGGATTAAATAAATAAATAAATAAATAAAATAAAATAAAAATAAAAATTTTAGCTCTGTGACTCAGGTCTGTATCACTTAGGTTTATTACTTAACCTCTCTTGAAATAATTATTGCTACCACATAGGGTTATTGAAAAGATCAAATGAAAAATGAATGATCCATCAATGCAGCATCTTCTGTGTCATACTTAAGTAGATGCTCCATATCCATTTCCTGCTTTAGTGCCTAGTCTTGTTTATAAAGTCCACAGGTCTGTATTTACTCCAGCCACTATATGCAGCCATTACTTTTCAGTAATAGTAACAAGTTTTCACTCCAACACAGATTCTTATACACTGAGTGGCCAGATTATTATGATCTCTGAATGCATAATAATCTGGCCACTCAGTGTGTGTGTGTGTGTGTGTGTGTGTGTGTGTGTGTGTGTATTAGAGGCCTAGTACATGAATTCATGCATGGGTGGGTCCGGCCAGCCTGGCCAGGGGCAAGGACATGGGCGGTTGGCCAGCCTGCCTGTTAATTGAACTCCTGGTCAAGGGGACAATTTTCATATTAGCCTTTTATTATATAGGAATTACACCAAGTGGCCAGAATATTATTAATTTAGAGAGCATAATATTGACATTTCCATTGAAAGATTATGTAGCAGGTATAAAGTGATCACTCTCTGTCCCTGTGATTCTAACTGGGAAGATACGTTATATAAACAACGGCACAACACTCCTCTTTGGGTCCTTTAGTTGGTTGGTGTGGTTTCTATTTTCAGAGCTGGGTGCTGTGAGGGCTCTGCACTTAGGCTGAGGGCTGGCCTTGAGGTTTCACACTGTAAATATAGGGAATATGGCCCAAAATGGCTACTTGGTTTTTCTCCTAGCCTTAAGATGGGATGAATTTAGAAACCAATGAAGGATACTGAATACTCTATATGTCTTTATCATTAAGTGGTTTACCATTTGATTAGAAGCCCAGAGGCCCTGTGAAAAGTTAAAGGAATAGTACAGTCCCTTTGGGGGGGAAAAAAACTTCTTTAATTTTTAGAATGGTTTTATTCTCACACTCCTTGCAAGGAAAGTAGGGAAGAAACTGAGGCTCAGAGAGCCATCAGGGCATGCTCTGGTCCTATGGCTGCTAGTCTCTGTACCTGCTTCTCTGGGCTATTGCAGTCCCTGTGGAACCCCAGCTCCATGCTCCTTAAACTTACCAAAACTAAGTCCCCAAACCCAGAGATAATCCCATTCTTTACTGAGTTGAGAGGAGGGGATTTGGGATTAAAGTTGATAAACCTTTCAGAGCTGTGTTATCCAAATACGTCAATCCATAGCCACATGTGCCCTTGAAATTTAAATTTCAGTTAAGGAAAAAGAAATAAAGGTAAAATTTCAGTTGCACTACCCCCATTGAAAACCCTCTATAGCCACATGTGCCCACTCATGCCCATCGTGGGCAGCTCAAATGTAGAACACTTCACTTCTCTCATCACTGGAAGAGCTATTCAACAGTGGAGAGTGATGCAGAACACAGGCATTGCTGCACGTCAGCCATTTCCTGCAATTCTGAAATAAGATGTTCTTTCCAGAGGAGGGTTTGTGACAGGGTTCTGGGGGGTGACCTATCCCTCAGTCCATCTTTTGTGGCACCTGCCCATTTTGCACCGGAACCTCTTGAGTAGTTACAGAGAGCTACAGGCAACAGTGAACCCAGGGACCAATTGCATCCCTCTTTTATTTCAAATATGTGTATACATTCAGGGTGTAGTCAGTGACCAAGGCTATTTCACATACTTCAGGAAAATGAGACCGTTTACTTTCTCAAATGGAGCTTGCCTTTTAGCGTGGCCCATGACAGATGTCTCAGCATCATCTCACCAAGCAGAAAGGGCAGGAGATCCAGGGGTTTCTAAAAGGGTGAACTTGTTTTACATTTGCTACTTTCACATTAACTTAGAGAAACAAAAGTGTTGAAATATAGTCTTAGATGCTTATGTTTTCTAATTCCCTTGGGAGGTTTCTACTTAATATCTCTTGGTATATAAAAATATACAAAATAAATGCTTTCTCTGCTGTCTCTCTGTGTCCCTGAATCCAGCTGACCTTGACTTTTCTTAATTCCCTGCTTCTCTGGAGAGGCTCTGGCATGGGGACAGATCCCTTACTGTAGCACCCGCGTGGTGCCTTTGAAGCTTAGAACAATCTTTTTTCGTCGTCCCAAAATAGTGCCTCTCTGATTACCCCTGATGCCCGGGCTGTCATTATCCTAGGTTTCTGGATCTGCCTTCCCCTTACCCAGATAATGTCTGGCACACGAAACACCATCTCTTTTTTGCCCCTAATTTCACACTTTCCTGTTGTACTTTGTAATAATAATAACCACATCACCACCCATTGGGCTCTTACCATGTGCCAGAAACAGTGGTGAGTATTTACAGGTCTTATCTAAATTCGGTATCACCACCTCTACAGCTATCACCTTGCTCCGAGCCACCATCATCTCTCACCTGGACCACTGCAAAAGCTCCCTAACAGTCCCCTGTCTTCTCTCCTTGCCCTATTCTGTCTACTCTCAAGCAAGCAGCCAGGAAGAGCCTGTGAAAAGTGTGAGCTAGATCATATTATTTCCATGGCCCCAGTGTCTCCTCTTCTGATTCAGAGTCAAGGTCAAAGTCTCTACAATGGCCTTTAATAGTCTAAGCATTCTGGCCCACACACTCTGTGCCACTGCTGCGATGGTATCTCTCATCACGATCCCCTCTTTGCTCTGATCCAGCCATACTAGCCTCAGGACCTTTGCACTTGGTGTTCTCTCTGCCAGACATCCATATGGCTTATTCCTTGCCTCCTTCAAGTCTTTCTGTATTCAAGTATTGCTTTCTCAGCAAGGGTTTCCCTGATGACCCTCTTTAAGACCACACACATACTTTATTTATCTTCAGAGCACTTGCCACCATTAAAATGTTGTATACTTTTACTTATGTATTTATTGCTAGTCTCTCCCAAAAAAGAATCTAAGTTCCACGAAGGTAGTGCTTTCTGTCTGTTTTGTTAGCCAGCATCCTTCCAGCACCTAGCACAGTGCCTGGCACATAAGGTACTCACCAAGTACTTTTTGAGTAAATTTAGAAATTCTCACATATTCTTAGATCATTATTAATTCCCATTTTATAGGTGGTAAAATGAAGCTTAAGGTTAAGTAACCTGCCAAAGCTCACACAGCTTGTGTCTCAGATCCCAAAGCTCAGATGATCCACCCCAACACCTTCTCTTACTGTCAATACCCTCTGAAAGGCCCCTCCAGCCAACACACTATGTCTGGTCTACAGCCCTCTCCTGTCTTCAGGCAGATCCTCTCAGAGTGTGCCCACCCACCAAAGCAAGTTTAGCCAATTCCTAAGATGCTGGACTATTGTCAGGCAGACCCTCTAGAAATGGCAGCATCTCTTTATATTTTAGGTCAGAAAAGCTCAAGAAGTACAGATTCTCCAAAAACCCTGGGTGCCAGCTCATTGCACTCTTGATAAGTCAATAGTAGGTAAGCTATCTTTCTACCTGACATAATACAGAGTTAAGCCTTTTATTTTAATTTAAATGAAGGATGAGGATTCCAGCAAATTAAGACTGAACTTTTAGCAGATTACTCACCATTATGGTCAAAAGGTTAAGTTTTAAATTTAATTTTGAAAGAGATGTAGAAGAGAAAGAAATGTGTTTTAAATATTAGCTAGTGAACAGGCATACAACAAATAATTTTTTTTTTCAAGAATGCTTTTGGCACCTAGCTGGTGTGGCTCAGTGGTTGAGCATCAACCGAATAACCAGGAGGTCATGGTTCAATTCTTGATCAGGGCATGTGCTCGGGTTGCCAGTTTGATCCTCAATAAGGGGGGTGCAGGAGGCAGCTGATCAATGATTCTTTTTCATCAATGATGTTTCTATCTCTCTCTCTCCCTTCCCCTTCCTCTTTGCATAATGTCCTCAAGTTTCGCCTGTGTATACACACACACACACACACACACACACACACACACACACATACATGTATTTAAAGAATGCTTTTGGAACTATGGGTACACTTTTTAAAGTTTTTTTTTAATTGTGATAAGATACATCTAACATACAATTGACCAACTTAAACATTCTCATGTGTACAGTTCAGTAGTGTTAAGTATATACACAGTTGTACAACCAATCACCTGAACTTTTCCAACTTTATACCCATTGAACAACAACCCTCCATTCTCCTCTCCTTCTAGCACCTATGAATTTGACTACTCTAGAGACCTCATATAGTGGAATCCCAGAGTATTAGTCTTTTTGGGTCTAGTTATCTTAGCATAATGTCCTCAAGTTTCGCTTGTGTTGTAGCAAATACTGACTTTTATGTTTGCTTCATTTGACTGAGCTGAGCATAACATCCAGATATGTTTATTTTTCTTAAGCATTTTTATCTGCATTTATGGTATGTTAAAAAAACAATGCTTTGTTTTTAGCCACCCTGTTCAAAGAGCAAGGCTTGCCACTGATCAGTATTTTTCCATTTAACTATACTTTTCCCACTAAAATAAAATCATTTATTAAAAACAATTAATCATCAATAAATAGTGAACAAGATTCGAATAAGATTCACAGTGCAGTGCATGTTTTAGAGCAGTGGGTCTCTAACTGTTCCTAGGAATTCTGGGTCTTCAGAGACCTCTCAGGGGCCACTGGGGAGAACAGGAGGGCTGAACCCCAACCGCATGCCCCTGGCTTTAATAAGAGCAGCTTCCATTGCATATCTCAGATTGTGGGGTCTTGCAGCATACTGTATTTGAATAAAAAAGAGTTTCATTGTAAGTGTCATTAGTGCTGTCCACCAAATATTCTGGTCCTCCCCAGACACGTGGTACAGTTGTACTTCCTAACTTTCCGATGACTGGATAGAGCCATGGGACTAATTCTGGCTGATGATGATGCCATTTTATTCTGGAGCATTTGCTTTCCAGTGCAAACCTTCCAGACCATCCCCACCGCTTTCTGTTGCCTCTGTTTTGGTGTTACAATCTGCATATTTGTGTCCTCCAAAAATTTATGTTCAATTCCTAATCCTCAGTGCGAAGCTGTCTGGAGATGGGGCCAGTGAGAGATAGTTAAACCATGAGGCTGGAGCCCTTATGTTGGGATTAATGTTCTTACGAGAGGAGATGAGAGAGAGCTGTGTGTCGCCTTGCTCTAGGCTATGTGAGGATGCAGCACAAAAGACAGACATCTATGACCCAAGAAGAGGACTCTCACTAGACACTAGATTGGTCAGCATCTTGATCTTGAACTTCCAGCCTTCAAAACTGAGAAATAAAATTGGTGTTTAAGACACCCCATTTATGGTATTTCATTTTGGTATGCAACCTGAGCCAACTGAGACAACGGGTTACTGGTGATGTTTCAGGTAGTGGATACTCTATAAACGTGGGTCCCCAGGTGAGGATGATAAGGGCAACTCAGAGATGAGCATTCAGCCAACCCTAAATATTCAGCATGAGCTCGAAATACTTCTTTGTTGTTTTAAGCCACTGAAATGTCAGGGTTGATTTGTCATTGCATTATAATGCAGGCTATACTGGCCAATACACATAGCTTTTAAAAGTCTGAAAACCACTATTTTGGAGACATATCAACGCTTATGTAACTTTCAGGTACCTCTTCAATAATTGCTAACTCTTCTGTGGCTAGCAGCCTGAGGTTGGACTGGGGTTTATTTATCTTCTTTTCCTCTAAGATGCTTACCTCCCACGCTTGATTGGGACTGTAGGAATTTCACCAGCTAACTTTTGGAGATTTTCTGCTGCTGCAGATTTTAACTTTTTTTCCGAAAAGGAATCTTTGATTGCTGCGGGTTTTCTCATGCAGCAAGTGCTGCTCAGTAATACTTCTTCTTAACCCTCTACTCCCACCTTGACTGTTGACATGAGGGAAACAATGCACATATTCATTTCTTCTTCAGGCTCAAGTCTCAGCCGCACTGAGGCAAGCAGACAGACAGACTGAGACAGACATACAGGAAGGGGAGGAAGATAAGAAGGAAGAAGGAAGTAAATGAGGGGGGGAAAGGAGATAAGAGATATTTTTAGGCAGCTGGGTTCTGTTGGTGGTCTCGTGTCAAGCCATGGTTCTGAGTTGGTGGTTGTCAATGCATGGTTCTCCTACATCAGAATCCTGCCATGCAGATCAGTAGCAGCACCCACTGGGAATACCAGGGTGACTCCCATGTACACTAAAGCTTGACAAAATGGTTAAAAATCATCCCCCACCCCCACGCGCACTGGCCATAAATAACATCAAAGATATTATTTTCTTTGTAATATTAGATACCATTTTTTCAACATAATTTCAATTTTGAAATTAATGTCTGTTAAGGAAATGTCATAGTCAAACTCTCAGCCCACCTCAGAACTTACTTTTCTAATATATAGTTAAACAGAGTTTACCAATATTTTGAAATGGAGACATACAGCAATATGTTTTTATTTTGTACACCTATCCTTTATGTACTACAAACTATTGCATTCTTAATTTAAAGACAAAAAAAAGACAAACTCAATAATTGATTATGATGAAGTCACATGAGCATAAGACAACTAGATGCTAGTTCTCAGGATTATCATAGAAGCAAGATATTGGTGACTGACCTCACTCATCAATTACATGTCCAAAACTTGACATGTATTATCTTCTGTAATGACTATAACAGTCTTTGAGGGAGGAATTATTGTATTTTTTGTGTTTTGTATTTTTCATATAGGAGAACTGGATTCAGGCAAATAAAGTCACTTGCCCAATGCCACACAGCTGGTAAGTAGCAGAGCCTGACCTACATAACTTATCAAAATCCATATTCTCTGCACCAAGCCATTCTTCCTGGGCAGGAATCATCTGAGACAGCTGAGGAGGAACAGTGGAGCACTGGCAGAATGGGAAATTCAGGCAAAATAAGAAAAAGTGTCCCAGAGGGAATGTCTACCTAGACCAAATCATCCCTAATTTACAAGAATGACCACAGGTCACAGCATGGAAAATATGGAGAAACTTCAGTGCACACTGGCATCTCCTCGGAAGAGGATTTGCCTGGTAAGTGTGTGTGTAGGGGGAAATCCACTTCATACATGGACATTGTTTCATTTGGTCAAAATAGGTCAGAAGACTTGTGCGGAGTTTAGGTGGTTCTTTATCAGGAGTTGTGTTTGACTGAGTAAGTTAAAGATGGAAAGAATACAATGATGCCACAGTGTTCTTGTTCACCTGGGTAATATCAGGACTCTCTACTGAGGCAGAGACATTCATAGTTTCCATGGGAAATGTTACCAGGACAGATTGGCCCACAGAGACCATCCTAGAAATAACTGCCTACACAGGAAAAAATTCTACATATTTCTAATTCTATTCTTGCAGGACTAGGATGGGAACATCTTAGTGTAAAGGATATAAGTAGGTATGAGGTAAGCTGGGAGGGTACACCATCTCGTTCACTGGCATCATCAATTGTAGGTACACGTTCAGGGTCATTCTCCCTTCAGTCTCTGGGAAGCCTGCTGGGTTTTCCATAACCAGCACAACCAGCCTCACACATAACTTCTGTTAATATTCTTTAGTTAGATATTCATTTAGTTGGATGTAGAGTCTCCCTCTATGTCTATTTCCTCTTCAGCAAGTCACACTCTGTGGGGACATAATAAATGCTTATTAATAATAATGATATTTCCCTGTTGCGAATCTTCTATCCTTATGATGAATTACCATTGGAGGAGAAATGCTCTGCAATAAAATGTGTCAACTTTTTAATGAAAACTACTCTATTGAGTGTCTGCCAAGAGCTATTCCACTGTAAGTTATTAGGATACCATCGCGTTAATTTTTAGGAATTGATATATACCTATGGGGCCTGAGAGTACCTGAGCTCCTGGAGCAGGTTGCATTGCACCTTAGACATTTTGCTACTTGACATGCAGGAGGGCTTCTCCGTTAGCTTCGAAAGCATCTCATGGTGCGGTTGCTTTGCTGATTGAGTTGTGTAGATCACTCAAATGCCTTGTGCTGGTTTATACTTTAATCATTCTCTCATGGTAATATAATGGTAATTGGTGTCGTTTAATCTACTGTGCTGTTTAATGCCCTGAGACTTCTGCGGATTTCACACAACCCATCAAACATTAACCTACACTATTTATTTACTCTGAAAGAAAATTCTCCCTTTTCCTCCTGCACCCTGGCTTTTCATTTTAAAAAAAGCTGGCTGAGAGAGAATTCATCCAGTTGGGTGTGTCCCAAATTTGAAAAAGGTTTTGCCTCTCTAAATTCTTTTGAGCTCTGTGGCATTTGCACTTTTGCCAAGGAATTTTTTAAGTCACTGAGTTAATTCATGCCTCGGTTTCCCTTTGCTAACTGTCCCTCCTGTCAGGCTCTGGTGTTGCAGGGCTGAGATGAGTCAAACATAAAGCTGAGGGGAGTTGCTCTCTAAATTAGATACTTCTGGGACCCCACTCTTAGAAATGCAAATGCTAAAACACACACACACACACAAAAAAACCCCAAAACATCCAATGCTGGGAATTTTCCAAAATACAGCAACCCACCAACTTAAGGAAAGGGCATGGATAAAGAATGAGAGAAAGATGGGTCTCCTCAGCTCAAATCCATCCCTAGGCTGGACACCCTTGAATGTGGTCTCCTTTCCTCAGCTGCCATCGCTCCTACAGTATAAAATGTCAATGCAGCACCTCATGAAAACCAATATTGTATGTATCACCCTCCCGTGGAAATAAATGGCCCTAGTAGAATGTGGGAAATAAACTCGCCAAGCACATAAATAACCATTATGGGCAGCTTTCTGTGACTGCAAGGTATTGAATCCAGAACCTGACATAACATTAGAAAGATTTGTAAATGGTTGTGGCTGTAGACATGGGAACCAGCAGATCACATATCTCCAGTATTTTCAAATTTATTTTATTTTTGTCAAAATGGAGTACTTAACCTTGATCTTGGCGTTGCTGCGTGGAAAAGAAACAAGATTCCAGTAGATGTCTGTACTATCCTATGTACAGGTCAGGTGCTAGTGACGATGTAGTGGATCCAGATCCTGGTACAGTCATTGCTGCTGAAGATGCTGCCTTTGGATGGAGACAGGGGAGAAATGGGGTGGGAAAGGGCAGATACTTTACAGATCATCTCAGCTTCCTGTGTGGAACTGCACTGCATAGAAAAAGTGGTTTGGAAAACCAGCCCCATTAGGGTGGAATGGGGACATGACAAGGGCTGGCTCTCTCCTAAACAAAGGACCATTATTTCTTATAGGTTAATCAGATCTCTTTGCTCCTCTTCCTTTGCTGCTTTCCCGAGTTTCTTTCTTGCCCTGATCTCAATATCAGCCAGGAATGGCCAATCTTCAGCTTATCTGTCCCCATTTTTCCTTCCTACTGCCTTGGTAGCACTACTGCTGGTAGATCCCAGCAACCTTTCCCCTGAGCTGATACACGGTCTCAGGCCATTCATCCTGCCCTTCTGAAACCTTTGACCAGCAGGGAGGCTCTTTTTCAGGATGGACCTTACCCACCCTGAGTAGACCCCAGAGAAACTGTGTCTTTCTTAGCCAGTTCCTCTCCAGTTGACCAACCATAGTTGATACATTTAAAATATTTGTTGAATGAATGAAGGGCAATACTAGAAAGAGACACATGGTAAATTCAACTGAAAACTTACAAATAGTGTTGTAGGATGGAAAACAAGGTCCTAGGGTAATATTTTTGAATTCTTGATGTGCTTTAGTTTATCAATTCCATTCTTTGCCTCTTTCATTAGCAAAAGCATGACTAGCTATAGGTAGGAAATAAGCCACCAACCTATGTATGTGTTAAGAAAGCAACAATATAAGGTTTTTAGAAATTGCATAAGAGATTAATGTCAGCTAAAATAACACCTTTAGTAACATTAAAGTAATATACATTTATTAGAGAAAATCTGAAAAAGAGGTAAGTAAAAGAAATTTAAAAATCACAAGTAGTTCCATACCTAGTAAATACTATAGTGATTTTTTATATTTAAAGTTTTCTCTTTTGGAAATATATAAATGCATGTTTTAAAATGATTTCTCATCCCCTTTCTCTCTTGCTTCTTTCTCTCTAATTAAGCAAAATTAAGATCATTCTACGCATAGTCTTGTAACCCATATTTTATTTTACTTAAAAATAAATGCCGAGCATCTTTCCAGATAAATGTCTACAATTTAGTGTTCAGAAATGAATTTCTAGTTTTCATCAGGATGCAATTTTCTCTTTGAGGTCCAGTGCTAGGTAGCAACAAAGCAGCATTTTTCAGAAAACGCTTTTACATAAGGCATTTTAAACAGAACTATCAATTTTTCTACTTCTCATCTTCCCGTTAACTCTCTTTTCCCAAATAACTAAGAAATTAAGAATGTCTGCTATCTCTGAGATGACATTTAAATATCAATAGTTCTATTAGAGGGAAGCTGGTGGTTGTATCAAAGAGGAAGGCTCTCTGCTGTTCTGTGAGGAAATGAACACCCTCTCTCTGGAGCCTCTTCTAAACTGGAAGATCCTGCCAGGAGGACAGCAGAAGCAGTGTCTTCTGCATCTGGGAAGCAACAGCAACTTGGGCTCCCCAGCCTCTTTGGGTGGGCACTGGCTCTGGATTTTAGGAATGCTTCCCCTAAGCATGGCAGGTAGGAGAGCTGCTGTGGTGCCCCCTGGAGACCTGGAGCCTTCACGATCTCTGCATGTCTTGCAGCCAAGCTAACTGGTCTCACCCAGGTTCAACCTCCCCTGCAGGTGACAAGAGTCGTCAGATATAAAAACGGCATACCCTGCTTTCACAAAGCAGGGTAGAGGACACCACAGATGGGTGTTTATGGAGATGCTTCTAAGAAACCAGAACTAATGAATGTCAATGAGCCGATTTTGTTCTATGCCATTAAGCAGAGTACTGAAGCTCATGACAAAGAATGCCAAAAAAAAAGTGGGGGGGGACCATGCCCAGGGCTCCTTTTTGCTTGGTGGTTTCTCCTTTGAAGCCTCACCAGTGTGCTTCACCAGAGGGCTAAGGCAAGCCTTTGACACTTTGCTTGACCTGCCTGTTGGATTTCACAAAGGCACTGCATCTCACATACTCCAGGTTAGCTCTTTAGTGCCTTTGCCTACAGGGAGGGCCATACTCACCTAACCAAACCCCTCAAGGCAGCTGCCTACTCTGCTAAACCATTTCCAATAATGAAAGTTGTTCAAAACTCCTGGCAATCTATCCAGGGGCTCACCACCTGGGTAGGTCATAGTCCTAACCCCTTCTGCTACTGAAAAAGGTTCCCTGGCCTTGTCATCAGTGAGAGAGAACATCATCCTTATGTACCCTTAATGCTAGCATTCTTGTCTTGACAAGGGATTGCTTAGTTGCCTACAACAGAAACCTATTCCTGCTGGGTAATCATTAAGATACAAGGATATCTCACAGAATCCAAGGGCAGAAATGCAGCTGGGTCTCAGGAGGACCTTGGATTTGTAACTTGTAAGTTACAAATGTGTTTTACTTGAGTAAACAAAACAAACGGAACAATCAGTAATACTGGCTTAAATAATCAAAAAGCTTATTTTTCTCATGAAATAATTTCAAAAGTAGACAGTCATCCATGTCATTAGGAATTCAGAGATGGGACTTTTATCCTCATGGTAGCAATGTGGCTGCTGTGCATCCAGGCATGGGTCTGTGTCCCAGGTTAGAAGTAGTGGGTAAAGGGGCAAAGGTTAAAGTGAAAAGGAATGTTGGATACATTTAACCTTCCGGGAAGCTCTGCCAGAAGTTCCACCCCATGACTTCTCCTGGGCCAGAGTTTCAACAGAAAAAGAAAGGTCAACTGAAAGAAAGTTGAGGAAGCTATTTTTGTTTTGTTTTATTTTTTTGTTAATCCTTACCTGAGGATATCTTTTCCAATGATTTTTAGAGAGTGGGAGGGATGGATTAAAGGAGGGGGAGAGAAGGAGAGACAAACATCGATGTGAGAGAGATACATTGATTGGTTGCTTCCTAGACATGACCTGACCAGGACCGGGGATCGAACCTGCAACCCAAGCATGTGCCCTCGCCTGGGAATCGAACTCAAGACCCTTCAGTGTGTGGGACGAAGCCCTAACCACTGAGACATGCCAGCCAGGGCAAGGAAACTATTTTTCTTTAAGTAGACATACTGCTCCCTGGAGTGCAATCTGATTTCTGCTGGTGAAGAAGAAAGAGGAGGGGATATTGGGTAGCAGGTGTCTCTTTTTGTATAACAAACTACCCCTAAAGCTAGTTGCTGAGAACAGCTGCCACTTTCTTTTCTCAGGCCTTTGCAGATCAGGGCTTAGAATGGACAGATCGTCTCTGTTCTTCAGCTGCGCTGACTCAAAAATGGACCGGCTAGTGTAGCTGGACCTCTTCTTTCTCATGGTATCCACTGAATGAGGGCTGGGGACCTGAGACCGCCTTCCTCACATATCTTGGCTTGGTTTGGCTGTGGGCTAGGGTCCTTCAGTTTCCTGAAACATAGACTCTTCCTAGTTCATGGTCTTTGTCATTCAGTAACCTAGGCCACACGTCTTTACATGGTGATTGATTTCCAATGGATGGAAACAGAAATTCCCTCTGAAGCCCTGTCACTGTCTTGGTAGAGAACCTCCCTAGCAGGCCCCAGGTGCCAAGGGCTCTCTCCTTCACCCTGTCTGTCTGGCACTTCATATCTGCCTTTCCCTACAGATCTGGTCATTCTTCCCCAGCTTTCTCTTGTTCTGAGCACCAGTACAAACACAGGTGCCATCAGCCCTGGAATTCCCTAACTTTCATGAGCTTTCTAGCCAACTACCTGGAAAGTAGTGTAGGGACAGGTAAGAAATCACTAGGAAGCCCTTTTCTCTAGCCCAGAAATCCCAGATCCTTAAGGCATTTCATGAATGATTTTCTATAGCTCATTTGGGAGCTAACCTTCAAGAAAAAGGCACTACCTTATGGTAGGTGTTCGATAGTATGTGAGGATGTGGTATGTGAATGTGCAGCATAGGACCATTTGGAGAGCTTTTAAGGAGCACTGTGTGAAAGTATAGTTTATATTTTTATTTTTAAAACCCCAAATCAAAGCAAAACCAATTTCCACCCAATATCATGGTTATCTGATGGGCGAAAGGAGTACTTGTTTTTATCTTGATGCTTCTCCCACACACTTGTGTACATACGTAGGCACACACACCCCATGGTCTGTATCCATTCTTTTATAGATGAAGTTTCCATTACCAGTAAAAGCATTGTTTCCCTAAACAGAAGAGACAAATATCAAAGAGGTCAATCAGCCTGCTAAAGTGAAGGGAGTGTGTGTGTGTGTGTGTGTGTGTGTGTGTGTGTGTGTATAATCATTGCCTTTACTAAAATGCTGTACAAATGTTTTCCTGGTCCAAGGACAGGTGCCAGAAATGTAGGTCCCTCCCTGCCTTTGAAGATAATTGAAGTAGAGCTCTTAATCTGAAGCTCCACGCATTGTTAGTCCCTGAAATTATATACATATTTTAGGTCCCTGAGCCCTCCTCCTGTCCCAGGACGGGGCCTGCGAGACAAAGGGGGTTGCAGGCTGTGCCATGGGCCTTTCTCCAACCCTGATTCTGCTTCATTCCTGGCCAAATGTGGCTGGTATTGATGCCCTAATGCTAGTGAAGGGGATTTGCCCTGCCAGTAGTCATGGGCCACCTCTCCTCTCTAAACCCTTCTTCTCAAGAAATGTTCATGCTATTCTCAGGTCTCAGAGTCTCCCACTGAGTGTCCCTCATATGCCTTTGCTCTTGCCTCTGTTACGTTACCCTCTGCATTGGAAGTTGGGTCAGATTTACTAAGCATAACCAGCAAACAACCCAAAGGGCTACACCAGGGGAGTGCAGAGGACAAGGGAAAACTTGAGAGAATTTGCTTTCTTCCTCCAGCCACATGCCCCCTGTCCTTTTTGCTATGGCTAATCTTTGAGAACTAATTTCTGCCAGCTAAATAGCAAAGGCGACATCTATTTTCTGTCAATGGTGGCAGCTTCAACAGTTCCTGTCCTTCATTCAAACATGTGAATGCTTTGCCTAAATTGCACATTTCTCATTTAGCACACCTTTGAAAGCGTGCTCAGACTCTCAGGGCAGACTGTGAGAACCGTGGATGGCATATAGCTGCCCATAGAGGGAGGGGCATCAAAGCAGTGAAAAGGAGATATGGGAGCATGTTCAGCTTACTCCAGGGAGGGAAATCAGCTTCAGAAATTAGGCTTTAAAAAGCTGAATTTGGAGAAACACATTTCAAAACTTATCTCAATCTGCCTTAGAAAGTTATTACTCTTTTTAAGATGCATAAAAGAGAGTTTCTGTCATTTTCTAAAGGAAGGGGCTAAAAGTTTGCCATACCCCCATATAAAGGTGAGACCACTCGCTCTGGACCATCCTAGAGTTTTCGGTTAACTTCTGCTGCTGCTTCTCAGCTATGCCCAGGGAATCTGAAGGAAGACTCAGCAAGTCACCTGCCCCCTCACCCCCTGAGGCCCACGTGACTCAGTGGGTGCAAACATCTCTATAGTTCTAAACTTTCATATAAATTCCTCTAGCTAGTTTTTCCAGCAACCCTATGCTGTAGGTACAAGAGCTCCATTCTTCAGATGTAGAAACCAAGGCTCAAAGGACTTAGGGTGCTTGCCCTTAGTCACATAGCTGGAAAGGCCTTTGCTGCTGGCCTGTTTTCAGATCTTAGGAATTGAGTCAGACTAGTTTCCTGGGCCCCAGGCCAGCCCTACTCTCAAGACACCTAAATCCAGAGTCCTGCCCTTTCTGAGAAGGCTTGGGTGCTCAATGTGAGGAATAGTGACATTTTCTTCCCCAGTGTGTTTTCCTTTGGCCTGGACTGAATGCACCACATTTTTCTGTCTTTTGGCCAGTAAGAGGAAGCAGTGATGAGTGTGTTCTGAAGTCTTAATTGACTAATGTCTTAAACATCTGGCCACCTTGGGCAAATGGTTCTATGCTACAATATGATATGGACCAAGACTCTAGCTTTCTAATTGCAGAAATCCTTTATTATAAGGGAACGGTGCGGGGACAGGGGGTGGAGGTTGGGGGGAAGCATAGCATGGTGTTTTCAACTAGGCAGTCGACCAGGGAAGAAAGATGGGATCACAGAGTAGAAAGCCGGCCCTGTTCTAGAGTGAGCTAGCAGAAACCAGGGAGGAGGAGTGACTCAGAGGATCCTGCTCTTGCTCCTGAGTGGACATGTAACTGATGGGTGACCTTGGGCAGGACTGCTTGCTTCCTCATTGTGTGACAACATCGCTGTGAGGGAGCACCGCCCACTGAGATTTGATGTCTCAGCCTCTGTGATAAATAAGGCTAAATGAATCATCCAGGGATAAAAAAAATTTAATTGAATTTTATAGAGAGAAGATTTACCTTATCTCCTCTTTGCTAACAAACCGAGACAATCTGGAGTTGTCGTAGGCCTTCCCGCTGCTCCTTTACAAATCACCCACAATGCGCAGTGCTGAGTGATGCCAGGCAGCAGTTTGCTCTGCAGATCACATCCCGAGGCTGCCCATCCAAGGTCTCCTCTGAGAAGGCTTTGTAGTTGCCAAGGAAGCCCAGGGATTAATTTGATGTGCTGGCCACGTGGCTTAATATTATTGCTAACCAGGATCCTAATCCTGTCTCACTGATGGGGATGGGAAGGGGCAGGAGATGGGGGTCACCAGGTCAAGTCCCATGCAGCGTGTACCCTTGAGCCTGTGACCTCAGCCTGTCATACATATTACTTTCTGAGGCAGGGAAAGCAGGAGGCAGCCACTATAGGGTGGAGTTTGGGGTTGTTTCTGTAAGACTGAAATTCCATATGAGCAAGATGAACTGACGAGATTGAAAATAGCAAGATTTACATTTTGTCTCTTCAACCCAACAGTTTGGTCTCAGCGCTCCGGGGCCCTCAGCGCTCCGGGGCCCTCAGCGCTCCAGCCTTGCTTCTGGTGCTGATACAATCAAATCACTTAGGCACCTATGTTATCATAAACATCTTTGATGACTGTCCTGGCCCTCACAGGTCCCTCGGCTAGAGCTATCTGCAAGGTGCTGCTCAGAAGCTCTGTCTCCTCCTCAGCTTGGGGGCAGCCCTGACTAGGGCAGGGGTGGGGAGCTCAGGTAAGGACTTTACTCATTTAGCCACCGAAAGAGTAGACAACCCCTTTGCAAAAGTTGAATCTGAGAGAGGGAAACATGAAACAGGACAGCTAGAGATTTGTAGTCCTGGTTAGGACCCCAGGCATCTTCTCTGAAGGGGTCACACCAGTGGTTGGAGTGGAAACTTGATCAGCAAATTGGGAGAGAAGGAGCCAGGAAATAGGGCCGGAGCAAGAGCAATGACAAATGAGGTTGCTGGTTTTCCTCTTAGAAAAACTTGGCTCTGTGGCCACTTGTGGTTGCTTTTGTGACTTGGGCACAGTAGGCAGAAACCTCCAGTCTGCCTGTGCCAAGATCAAATCCAGGCCCCCAGGGAGTCTAGTGATGGCCTTACCACTAGTGCCTTTCTTCTTGTCCTTATCACATGGGGTTGGAGAGTGTTTGGGAAGGGTTTTCCCTCTCCTCCACTCCACCTCTCTCCATGGTGTTTCGTGCAGGCGGGAGGGTTTTCTGCTGACGGAGTTCTGCAGACTCCACTGCAGCATTTTGACTGCAGCACATTGTTTGTGACAAGTGAGGTCCTGGGAGTCCAGCTTGGAGTCTGGGCCCCAGCTCCTCAGGCTGTTCAGGGTGGAAGTGTGAGGGAGTAGGGTTCATACTAACCGCCCCTAGTCTCCAGAGCAGGACCCAGGAGGGCTCAGCCCTGACCAGGTTTTAGTCTCCAACTCAGCACATTCGAGGAGACACAGGACTGACTCTTTCTGTGTCTTTATTTTCTCCTCCATCAGAAATGACTGTTAATCCTGGTGGGTCACCCTCAAGTGGTCATTTCAGATTGATTTTGCAAAGCTGACAGGCAGGATTAGGCTGTGCCACTCAGCAGAGCTGCTAGGGAAAACTTGCTAGAAATGCTGAAGAATCTTAGGTTAGGGGTCAGTCGTGGCCTGTGGAGCAGCAGTCAGCAGAGCTATGGTCTGGGGCAGACTGAAGCTGTGTGTTCTAGAGGAGAGGGCAGGCTCAGCCTGCCTCTCGTGGACTTGGATTGCTAAGCACAGTTTACATGTACTGAGGGCTTTATGTGAACCAGATACTGTTCCAGTCAGTCCTCTTCAAAACAATATGAGCCACAAGCTAGATTCCTCCTGCTCTGCAGACGAGACACATTGGGACACACTGAGGTAAAGGATCTTTCCTTCCACTATACTGTTGATCATTTGCAGAAGCAGATTCGAATCCAGGCATTTCAGTTTCAGAAATTGAGGGTTATAGGAAAAGCCTGGTGGAAGGAGTGGGGGTGGCCAGAAGAATATTGGGTAGAAGCCTTGCTTCTGGTGCTGATACAATCAAATCACTTAGGCACCTATGAAAGCATAGCGATCCAAAGGACCAAAAGGATTTGTATTACAGCACTGTTTGTCTATGAAAGCATAGCGATCCAAAGGACCACAGCTCACCCAAAAACTCCAAAGAAGGCAATATTTGGGTTAACATAAGGACAACTTCCCAAGTGCAGTTTTCACCAACAGTTGATGATAGATATTTGGCCTGCAGAGACTTCCTTTCAGGTCAACTAGGGGCTGAAGATAGCTTCTAAGAATGACAGGGCAACCCTGGGAGACTTATCCAACAGGCAACCTTCCATAGACTAGAAACTAGTATAGGTTCCATGGAGTGGGGAGGGTAAGAGGGAGGAATTAATTTCTAAGAGTTGAAAGGGATGGGGGAAAAGTGGGCATAAGAGAGTAAAAATGTGACCTTCTGGTTGTAAGATTGCCTCCATGGAGGCCATGGCTATTCACAACCATAAAGGGAAGAGCTGGACCCTAGCACCAGTATCACTTACCCATTTATTGGCGGGGGAGAAGATGGAGAAGGAAACCCTGGGGGCTCTATCCATGCCGGTCAGGGCAAACAATCTGCTATGACAACAACCTGATGTTCAGTGATGACTTAGCCTCCAAAATTTCTTTTCCTCTAGCTTCACTGACATTACAGCCCAATGTGGGTTGGAGGCTCAGGGATGAGAGGAAGGTGGTGAGCTTTGCTCCACCTAGTCATTTAGGGATCCAGGGTCCTTCCACCTTGTGTCTCTGGCTTTGGCCCCAAAGCTGGGTGCTCTCCAATGTGTCTTCTGCATCCAGCAGATGAAGGAAAAGAGATCACATGAAGATGGTAGCTCTGCTTTCAATACCTGAGTAATACACCACACTTACTTCCGTATTCCATGGTGGGATCCCCTCCCATGGCCCCATCCCATGCAGGAAGATGGCAAATTAGCCTGGTGATGCTGCCAGGAAGATGAGAAAATGTTGGTGAGCCCATGGCATTGTTCCTACACACTGAACTTCTGTTTTCCCCAAAAGTTGACTCCCAAAACCTTCCTCAAATGCTAGTAGAACCTACTACCTGAAGGTCTTAAGAATGACCCAGGGGAATTGTGTCTTTTTTCCCTTGATGTGTATCAGGTCAGAGAGAAAAACGGTTTCAAGTTTTCTTTGGTGGCAAACAGTGCTGTAATACAAATCCTTTTGGTCCTTTGGATCGCTATGCTTTCATAGACAAAGTAATGGCAAATTTAATATAATCTATAGCTGATGACTGCACATTACCTTTCTGAGTTTGGCTACTGATCATCATGTGTGCTCATCTGAAGGAAGGTAGTCAACTAGTGGTTTAACCAGTTCTCAAACATTGGTAACTTTTAGGATTAAGGGAAAACTGTTAAAATGCAGATGCCTTCCCTCCCATTGTCCCCGTGATTCAGATTTGAGAGGTCTGAGGGGGGACCCAGCACCTGCATTTTAAAGAAGCATCTCAGATAAGTCTGATGAACACCAAAGATTGAGAATCACTGAATAAATCATAGTTCACTTCCTCTGCAACCAGATCACTTTGGAATACACTTCAATTCAGATATTCTGATACAGCTGATTAAAAAAATAAACAAGCAGACATGTAAACTGCCATAGCATACTCCAGTAGAAAACACAGTCTGCTTAGGCCACAAGTCAGATGACATGAGACCAAGTTGTAACCATCAGTAACTAGCCATGTGAACTTAATTGAGCAAAGCACTTCCTGTTTCTTCTTCAGAGAGTATAGTAACAGCAGCTCTAAACTTACCTTACAGATTATTTGGATGATTAAATACATTTAAGTATGGTAGTGTTTTGAAAAAAATAAATGTCCATAATAGCAGCAGGTATTATTAATCCTATATAATAAAAGCTTAATATGCTAAGTTTCTGGTCAACCAGTTAGCCATTCAACCAATCAAAGTGTAATATGCTACTAATATGTTAAAGCTGCTTAACCGCTTGCAATGATGTGCACTGACCACCAGGGAGCCGAGGCTCTGATCAGTAGGTTAGCTTGCTGCTAGGGTCCAGCTGATCAGGACTGAGTGAAATGAGCTGGACTCTTCCTAGAGTCCTCCTGCAGTCCCTCCCCAGCTGGCCAACCTCCTGCATCTCTCCCTGGCCTGGTGGGGTCCCTCAGCCTGGCCTGCACCTTCTTGAAATCTGAGACCCCTCGGGGAATGTTGGAGAGCCGATTTTGGCCTGATCCCGCAGGTCAGGCCAAGGGACCCCACTGGTGAATGAATTCGTGCATCAGGCCTCTAGTACTACATTAACTGAGGGGCTTATTTGTACTACAATGGAATCATTTACCTTACAAAGAGATTCCTTAACATTTAAATGCTTGCTTAGAGAAAATTAATTGGGGAGAAGGCCAGAGGAATGCACTATTAATGTAATGTTAAAATATTAAGGTAATAAATCAGAGACCAAGGTTTCTGAAATGATCATCTAAACCAATAGGTTGATTTTAAAAATTCAATTCATATCTATCCATTGCTGAAAGCAAGGTACAACTCTAACTATATATTCTTTATAATTGTTACTAATGAAAACAAGTTTCCCTGTTATTTTGCCCATTTTATTTTTTCTTTCCCCCAATTTCTTTCTAATGTCAACTTCTCAAGAACAATTTGCATTCAAAAAGTGGCAGGTGAGTTTATTCCCCCATACCTGCCTGTGCTCTCACTAGTCCTAACTCTGGGAAGCAGAATTATGCCATGGCGAAGTAGGTGGAGAGACAGATTAACAGACTCCAATATTTCACTCACTCCTAATGTAAATCCAGGGATGCAGAAAGGTGATGTGATAAAAAGGGTACTTTTAGGGGCAATGGTAAGTTAATGAATGGAATGGGTTATGGTTAGGGATGATTATTGGTATGGTTATATGGAAAGCTGTGCTAAGAAGGATTCTGAGATTGCTTTTAGGCACATCAGGAGAGAATGCTGTGATTGATTAATGATGTCTGCTACAGGCAAGGACCTCCTTAACCAAGACAATGTCTGAGGAGTAGGAAGGGCTAGGAAAAAAAGATGAATAAACAGATTTCTCAGAGTTCCCCTAGAAATGTCCCACTACCTGGCCCAATATGCTGTTTTTAAATTAGTGTTTCCCAGACTTTCATTCTCCCAATCCCACTTCCCATATTCCCCATTAAAACAACACAGCATGTGTTTTTATCGTCTCCTGTTTTTATCATTTCCTGTCCTTACCGTGCAGCTCAGATCTCCCTTTTACTATCACCTCTAATGTTGTGAACCCCTGAAAATTCCCTCTGGCCCATGGATGTTTCTTATTCTGTCCCTTATTCTCTTTCATCTCACCTCACATTTAACAGTATGTGAATGTATGTGAGATATTTGTTAACCAGTTTAGTTTTATTTCATCATTTGATATGCTTTGACTATTTGTGATTTACCTGCTTCCCTATGCTGGGCCCTTAGGTAATGAGGCCTGGAGGGAATAACCTGGCCAAATGGTATTCTTTGTACAGCATTACAAGTGGTTGCTGTGGCCCTCTGTCCAGGTCCCCTCTTTCAGTAGGAGGCACTCTTTTCCTCAGACACTGTGGAATGTTGGTGAATGGCAGCTCTTGGCTCCCTAGGAAGGGCATCAGCTTCTTTGTATTCTCATTGGCTAAGACAGAGGCTTGGATAGAGAGAGGGACATGGGTTCCAGTCCATCCTTTTTGGTTCCAGCTCAGCCTCACAGGTTTTAGTTTGTCCCGTTTTCTACTCCACTTCTATCTTCTCTTCTGACACCTTTCCTGGGGACTTTAGGCTCCAGTGCCAGACAGACACAGTAGTTTCACATAAACTGTGTGTAACCAGCTCTCACATTAGCATAAAATCATATATCTTCAATAAATAAATATATTTTTCATAATTAAATAAGCTATAAATGCTATCTGTGTGTCTATCTATCCATCTCTGAATCCTTCCATCCACCTATTCATCCTGGTTGATCTTCTGTGATCAAACCCTGGATGACACAGTCACATTCCAGGATTTGCCCTCAGCTGAAGGGAGCCTCTAAGCCCAAGGTGACACCCTCTCCCTACACCCAATGACTATTTCACATGGGGATTTAAAGGCCCAGAACTTTTGCTTCTAGGTGGGTCAACTCTAAAGGGGCTCTTTAGTCCTAGAGCTCACTATAGGGTTGGCTGAGGTCCATTACCACTGTGTCATAGTCCAGTGTCTCCCTCTGCCTGATCTTGCTTCCTTTACTGCCCACTCCACTTGCTCCCCACTGCAGAGACTGATCCCCGAGGCACTTGCCCAATATTTTCTGCATGTCAACTCTGTGGCAGAGTCTGATTCTTGGGGAGCCCAACTGAAACATGCTTCGTTCAGTACCATTGCTCTCAGTTTAACAAATTTTTATTTAGCGGGCACTTGGGGCCAGGAACTGTGCTAAGTATTGAAGATATAAAAATTTATTAAGACTTAGTTGCTGCTCTAAGGGAACACATATCTAATGACACAAGCAGAGAGGTAAGCAGATAATTCCAAAATATAGGCATGTCTGGGAAACTACAATGGTAGCACATGACCCCTATAGTCCTAGAAGTGCTTCCTGGTGCACCTGAGCTGATCTGAAGGATAAGTAAGTTAGCCAGGTGAAGAGGGAAGAGTGTTCCAGACAGAGAGAATGGTGGGCACAAAAACATGGGTCCTACTATTAAAAGTGTGAATGGCTATGGTGATATGGCAGGACAGGAGAAGTCTAGCCAACGAACTTGAACTTTATGTTATGGGCAGTGAAGAACCATTGAAAGGATGTTAGCAGATGGGAGATGTGGTCACATTTGTGTTTCAGATACATCTCAAGGGAGACTGTCAAGGGAGTCAGGTGGATGTGGTGGGTTCACATATCTGTTCCAATCTTCCCGCATAGTCTTCCTATATGCAGTTCTCAGTGAGAAAGCTAAAAGCACACCTCTAAGACTCAACTGCAGCTAGTGCTCTGGTTTTATCAATCAGCCATGTTTATCCAAGATTTGGAAGGTGGAAATGAGGCAGAGGGTTGGCCTCTGCTAGTTGTGTGGCCAGGTCCCTCATGGAGCTGCAGGGTTTTCCTGCATTGTTTTCTCGACCAAGGTTTTTTCTAATCACAGCTGTTTGCTAATTGTCCTGTTTGCCCAGTCATGCTGGCATCCCGATCATGGCCATAGAGGCATGGTTCTGGAGCTGGCAGCTGAAGCACAGCCTCTGTATTTGGCAAGCAGCTTCTTGATTGTAAAAGAGGCAGTAATTCCCTTGGTATCCAGCTTCTGCAGTGTGGCTCTCAAAGCCATTTTCAAAAGCTCAACCTATTTCTTCTGCTTCTCCAACAATTCTGTAAGCCATTTAATGCCCTCTAACAAATCACCTTCTGCCCAAACTGGATAAAGTGGATTTTGTTCTCTGCACCTGAACCCTGATTGATACTGGTGCAAGACTTAAGGCAGGGAGACTTGTCACAGAATTATCACAAGTGACCAAGCTGATGATAAAAGGAGAGGTGGGAAGAGAAAGGAAGGGACACATTACAGAAGCATTTGGGAAGTAAAATTAACAGCACTTGGTGATTAATTGGGTGGGAAGTGTGAAAGAAACAATTGCTAAAATAACTTAGTTTTCTGACTCGGGGGATTGGTTGGAGAGAAGTGCAGATAACTAAGATCAGGACTTTTGGAGAGAAGGAGTTTGGTGATAGAAGGCAAAAAATGATGAATTCAGGTGCTTATGGGGTATTCAAGCAATTTTTCTCCTTTTTTATAATTAAATCAGCTATAAATGCACACATAGTTGCATAATTATTTTATATCCATTTCTTCCCTGAATCTGTGAATTACAGGAGAGTAGGTATGACATCTTGTTCAGACATGGTGCAGTCTGGCACAGAGTAGGTTCTTGATAGATGTTTTTTGAATGTTAAATAAATGAATTGAATGTTGGATAATAGAAATTGTAATGATCACAGTCAGCATTACCAATGTGAGCAGACTCAGCTACTGTTACCATGAATAGCAATTTGACACTCAGCAAAATTATTTGATGATGGTGGTGGTGATGATGATGATGATGATGATGATGATGATGATAATGATGTGGTTTTGACTGGGAACATTTCTATGGTTAGAAATTCCAACCAGAGGACTAGAATTTCATCAGCATCCCCCCAAACCTCCAAAATAGGTCAGAATATCCTACTTCAATCAAATTATACTTCTGTTACATATTCATTCAGTGTTGATCGTGTAGTAGGCCTATTAGAAGGTTTTCCCAGGTGCTTTGCAAAAGGAAAGGCTTCTGTCGATCTGTCATATACTAAATGCAATTGCCAACTCTTATAAATGAAAGCCAAAGTTGACTCCAGCAACTCAGAGTAAAGCGTGCACACAGCCAGACTGATTTCCAGCAGCTGCTCCTAGGATACAGCAGTAGCCTGGCCATTATCTGCAACATGGTCATTAAGCCAGGCTGTGCCTGGGGCAGGGCTTTCCCTGCCTGTTTTGTTCACTCACTACTGTACTGTGGGGTTGCTGTGCAGACAGTGCTTTCTTTTACACAGGTGCTTTAGAAGATGTTCTCTGATCTATCAGGCTTGATGATCCTTTTTAAAACAAATCCTCTTATTCCCCCTCACCTTCCTGAAGTGAACTTCATAAAAAATATAACCTACAGGCATACATACTTTCAAACAAGTTACTCTTGTCTAACAATATCTTGGCACTCAGAAAACTTATTTGATGATGTTGATGATGATGATGTGTTTGACCAGGAACATCTTTATAGATGAATATAGAATTTCATTGGCATTCCTCCAAACCTAGAAAAGTAGGCCAAAATATATAAGGAAGGTGAACACAAAAAAAATTACATGTATCTCAATATACAAATGGCTGCACTATGAGGCATGAGAAAGTGCTCAGACACTTGCACCCACATAAAATCCCCACGAATGCACCAGCCACAAGTATAGACTGAGGCACATTACACTGGTGACTCAAAACTAAGAGGTGTCTCTCTCAGTGATGTGTTCACCAACATACCCAATGGCCCTCTGTAAAGCACCAAACAAAATAAATTCTCCCCTTGATTTACACAGTGGTCACAGTCTTTTAAATTAAGTGTACATTAAACTGTAAATAAAATAAGTGCACCCCCAAAACTGTATGATGGTTCTAGGCTCAGATGATTAAAAGCAGGTTTTCACCTATGTAATTGTCCAGTAGGACAAGGTTGTGTGAGATGCAGACAATTTCTTATTGTGAGAGTAGTCCTTGGCAATGGTCCACTAAATGCCAGTAGCATCACCCAATTACTGTGACTTTCTAGAAAACTGCTTTCCAGTTTCCAAATGCCCCTGAGGCGGCATCACCCCAATTGAGAACTACAGTATTCCAGCATGAGCTCTCCTGCCAGATCACTATGTTAAGCAAACTGTCCACTTGAAAAAATATGGAGCATGGAGTGGGAAATTCAGGTTTGGGAGGACAATAGGAAACTACAACCCATGCACAAGGGTTAGCATGATTAGAATTTACTTAGCACACATTTTGCAGGGGATTCACCTCTGTTAAACCCAAACCAAAGCAATGGAAACTCAATTGCTATAATCTCTCCTGGGAGACAGAGTGCAGTGCAGATGACAGAGGGGTAGGACCTCCTTGACGGGTTTGTAGTTCTAGTCCCTATCATATGGTCTAGGGAAGTGGTTCCCAATGTGGGGCACATACCCCACAGGGGAGCAATTTGATTTTAAGTAGGACAATTTGAGAATGAGTTATTAACTGAATTTTTTGCATTTCTTATGTTCCAGGGGACTCATACACAGTATATAGATATTTATTGTGACATATACTGTATTTATGCATTTCAGTTTTCTATTATATGTTTTGAAACTTTATTTGCTATTTTTTCATATCACTTAATATTATTATTATTTTTTCAACAACTTTTTAGTGATTTCTGCCTCAGTTACTTCAATTGTCCTTTTGTTCTTTTAATTTTCTCTTTCATGGATGCCATATTCTTTGGAAGCTTGTTTAGATCAAGTTTATGGTCTTTTAGGCTTCCTTCACTTTTTAATAAGAATTATATGTCATATGGTGGGCATCAGGATTATAGAGATGCATATGTGGGGCATGGCACTTGATCTTGGAATTCCTAGCTTCCAAAACTGTCAGAAGTAAATGTTGCTTAAGTCACCAGTCTATGATAGTTTTGTTACAGCAGCCCCAGCTGAATAAGATGACCACCCTACTCCAGAAAGATTTGGATAGATATTGTATGTATAAATGAGAACAGAATGCTAAGAAAAAGGAACAATCAGAAATCAAGAAAGAGTGCTTAGCCATTTAAAAAATATATATGACTGCAAAATTAAAAGCTTAATAGAAATGATAGAAGTTAAAAAAATATTCTAGAACATAGAAGAAAAAGAGAATAAGACAGAAAATATGAAGAGAAAAATTCACAGATGATCACTTTCCAAGTCCTGGCATCTACTTTTCTGGAGTTTAAAACAGTAAATGATGAAAACACAAAGATGAAATAATTAAGGAAATAAAAGAAAAGGTTCAGAATTTTCAAAACAAAAGGGCTACCAAATGACCAGTAAGAATAAAGAAACAATTCTTCTGCTTAGGCACACTCATTGTGAAATTTCAGAGCACCAGGGATCAGAAGATTCTAAGAGGTTCCAAAGACAAAAAATAATTCCCCTATAAATAAAAAGACTCCACTGGCACCAGATTTCTAATCCAAAGCCACAATTGCCAAAATGCAGTAGAATATAGTCTTTCAACGTTTGAGAGCAAATTATTTTAAAACTTGAATTATTTACCAAACTAAACAAACATTTAAAGTGAACACCTACTAAAATCAGTTTCAGATATTTAAAAATAAAAGATGTTTATACCTGTATTTCCTTTCTGAGGAAATTACTTGAGTGCATCCACATCAGCAAAACTAAATGGAAATCCCAGAAAGGGGAAAGTTTTTAATAGAAGAAATAATAGAATTTACCCAGGAAATTCATGGATGCCAATTGTCAGTTGACCTAGCAAGCAATTAGTCCACATTAAAAAAGAATATCAGTGAACCCTATGAAAAATGTTTTCAAGAAGAATGGATTCCAAGAAATTTCTTGAATGAGGACAAGCCAAATATGATAAAGAAGGCATATGTTTCTTCTAGACCAACAAGAAGAAAGATAATCAGAAACTTTAGAGGAAATAAAAAATAGTACAGATAAATCATAGTCCAAATAGGAACTAAACTGAAATATGGCCCTATTTTGAGCACTTGGCTAAATATGAGAAAGAAGACTTGGTTCTTAATGCTGAACTTTCTGCTTTGCATGGCCTGGGGCAATGGTCAGCAAACTCATTAGTCAACAAAGCCAAATATCAACAGTACAACAATTGAAATTTCTTTTGAGAGCCAAATTTCTTAAACTTTTTCTAATACCACTTCTTCAAAATAGACTCACTCAGGCCATGGTATTTTATGGAAGAGCCACACTCAAGAGGCCAAAGAGTCGCATGTGGCTCGTGAGCCGCAGTTTGCCAACCACAGGCCTGGGGTCATGACATTGGAACCATTGAGAAGAAATGTAATCATGGTGCACTGCTTAGCTCTGCAACAATATTTACATAGCCATCATATAAGCACTGTTTTCTGGTTTTCAGTTTTTAGAATAAACCTATAAACAAAGCAGGGGGAAACCTAATTGTGGTTACAGAGTAGACAGAATTTGGAAGGTACAGAGGGTAAAGAGGTAGAGGAAAGAGACTTTCTGCTTCTGTCTTCCTCTTACTGAATGGGTAGTCAGAGGTATCATTGACTGTTGATGGAACAAGAATTAGAGGTTTGTCTACAGTTACAACAGTAATAGAGAAACCAAAATAGCTAAAACTTTCCAAACTTGGGAAGGAGTGGGGGACAGAAATTAAAACTTTATGTACCCTAGAAGTAAGTGGATAGATAATGTCTACTAAGATTGTTGATCAAGACATAGTAGTGTAAACATACTATTTGGAGATGCAGAAAAACCACAAACAGAACTAAAAACAGAAGCTGGTTAACGGCTGTCATCTCTGGGAGGTAGCATGAGGGTGGGGAGAGGTGGTCAGGGCTCTGTTTCTTTCTTTCTTTTCTTTTTTCTTTTTTTTTTTAATTGATTTTAGAGAGAAGAGGGAAAGAGAGAGAGATAAACATCAATGTGAGAGAAACATCGATTGTTTGCCTCCCATATGCATCCTAACTGGGGATCAAACCTACAACTTAGATACGTGTCCTGACTGGGAATCAAACTTTCCACCTTTTCATTTAGGGAGGACGCTCCAGCCGACTGAGCCACACCAGCCAGAGGGTACTGTCTCTTTACATCACAAAACTTTTTGTACTACTTGATATTTTAACCATGCACATGAATCACTCTGATCAAATTTGAATTTAAATCCTGGAAACCTGTTTCACTGCTACTTCAAAACAATACTAAAATTGATTACATAATAAATGAAATATTCACAATAAAGTGAGAGACAACAGAGAAGCTCAGAGAGGTTAAGTGATTTATCCCACTGCACACTGGCCAGTGACCAGAGGCTGAGCTGAAATTTGGACACAATTCCTCCAGCACCATGTTCAGTGTCCGACTCACAGGGCCACAATGAGGATGGAGCAGATGCAGTGAGGACACGCTTTGTAGCATTGTTTTCAACTATTCCATCTGCCTGTACTTACCCGTTATCTGTGTGAGTACCTTGTCACTTCCAATCCTGTTTCAAACTTTGATAGGATCTAAATAAAAACATACATAGCCCATGGGACAGATAAATGTGTGCTTTACATATTGGAACATCCTCAGGGACAGTCTCTAAAACATGAATTGTAAATGCAATCGTATTTCAAATGAATGTGAGGCACCTCCTATCTGAAGGGGTGGTGCAGGCAAACCTTTGGCAGGGGAGCAGCCCTTTTGCAGTAAGAGCCCTCAGCTCTGGTGGATGGAGATTCTCAGGTGCTTGCACGGAAAGTGCGTCTCCTTCGTCCTGCCCCAGGCTGGTTAAACGGAGCAGAGCTGTCCCCAGTCTTCCCCCCTGCCTCCTCGCTGCTTCTCTAGCATGCCCTCCTTGGCTTCTTTACCTCAGGCTCACTCTCAGTACTGTTCAGGCTTATTTTTGTCCACTTGCCTGGCTTAGTGACCTCTCCCCCAACACTTTTCCAGAGCCATTCACTCTTTCAACAAACAGTGACCTATATGCCCATTGAGATGGTCAGCCCTGGGGCTCTATGACAAAGATGCCTTGTCTGCTTGGGGATTTAAGGTCTAAGTGAGGAATGACCAACCCTGCAAGGAGTTTCCTTCTCTCCACATCCACTTTGGGCAAAGATGACACTGCTCAACTTCAGTCCTGGGCAGGTCCCTTGCACAGGCAAAATCTCTTCTCCATCCTTAGGGGGTTTTGCTATTAGAGGGGATCATCTTCATCTTGGGCCCAGCTTCTTATCTGAATTCATTGCTTCCTGGTTAAGCAAAGATGGGAATATTGAAAACTTCTATTGCCAATAGGGAGTTTGACAGAAAGCCTTAAAGAATATAATCTGTAAACATAAATCAAATATGTACAGTCATTTACATAGTGAGGGGGCCATTGTGGAATAAATATATGTTTCCTTCAAGGAGATAACATGCGATCACCTAGCTGAGCCCTGAGCAATAAAATATAGATGGACAATGTCAGGGTTCGGGTTGGGAGGTGGGGGCTGAAGAGGCCCTTGCTGCCTCTTCTTTCCTGAATATTGAGAGGACTTCGTGTAGTTTTTGAACATTGGGGTTTTATCTCAATCAGACTGGCCTGGAGGCAAGTAAACTTTGCCAGGGGTTGGGGATCTGGCCTGCACTTCTGGCCCAGTGACCTATTTGTCATCAGCTGATGGATATGTTGGCCTCTGGGAGGAGGGAGCTGACCTGGCCCTCACTGAAAGTTGACATGAACCTTGACTTGGAAGTCAACTGTTTTTAAGATGTATCCTGTGGAGCCCTCCAAGCTACATTTAGAACCAGTGGGAAACAAAGGATATTCTAGATAAATGTTCTCCAGGCTGTTCAGAGGCTGCAAAATTTGCATGATGCCTGATGTCTATGTATATATTAATGTACAAAGCATTCATGGATTCTGGCTGTCTTAGACATATACAAGCTACCCCTTCCACATGCATATGGATGCTATTGTGATTAATAAAACACAAATCATTTTACAACATTACTCAATTAACAATAAAATTTTATTATTGTGGATTTCTCAAAGGACATGAAAAATACAACTATGGGACTTTTCTGGGTTCCCCCTTCCCTAATTAGGTTTCCATGTTATACCCTTAGAGCTCTATACCCTTCAGAGCATGTAATGCAATTTTTTAGTATATTTTTATTTATATGGTTACTTATTTTGTCTGTCTCTCCCATTAGACTGTAAGCTTCATGTGGGTGAGAAATGCATTTGTTTTGCTCACATGCATTCCCAGCCCCTCCTAGACTGCTTGGAACATAGTAAATGCTCAGTAAACATTTGCTAAGCAAACTTATGAGATGGTGTGCCTGGAGAAGAGTATCCAAGAATTTTTTTTATGGTTAAAAAGTTTGGAAAACAATGGACTGATTATGTTACAAATATCACCAGATGCAGAAGATGCAAAAGACTTACCAAAGAGACATGTTAGTTCATTGCAAATATGGAGGCATTTCCAGCCCAGTGGTCTTTCCAGCATTGTTGTCAGTTTCTAATAGAGCTTACAAGTAATACGGTGCTGGGCATGATACATAGCAGAACAACCAGGGGCTCGGTCTCTGTGGTTATTACAATCTGAAAGCAGGATCAGTGGCTATTTTGTGTAGCATCCTTTATATGACACTTTCTCAGAATGATTTACTATAAACCATATCCTTTGCCCTCTGGGATGAATAATGACATCAATCATAAAAACTAGATCGCTAAGAAGAGAGGAACCCATTTTTTGCAGCCCACTCCCCACTCTATTTGCTTCTGAGTCCCTTCTTAAACCTGAAATTAGACTGTAATATTTATGGAATGCCAACCACTAGAGAGAACTATTCTAGGTGTCGTGGGGAAATACACAGACTTAACAGGTAGGTATGTTTTTAGAGCTAAAAACAAGCAAGTGTCCATTTATTTTCCTTTGTAGCTAGTGTTCTTTCTCTCCAAAGATCTGTTCTGGGTACCTGGCAGCTATAAAATTGACCTGCAAATAAATGCAACTACATTCACAGTTCCTAAAAAGGACTGTGACCAGTTCACACACAGAGGTGAGAAAGAAATATTTTCAGAGAGCAGAGAGGTACATAAGAAAAAGTTGCATAAAATAAGTACAAAAGGCTTAAGATTTCATAAATTGAACAAATTCTTCCAGCCGTAGTTCTTCCGGTTTCAAAGAAAAATCTCAGCATGCATACTCCATGGGACCCTGCCAACAGCTTGTGGGGTGTGTCAGCCTCCCATCTACATTGAATAATTTATCTGCTGCCATGCTTGACAAGGAAAGTGGGTGGGAATATTTCAAGGTGCTAAACTGTATCCTGATGAGATGGAACTCCCAGTTCTGGAGGTCAAAGCTAAGAAATAGGGTAGCCAGATTTCAAGCAAAAAAAAATTTTTTTTGAGATAAAAATTTCTTTTTACTTTGACAATTAACAGTAATATCTGGCTCTCTAAATACCTTTTCTCATTACCCCTAGGTTGATGTACTCAGAAAGGCCTCAGGAAAGAGTGGTATCAGTAGCTGGGCTGGGTCCTGCAGCTCACTTGGGCTTGGGCTGTAAGACAATGCATTTCACCAACCCTTAACATTCCTACATCCTGAGGACTCTGGCAGGTGCCCTGGGACATTACCACCTGTTCCTCTTTTAAGTGGCACTCAACCTTTTCCTCCTCTACTCTATGTTCTTCTATTTTTTCCCCTCTTTAAACAGCATAGGAGGGAGCTGAGTGGGCACTGCCTCTCTGCTTGGTCTTCTTGGCTGTTTGCAAGGGATACAAGGTTGAGGTTCCTGGGAGATCTACCATGTAGAAGCTGTCCCAGGTCTTTTACTTGCAATTAGCTGTCTAACCCCCTGATCACCCAGGGAGGGGCATATCATTCTCATCATCTTATGGATTTTAAAAATAAACAGGTCCAAGAACATTGAGGTCCTTGCCCAAGGTCACATAGCGGAGACAAGATTTAAAGTCTTAGTTTTGTATTACAAAACTCAAGTCCACTACAGATAGGCACTGTGTTTATGTCTACCAGAAAGTAGCATTGTGACAGACTGTAGGAGGAAATGGGACCTTCTGGACCTCATCTTCTGCATTTGAGGAACTCCTGCTTCTCACAGGAGAAAGTGTATCCATAACAGACACTTGGAGTTCATTCTCAGACCTTTCTGTGAAATGACAGTTTCATGTTTCCTAACTTATATGCCACTGGCAGCTGTGGTAGGTCAGAATCTCCGAGGTGCTCCAGGATTCCAGACTGGGCGGGACTGCCACCCTGCTCTGTCAGGCTGGGAATAATACAATTTGCAAATGTGGGGCATCCTGGGAATTTTGGGGGCTAAAAAGAGGAGCTCCTGGCTGGACGTGGCTAAGATTCTTGGACCTCAATGGTGTCAGGGAAAAGTTTCAGGGATGTTTTGTTTCTGAACCTAATAATAAAGCAACCATGTATAGATGGTTCCTGTGCTCCAGGCAGGGTACCAAGGCCCGTTCACAGGTATTATATTCATACATTCCATCAGTTCTGGAGGCATTCAATCCTCTCAGCCACCCTGAAAGGCAGGAAATAACAGAGACATTTTGCAGAAAAGTAAAATGGAGACCCAGAGATTGCCAACCACTGCTGTAAGGCTAAGTCAAGATTCAAACCCAGGCTGTTTGACCCAAATGCTCATGTTTTTAACAATAACAGTACATTTTGAGTTTATTCTAAAACGAATGAATATATTAAGTGGGCTTTTCTCCACCTCGTATCCTATCCACCAAATGGGCAATTAAAATAGTTGAGTTCACTTAACAGGGAAATGGGAAAACAGCACTTGGGTTTGTCCCAGTTACATGAATTAATTCTGTTTCGGGGTTCTGGTGGCAGCATAAACCAAAGAGCCCAGAATCCCATGATGAAATTATATCGTTAAAGCCCTTGGCAGCTTAGCTCTTATTTTATGTAAAATATATGCATGGTTTCTGAGGATTCCTCTTCACCAGCAGACAGGAAAAAAAGTATATATTAGTAATGATGGGATTCTATGCTTGTGTTTATGTGACATTATCCATAGGAATGTTGCTTGCTTGGAATCTGGAAGGTAAACAGTTTCAGATTCCAACCCTCTATTGTGGAAAGGAAAAACCGTGTGCATGGCCATGCAAATTATGGAACTCTGAAACCCCAAACCTCCAATCCTAGCACTGGCACACCAGCATTCCAGACGTGCCTCGCTGCCCAAACTGAGCCTGGCCCTGGCCACAGAATCTGCTCGGGCCAGCATCAAAGGCTGCGTGAGGCTCGGTATTTGGGGCAGCTTGTTGCAGCCGCAGTCCCAACAGTGGGGTGAGGTCAGTGAGGGCAAATAACTAAATAGTTTCCTCCAAAATGCCATAGTTGGAATTCTCACTCCCTTTCCCTGCTGCTGTAATTCTCCCAGCCTCACAAAATCCTGTGAGCCCTGTGCCTGGCTTGTCCCCCCACCCCATCCACCTGCTGCACAGGGCATTGCCCAGCCCAGGCATAAAAGAACTTCCCTCCTGCAGAGAGGGGCAGAGCTCAAGACACACCCTGACTATCTATAGAAAATCTCTCTGGGGGTTCTGCTGACAAGTCACTCGAGATCCCTCCTTGGGCTTTATTATGTCACAGGAACCCTGAGTGGAATGCAGAGGATTAAATTCCAAGCCCTTCCCTGTCCTCTGGGCCTCAAGGGAGGGGAGCCAGCAGCTCTCTCACAGGCTCAGCCTCCATCTGGGCACTTGGGTGCCCCCTACTGAATGTTTGTGTCCTTCTCCTACAGTAGTTCAAGCCTCCTTTAGGTCTGGAGGCTGCAGACAGCTGGGCCCTTGTCTCTCTTACAGAATGACATACCAGAGTCACGAAGGACAGGGGAAGATCAGGGCCAGCCTTGACCCTCAGAGCTTGCCCATAAGTGTGAGGAAGTCGCTACTCCCCCTGGGCCTTGGTTTCTTCACCAAAAGGACTCCTGGCAGATAAACTTGTGACTATCACTGACAGAGGTGGTGAGCTCTGTCAGAGCTGGTGAGGGTTTGGGAACCCCATGCAGTCACAGGACTGTGTGCCTTGCATGGGGATAGGAATGGTGCCAGAGCAAGGATACATTTCAGTGCTGGTGAATTCTTTTAAAAGGCAAGGAAGTTGTCAGGTTACTTAAACCTAACCTCTTCATATTCCTCATCTGTGATATGGGAGTGACAATAATACCTACTTGATGAGTCTGTTGTGGTGACAATATGGGTTAATTCAGGAAAGGGCTTCAAACAGTGCCTGGTACGTAGTAAGTCACCTACTCTGGTGGTGGTGGTGATGGTTGTTGTTGTTATCATTACTAGTGGCTCAGTTTGTGCACATTGAAAGGAAATTAATTAGAAGAAATATTTTAATATCACCATTTGACCTTTTTCTATAATAGAAGTGTCAACCAAATTCACAATCAACAATGACAGATCAAAACACACGTGTGCAATTGGTGCCAGCAAGAGCTTATATGTATCACACATGCCTTTTATTTTTTCCATTTTTTATTAATGCATTATAAGTGTACATATCTTCCCATTGCCACATATGCCTTTTTTATATATCAAATAAACTTGTTTAATTTAGATCTGCTTTCTGAAATAGTGAAACTTCTTCTAGCCCAGTGAAGCACCCCAATTTCTCTTTCAGGTAATTGTTAGCAACACAGCAGTAAATATCAACATGAAGCAGGTTATTATTGTAAATTACACAGGGAGAACAAAGGGTAAAATATTAACTGCAGCAGTGTTTGACTATATTCTGTGCAGTGACAAAACCTGAAGTCATTTTTAAGGTCCACCATGTCTTACTTCTTTTCAGTTGGGTCAAGTTTCTAAGCTTTCTAAATCTCTGTTTTCTGGCTAATGAAAAGAAAATAGGATTCCATCGAGTCTCCTATCTACCTATTCCAGGACTTCTATGAGGATCAAATGAGATGAGGCATGGGAAAACACTTCACAGACACTTGATTACAGTGCAAAGTGTTTCCACCTGCCTATAAAGCAAGTTGTGTTACTGGGCTGAAGAAACTACAAGGAGACTAGTTGCTGGGGAGAGGAAACTGGGTGTTGCTACATGACATTATTGCCTGCACCAACAGCCACCATTTCCAGGCTGGGCTGGGCTGTGTACCACATTTTGCATTTTGTGGCATGGGGCCTTGTCAGCGTCAGTTGTAATTTGGTGGGGTGTTGCTCCAGGGTGGTGGCAGGCCTGTGTCCCACTTGGGGGAAGCCAAGTTGCTTTGTGGGCACCAGGTCTGTGGTGCCATTTCTCTCTAAATGGCCAGTGTGTATCACGGCAGCTCCTGCATTGAGCATCTGCCCCCTGGTGGTCAATGCACATCATAGCAACTGGTTGGATGGACACTTAGCATATTTTATATATATATATATATATGAGAGAGAGAGATTATACATAGAGTTACCTATAGTTGTTGTTATTGTTATGAAGACCCAGAGCTTTCTAGAAACAATGCTCGGAAAAGATCACTAGTATTGGTTACATTTATTGTATTTTTATGACATGCCAGTCATCTGCTGAGCATTTTAAATAAGCTATAATTTCAGAAACAATCCTGTGTTTACATAAGTGCTATAATTTCCTTCTTTTAACAAAGAAGGACCTGACCATTTAATGACTTGCCCAAGGTGAGAGAGCTGGTCAGTGACTGGACTTTCAGGGTCCCTCCTGTCGCATCAGAGCTAGCTTTGGCTAGATTCCCCTCTTGCTATTTGAACTTGCCCTTGCTGGGGCTTGACCTTGCTGGGTCTCCTATTGCAATAAAAGGCAGATAATAACACCTGCTTTATTTCCTTCCCATGATTGTCTTGAGGGAAGTGCTATGCATACTGACATTCTACTCAGAAATGGAATTTAATCTTCATGCAGGAAGTTAAGTCAAAGGAAGGAATAAGGAATCCAGAATCACATGAACCTGAGTCCTCCTAAGATAGTCTTGTTCTTTCTCAGAGGAGAAGTGACTGTGTATGGGGACATAGGATATGTTTGATCTAAGAACCCAAGGAAAGGTCTAAGAACCCTGGGGAGGCCATAGGTGCTACAAAAAGTTGAAGATTCAGAACCTGCCAGATCTCCTTGAGCCTTTCAATATGTGTGCCAGCTTGAACACACACACACACACAACACACACACACACACACACACACACACACACACACACAGAGTGATGCTCTCAGTAACAATGCATTACTGGGTTTCCACCTTAGCAGAGCAAGTGAAACATGTAAACAAATAATAAATTATGCCCGTGCAGTGGGGCATAGAAGCAGTAACTATAAAATACTACCCAAGGGAGAGGAAGTTTATTGAGACAGTGATAGAACACCCCAATCTCATTGCCAATGGCATTATTTTTCACCTGGAGGAAGCTGGCAGGGTTGTTACTTCTTGAAGGAGAACTTTGTCTTTTTCCTTTTTATGAAACACCAGATTTTTTTTTCTTTAAACAATGCAAATCTTTCCTTTTGAAGGAATCTTGACAAACAGATTCCTTCCATTGCTTTAAAAGGGATGGCAGTGGCACAGAATGAAGGAATTTTTTTTGGTAAGGCTTTGAATATTGCTGATTTGGCAAGGTGGGGTTCATATCTCTTCTCTGAAGACTGTTAGATGGGATGCAGACTTTGGTTTCTGCGTGGTCAAGACCCCTTTGATGGTCACAAATTCTGTGAGCCCTGGGTTGAGTGATAATGCAGTTATCTTCAAAGTGGAATGTCACATCCAGAGGTGTTATCTCTAAACACCATTAGAAGTGAAAAAGTATTTTTTTAAATATTATATTTATTTTTATGTTATCAGAAGAAAGGTGGTTTGGTATTAAAAGTTCAAATATATATATAAAAGTAGAATGATGAAATTAACTTCCCAAATGTCCTTGTAACCATCATCCAACTTAAAAAAATTAATAGTTCATGGCTAGTCTGTGTCCTCTATTCATCTACCTACCTACCCCTACCTCCCTCCAAAACACAAACACATTATTTGAAGGAAATCATATAGATTATATGTTGAGAAAGGCAGTCTCATGCATAGTCTTTCAACCCCCAGTTGGCTTCATAAGAATGATTCTAGGGCCTGGAACACTTCATACCAAGAGATAAAGAGCCCTCATAGCCTGTGCTGAGCTTATTGCTTATCACTTTGTATAGAAGTACTTTTCTCTATTTCAGGCTCTATGGATGTCCCTTTATTTTGCTTAAACATTTACATCAGTGACATTCAGGCACACCCCCATCCTCCACGGGGGAGGGTTTAGGGTCCTTCTATTTGGAGAGGGATCCATGTAGGCCAGTTGCCTTTGGTTGTCTACTGGGAGAGATCTGATAGGCATGGAGGACCAACCCCCACTATTGAGGCTGATAGCACTCTGTTTCTTTCCTATGTAAGTAGTGTTCTTCCACCCAAAATTTTCTTTGGCAACTCCAGCAGCACAGTGTAATGGGCAGAGAAGTGTTTGGAGTCCTCTTCTGGAATTGCTAACCAGTGTCCCATGTTCTGCTGGACAACCTAGGTTTACAGCTATAGATATTTCAATTTGAAGATTTCCCCTCTAAAAACATAACCACAATGCCATCATTATATTCCTAGCATCAACAATAATTGCTAAGTATAATTGAATATTCAATCAGTAGTCCCATTTCTTCAATTGTCCTAAATATTTTTTTACGGTTAGAATTGTAATTAAAACAAATGTCCTATATTTGTGATGAATAAATATGCCCTTAAATCATTTTTAATCTATGGAACCCCCTTTCAATCTCTTATTTTCTACTTTTTGCAAACATTTTTAAAGACCTTGGATTGTTTTTCCTGGTTAATATTCTACATGCTGAATTTTGTGGAATATGTTCCCATGGTCATTTATCATGTGCCTTTAACCCTTGTATTTCCTGGAAGTGAAAATGAAGAGGCTCTATCAGATTCAAATTAAATGTTTTTGGCATGAACACTTTGTAGATGCTGTTATGGACATCTATTGGGAGAATGTCGTAATATGTGATTTTCTCCTTTTTTTGTGTGGTTAGATCAGCAATCTTCAATGACCATTGCCAAATCCTTTAATTTACTAGTAGTTACAAGGTATGGTATTCTCATTCTAGCTATCTATTTTCATTTAGTAGCTGAAATAACTTCTGTAAAGAGAACCTTCTCTTTAGCTATTTGCTAACTCTGAGTCATAGTTCTTTGGGGAAAAATTTGTTTTCTTTACCAGTTCTCAAAATAATAAGTTGTTTACCTAGTAGTCACCAGAAGTGATCCCCAGGGTATTTTTAAAGTATTATTATAAATGAATTTCAACACATATAATGTGGTTTAACCCATTGAAGTTGCTCAAAGTGTTAAATTTTTGGCCAATAGAAACCTATTCAGGTAGTCTCCCAAGCCTTTTGATACGACCCCAGTAATAATTGGTAGCTTCCTTGCTTTCTGGCATAATAAGATGTTCTGAGCTCATTTCCAGATTTCACCAAGGAGTTGGTTCCTTTTAGTGGGAAATGATACTTAGAAATGACAATCTATACTTAGAGTTAGGTTAAACTTTTATTTAAAATGTTTTTATATATGTTTTATAATGTACATAATATATTAATACCATGGTAGATACCATATAATTTATAAATGCCAAACAACGATACACATATTTCCTGAAAGGAATTCCTAATACAGAAAGTTTAGAAACTACTTGTTTAATGCATGAACCTGGGAAATGTGCTTGCATTGTGATCCTGAGCCCTACCCCTTTCTAGTCATTTGGCCTTAGTCAAGTTTTTTTTTTCTTTCTCTCTGAATCTTTTGTTTTTCTCTCATTTTCTTCAAGTGTAAAAAGAGTAATAGCCACTTTGTGGAGATGTGATAACCAAATAAGATAGATCGGAGAGAGAGAGAGAGAGAGAGAGAGAGAGAGAGAGAGAGAGAGAGAGAGA